>OY776111.1:475502742-476102742 GCA_963675035.1 Allygus modestus
ACACCACCTCATTTTTATGATAGTGGTTAAAGATAAATATAAAAATAGTCAGCTCTGACCACTTGGGTGAAACAAGAAACTCAATTTTTTTAATGTAAAAGATATTTTTTTAGATTTATTATTTACTGGAAGGATATCGTTCACTGGACACCAGCCTATGTTTTGTACAAAGAGTGTTATAAACATAAAGTTGTTAAATGATACCATAATACAATTTTCTAATACATTTTATAATTACAAAATATTTCTACACAGCTTATTTACCCTCCGATATTCTTTCCAATAAACAAATCTCAATTTAGCAAACTTTGGCCATCTGCGAATTTTGTGACCCAGGAAAACTCTCCTCATTTACGTGAATAAAACCAAATTTAACAATTAAATGTAGCTCTTAAATTATGCATTTGTGATATATCTTAGAATAATCTTGACGAAAGACCCTTAGTGACAACATAAAATAGATAATATTCAACATTAGACAAACATATGAAAATTAGGTTACATACCTTTTTTGTCTACAGTTCAAATTTGAACTTGTAACAAACTATTTACATGTTTCGGTTCATCGGAACCATCTTCAGAATGCAGTAATCACCGGAGAAGAAGATTGTTCCGTTGAACTGTAGACTAAAAAGGTATGTAACCAAACTGTCATATGAAAAACAGTTCAGGGGCTAAAATGGATACAAATTATAATTAGACAAACAACACAATTTTTCCTGTCCACAATCTTACTACATTAGTCACAACATCTTTAACCGTTCAAATGGAAACTCGTGTGAACTACGCGTGTTGATATTGCTAAGGCCTGGTGCATGTCAGCGGTTTGCGGCGGCGACGCGGCAACGGCACCGGTGCCGGCGCGTTCTTACTAGTAGACATAATGGAGCAAATAGAGAATTGCCGAGCAGTGTGCACCAGCGTGCACATCAGCGGGTAGCCCCGAGTCTAGAGACGCCTAACTTCTCCTCTAGCCCCTTATTATTGCTGATACAAAATGAAATAAATTACATTTTGGACTTGAATTGTAATATTTGTACCTAATACATCAGAACTCCTTTGACTCCATATCTAAATATGTAAAAAAATTCCTGCTTTTTATTTACTCACTTCCTGAAGTTAATACTTAAACGAATTTTATGAACCTTTTTTATGTAAAAAATAATTTCAAGTTCCAAGTCACTGTCGAGCCAGAATTTCAATTTAGGCCCTAGGGCTCTATTCATATAGTTGTTGTTTGTTTTTTAAAGAGAAATACCTAAAGAATATGGATCTGTCATAAAAATCACGATTTTTAATGTTACAACTGAGTAAATAACCACTAAATATACATATTTTACAATAGTGGTGTAAATACATAATTAACAATCCAAAATCGTCTTTTTTACATTTACATATGGTTCTAATTCATATAATAACTGAAATGTATTTCATATGTGTGTGTTCAGAATTTTGTTTTCTTTCAAACAATGTGCATTTTTTATGGTTATATATATTTAATAATATTTTAATGTGGTGGAGTTTAGCACGTTGTTTAAAATCTATATAATGTTATGTTATTCAAATTAGGAAGGGCCTGCAAAAAATCTGTTATCGACAGTCGCTCTGAAAATGAGTTCGTCATAAAGGGTATACATTTAACTAACTGCCATATAAATTTCATCGGCGCCTTCTGCCGCCGGTGTTCAGGATACCCAAGAAAAGGAATGCGTGCAGAGAGAAAAGCTATGCGGCGGCGGCGTCAGATGCCAAAAACACTATTCGTTCAAATTTATACGTAAGTGTATCGCCCGTGAATGCGATAACTTGAGTAAAATTGTCCGATTTCGATGAAATTTGGCTCAAATTTGTAAAAAAAAAAAAAAAAAAAATAATAAATAATTTGGCATTTATGGCGTTAAGTTCAAAACCAGAAAAATCGGACCATGGGAAGGGGGGTTTTAAATTTTCCAAAAATCAGTTTTTGCATTTATAACCCTAACATTTATAAAACCCTTAATTTTGGGTTTGACCATATTATATAGTTAAAAAAAATAATGAAATCGTATTTTGAATTGTTAACCTAGGTTAAGTGGTTGCGGGGAAAATCCAAAAAAAACCTGCTCATACAATCTCCCATGTTAATCTTATGGAAAAAAAGTCGTTGGCTTTTCCTCAGTTCATTTTAATGTAAACCTGACATTTGATTTAACCAATCAGTTCAGCTCCACAAAACAATCAGTTTTGTATTTAAATTGTGATTCTGCGTCCAACCGTTGCAGAGATATTCAAAGTGATAAACACAGTACGTTGTCCAATGCCATCCTTATGGAGAATAAATTCAATTTGATATCTTGATTATTTATGAATGTATATTGACGAAACTTGGTATGTGGCTTCACGTAGTACTGGTATATTGATATTTGCACAAAAAATGTATTTTTTATTGATTTTCCCTGTAGCAGCAAACTTGCATTCTCAGCCCTAATGTTATTCTTATGAAGAATAAGTAAAGTTTTAGATCTCCCTTAACTATGAACATAAATTAATACAACTTAGTATGTAGCTTCACCGGTTGAGTTATATTGATAATTTTAAAACAAATATTTCTTCTCTTTATTTTTGCAGCAAACCTGCATAAACCCTATTGTTTTTATTATGGAAAATAAATAAAATGCTATAGATCACTTATTTATTTATGTATTGTTATGAAACTTGCCTTATGTGGTAGTGTCCTTATGAAGTGACCTTATGTGGTAGTGAGAAACATATGCATGCATTGGAAATTCGCTGAGTACGCAGGTTTGCTACGACGGGGGTATTTTTAACTTGTATTATTCGTGTGAGTTTTGATTCTGCTTTAGTTCAATAAGCATCCAGATTTGCAAAGTGTTTAATGTCTAGGGTAGTTTAATGTTTGTTCACAATACTTTGAAAAGAAAGAAGGTTTTTGCACAAAAAAAGCCTTTTTCGACCACTGTGCGCCGAACGCCGGCAGCGGCCCACACCGTGCACCGGGCCCCTAAAGTAGCGCGAGTGCGGGTGTGAACGTGGAGTTTGGAGAGAGACGCACTCGGGGAAACAGCCTGATAGCATTGATTATACATTCTACGGACTACAATCCTTCCGTAGGATGTATATTCAATGCTGATAGTTCACATCATAGCCGCCCGCGTACCACCAGACAGATCTGACTATGACGTCATAGAGGCCTAGTTCAGTGTCCTTCACGAAGGAGCGCGCCAGTAGTAGTGTCTTCAAGGACAACCATGCTTTGTCCAGTCTACTCATGTATATAGTCAATGGTAATACTTAGTTTGCACCGACTCCAATAGAAAGCGTTCCTAGTTTCACTGACTCTAAAGCCATATAGTTAAATCTTATTAATTAGTAATATTATAAATCCTCAGTAATTTAGTAATCAAACGTATTAACCGTTTTAAAGGATAATTTTAACAGTTGACATACATCTATTTAAAAAATGTCATTGTCGAATATTTTTGCCCAACAAGTATATTAGTTTGGATAAGTATTTCTATACATTTACTCCTGATCAACAGGTAATGAACGTAACCAAATCTGGTCTTGATTCACCCCGATCAGCCTATAGGTGATAGGTCTTGTTCCCGGGCCCTAGGCAGAACGACCAGCCAGATCACCGTGTCTCTGATCGGCGCCGCCTTACTGGCGAAACAGGGAAACGAAACAAAATATGATTAATTCGCTCAGCCAGTACTGCGAGTTGGCTGCTAGGGCTATAGCACAAAGGGCCGGGCAAAACATCGCAATTGTGCTGAGGAATTGACCACTATGCCTGTGACTAGTCTGATTTTTCGAAAGTTCAAAGTGTAATTTGTTAACGAGGCGAAGTCAGAGGTTTAGGACGATGGGAGAGTCTTCCAATTTATTTAAACACATCTCTACAACACAGTGATGTATATTTTAGTGTTGTCAACTTGTGCTTTTCTCGTGTAAAACCCCCATAAGACAACGTACTGTGTTTAGTCGATACACATTTTCTTTAATAACTTGGTAAATATTTATGCTAGAATAACGAGAGAGGGCTTAAAACTTTCGCCTCTTTAATTCCCATCTTTTTACATGCATATATTTTACATCCGGGGCTTTTGTGACCATTTTTGGGCCCAAAAACTCGAAATTTGAAAGATTAATCCCCAAAAAAAGGGGTTTAGAGTTTTCCGATTGTTTTGCCCAACGAACTTGTCCAACTGATTACAGAAAGGAACGTCCCTACCAAATTTGAAGTAAATCGGACAAAAATTGCGACCGCTAGAGTGCAAACACACACATATATATATATATATATAAAATTTTGAACGACCCCCCAAAACGTGTTCAAGGGGTCACGTTAGGAACTTCTATGGTGGTCCCGGGCTTAAGTTTCACCGTGCGGGTCATGCTAATAGTTCACTTTCCAAAGGAAATTCACTAAAAATGCTCTACGCCAATTAACATTTTAATTTGATTGAACTCTGATATTATAACTCTGCTTACTGGAATCGCTAGTTTTAAATCTTTAATGTAATTAATAATTCAATTAGTTTGGATAATCCGTTGAGGGAGGAGATTGGAAAGTCAACATTGATCTTATGGTAGAATCAGGTAGAAATGCAGGTGTTATGTATAATGGAGTCGACTCATCGAAGATGTGAAATAATAGGCTACTTGATATCAGAGCCGAGGCCACAAATGGCGTTCGCACTTAAAATAAATTAACTTGATACATTTAACAAATAGTAAATCACCCTTCCTCATTTTATCACCTGTCAGGAAGCCCTCTTATAAGTGCAATTAATTTTACAAAAATGCGAATGTCTACACATTAATTTATTTACGTAAAAAAAAACAATACTTAAAATTAAATCAATTATTTGTATTCTTAGATAAGTTTTATTTGTTTTAACTCATTATAACTTGTTTCATTTATTGAAAATTTATATAATTAAACGGTATTCAATAATACTCAACTGAGATTTCTGCGATAGCGGTTCATCCTAGCGGCCGCAGTTGCATCTACAAGTCCTCACTGCAGTCGGTAAGGCAGTTCATATTTCCTCGAACTGCGTTGCCGACTGCACATTTGGCGCACTTGTCAAACTATACTCCAGTCCTTGACGAATTCCTGTCTATGCTTAAAGAGATTATTGAAATATTAAAAGATATATTGTTTAATAACACAATCCTCTCTTCATTGTCAAACTGTTTTTTTTTTTTTTTTTTTTTTACAACCATCCAATTTTTATATTTTAAATCATATTAAATATCTTAGTATAATCGACACATAAAGCCGATATTGTGCGAGGGCCCGATTTTCATGTTGCAACGACCATGTGTTCTCCGTGTTTGTGAACTGTGTGTTTTATTAGTAATAACTTTCGACTTCGGAGCCAGAGATCATCACACATAATCTACTAAGGTGGATGAGGCCCAATAAATGTCATAATAAATCATACACCACCAAATGATTATGTCGTTTATAAATAACTCTATGTCTTGTCCTCGGATGGACTTAAAAGTATATTTATTCAGTAATCAACCAATACATTCCAGATTCCTCCTTATTCAGCGAAAAATATTCCCTAGATTAGAAAGGAAATTCACTAGATCGGACATAAAGGAGTAAGTAGTTCTGACAATGACCGCTTGGAGCGCGTGGCTCAGGTCGGTAATACTTAGTTTGCCCCGACTCCAACAGAAAGCGTTCCTAGTCACATTGACTCTAAAGCCATTTAGTTTAATCTTATTAATTAGTAATATTATAAATCCTTAGTAATTAAATTATGAAATCTAATAAAAGAGTTGTAGTTTATTCCCAGTTTAGGGATTGGTTATTCCTCGAATGAATATTTCCATTCTCAAATGCGGACAAAATAAGGCGTTTGATTTTTAGCTATTGATTATTTTTGCCAAATAAGGATATTAGTTAATCTTGATTGGCTACTCATCACCAGAACTTAAAACATTTTGATTAATAAAAAGTAATATATTTCGATCCTCGGTCGAGGTTCATGGTCAATCATCTACTAGGAAGGTGAACATAAACAAACATTAACAAATGGATAAAAATCATCTGATACAATAAATAATATGATATAGGTTAAAATATACTAAATAATGTGTCAATATATATATAAATAATATTATAAAAAGATACTTATTTAGGATGTTTAGTTTTTTAGAATAGTAAAATGCACGTAAGTTGGCACACGAGTGTACTATTAATTTCAACCACCTTTTGTATACTAGTCACATTACAAACATGGTTGGATCGCATATTCCACTTTACGATTTGCTCACACTGTCAGAAGGTATTTGTTTATTGTTGTTTTTTTATTTTATTAGTTCTTATGAATTGAAAACTGAATTATTTACAAAGATAAAACATACAGCACAAGTAAAATCATTCCACAAAGAAATTTATGACAAAACAGTTAACACAGATCAATTATAAGGATGCATTTATTGCAATACAAATTGCTACAGTTTTAATGCAAGTAATGGCCTTTAGAACTGTTGCGATTAACTTTGCAGATGCAACTGCATCAACAGCTGCTCCTTGAAAACACGATCAAGAAAAAAACTCATGAGGAATAGTATATTTCATCACTAGGGCCGAAAGTGACGCTTTTCGATACGAGCTCAAATTTAACGACCGAGGCGAAGCCGACGTCGGAAAATGATCGAGGATCGAAAAGCCACTTTTGGCCCATGAGATGAACTATATTTTTCGTCTCACTGCACAATATATTAAGCTAACTGCTTTCTCAAAACTAATATTTTACAACTTGTTTACCTTTAAAAGCGAGCTCCCAAAATGGCTTCCATTTTGTTCTTGCTATTTAAAACAAACAGCTGTTCCTGCAGATGTATTCAACTATTGTCTGTTACGTTTGTGTTAGTGACTAACTATAACGATAGGTATATCGAATGCTGTGGTATCGATTGCAAGAAGGAATACTTTTTAGTTAACCGTTTCGAGCTATATCAGGAATCAGACTCGCTGCGAACAGCGTTATCGCTTAGCTTATCTTCTCCCTGAGGCAAAATTAAATATTTAATCACCTTCTTGACATAGGTTAGTGTAGTATTGTTCATTTTTGATAGATTATTATTCTTGCCTCAGGTGTAGTAGAATGTTTTGTTAGATTGTCGATGCACAACCGAAAATATCTGTTACGCAAAAAAGTAGTAGTTGTTTATTTCTGTTTGTGCCAACTAACGTTCCTCATACTCTACTTTATAACATTGAATCTTCTTATTTTTTTATTTCACTTTTAATTAGAGGAATTTACATTCGTCTAACTGTGGTGCTAGGTTGAGTCTTATAGGACTTCCTTCTAACAACTCTTACTTCTAGGTTCTGGCAATCACCACTTGGAGCGCGTCACTCAAGTAGGTAATAATTAGTTTGCTCCGACCCCAACAGAAAGCGTTCCTAGTCAAAGTGACTGTAATTATCTATGACGGAAGCACAATAATTGAAGTACTGCATTCTCGGTGTTGATTTTACACCCGAATTATTAAGACTTTAATATTATAATTAGATTCCATGGACGGCTAATTATTAATTTCAACGGCTCTAAAACCAAGTTAGCTTTTGGTACAGACAGTGAACAAGTTATCGGATAGTAAACAAAGAGTGCTAGTTTATTCTCAGTTCAGGGAGTAGTTATTCAAAAATTAATTTTACCATAGACCAATAATCTTGGCGTAAATTATAATTTAACTAAGCCCTCGATGCATTCCCCCTATCTTTCCAATGATAACGGGTACGCTTTTTCTATATTATTGCCTCGCTTGCCATTATCGCCAGTGGCGAAGGGGCGTGTCTGGCTTCATCGGTCTTAATGTTAAAGCATTGACAACATGTCCTCACCAGTAAATATCTCCAAGAACCGTACCTAATACCGTAATTTGTAATTATTGCTCTACGTCAATTGTTTTTAATATTTTGAACTCTGATATTATAAATCTACTCACTGGAATCGCTAGTTTTAATTCTTGAATGTAATCAATAATTTAATTAGTTCGGATAATCCGTTGAGGGGCAAGATTGGAAAGTGATCATTGGTCTAATGGGGAAAAGGTGGAAATGCTAGTGTTTTGTAATAGGTCAACTAAATGCTGCTGTAAAAGAATACTTTTTATCGAGCCGAAGCCACAAATGGCATTTTAGCGAATTTCCCCTATAGGGAAGAAGCTATTACCGTAGTCAGCATAGTAAGACCTAGGCCCGGGACCATGATAACTTTTCGTTTTGAGGTCCCCAGACCCCAAAAACACCATTCGTTCGAAACAGTGTATGTGTGTGTGTGTGTGTGTGTGTGTGTGTGTGTGTGTGTGTGTGTGTGTGTGTGTGTGTGTGTGTGTGTGTGTGTGTGTGTGTGTGCGTGTGTGCGTGTGTGCGTGTGTGCGTGCGTGCGTGCGTGCGTGCGTGCGTGCGAGCGTGCGGGCGTGCGTGCGGGCGTGCGTGTGTGTGCGCGTGCGATAACTCTGTAAAAAAGTCCGATTTTGATAAAATTTGGTACAAACGTGTAAAGCAACATTTATGACTTTAGTTCGAAAACCAGACAGATCGACCCATCCCAAGTGGTATTTTGGGGGGGTTTTGTACCCCATAAATAGTTTTATTGAAGTTTGTACATGTAATATTTTTGAAAAAGTTAAATTTTAGTTTTCACCACTGGATTCAGCTTTAAAAAACACACAATTTGATGTTTTGATAATTTCCCTACGTCGATTGGTTACAGAGGTATTGAAAGTGCTAATCACAGTACGTTGTCCAATGCTATTCTTATGGGGAATAAGAAAAAATGTATATCTCGCTTATTTATGAACGTAAACCAACGAAACTTGGTATACGGCTTAATCTTGTTACGGTCTATTGTTATTTGCACCAAAAAAGCAATTTTTACTGATAATTCCCAATGCAGCAAACCTGCGTACTCAGCCCCTATGTTATTCTTATGGAGAATAAGTAAAATTTAATGTCTCCCTTAATTATTATGAACATAAATTAATAAAACTTGGTTTGTGGCTTCTCCTTGTTGAGAGTTACATTGATATTTGCATAAAACCCATTTTTTGTGTTCCTTGTTGCAGCAAACCTGCGTAATTATCCCCAATTTTATTTGGATAGCTTATTTGTGAATATATTTTTATGAAACTTGGTATGCGGCTTTATGTGGTATTAAGACATACATTATGCATTGGAAATTCGCTGAGTACGCAGGTTTGCTGCGACGGGGGTATTTTATTAACCCATTGTAGGTTTTTACAGTTATTGAATCGTATGAACGTATGTGATTAAACGGTATTCAATAATATTCCATTGAGATTGCTGCGATAGTGACTCACCCTTGTGGCGACGGAAGGAACTAAAAGTCCTCATTCCAGTCGGTAAGGCAGTCTATATTTCAAACTAGCGATAGTGATTCACCCTTGTGGCGACGGAAGGAACTAAAAGTCCTCATTCCAGTCGGTAAGGCAGTTTATATTTCAAACTATACTTCAGTTCTTAAAGAATTCATGTTTTTTATTAAAGATAATATTTAAATGCATCAAAGAAATCTGGTTCGATGACTAACACTTTCATGTTTTGCAAATATTTTTTTAAAAGGTCTCCAATTTTTATATTTTTAATGATAGCCTTGGTTGATAGCCCGGCAAACCACGCGTTCAACTGGCAATTTATTTGTCCGCTATTACAACTCCAGAGAGCGCTCCAATCACGAATCATTTGGCGTGTTTACCTGCTTCTCCCGTAAGGTCAATGTTAACGATCAAAGCCCGTCTTTCCTCAACGGATTATCCGATATCGTTGTTTTATGGCTAATTTTAAAAATCAAAAACAAACACCTGGCGGATTTCATTGAGCCACATTTTGATATCATAAATAATATTTAAAAAAATTCAAAATATTCAATATTTACGATTTGTATATAAGTATACTATTTGTAATATCGAAATTCTGGCTGGAAATTTTCACAAAATATTAAAAATCTCCTCTTTTTTGAATTTTCTACAAACACGCATAGTAACTCGTACTATCTTTATTCGTACGTTATTACCTTAGTTTATTGCTACAAATATGATATTTAACGTTCGCACGCAGCACGCTGGCGTGAGGGAAGTGAATTTCCAAAAAAAAACGTTTAAAACTCAAAATTTGTGTATACTACATTTTGTGTTGCATACATTTATAACAATTTTTATTGAAACCTGAAAACATAGATTTTTTGGCTGTTTGGATGTTTTTGGCTGAAGCTCCTGGTTTCATTTACCTGCAAAGCTGGGAATACAATTTTGCGCATTATAATGTTAGGAGAAGGTCCAGGCAGGCTTGAAAGTAGGCGTGAGTTTCTTGGGATGATAAAAGTAGGCCCTACTCTAACAAAGGAATAACAGGCTTTTATAGTGTAAAACCCCCATAAGACAACGTACTGTGTTTAGCCGATGCACATTTTCTTTTATAACTCGGTAAATATTTATGCTAGAATGGCGAGGGAGGGCTTAACACTTTCGCCTCTCTAATTCCCATCTTTTTACACGGATTAACTTTACATCCGGGGCTTTTCTGACCCGTTTTGGGCCCAAAAACTCGAAATTAGAAAGATTAAGCCCCAAAAAAGGGGTTTAGCGTTTTCCGATTATTTTTTCCAACGAACATGTCCAACTGATTACAGAAAGGAACGTTCCTACCAAATTTTAAGTAAATCGGACTAAAAATGCGACCGCTAGAGTGCATATATATATATATACAATTTTGAACGACCCCCCAAAAACGTGTTCAGGGAGTCACGTTAGGAACTTCTATGGTGGTCCCGGGCTTAAGTGACTACCACAGTGTTGTTTGCTCTTGGCCGTCCATAACTCCAACCAATTTATCCTTTTCACCCCATAAATTCGGGATTAAATCTTCTTTGTCAAGTTGAATGTGACAAGTTCAAGAGTGTTAAAAATGAACTGTCACATCCAGCTGTTTTGAATTTTCCCTCTGAGATCTCAGGAATTTCCGGTAATGACTCCAGCGGATCAACAAATCACCCCATTTCTCTCTAAGCCCCGAATCACCCTCAAAGCGTAATTTCCCTTTGACGCGTCGCTGCAAAGTTCCGCGCATCACCTCAACCGTCAGTTAATATTATTTTACGATTGTTTTCCCTGCGGCAGTTCGCGGAAGATAATTAAACGGGCCTCTCCGCTGATTATCTTTTCCCAGAATTTCCGCAATTCGTCTCTTTCAGATGCGACGCGTAGAGGAATGTATAATTAGAATTATTAAAACTTTTCAATTTTATCGCGATGTAGAATTTTTTTTAGGGAGATCAATGCGTCCTACAACGCCTTTCGTGGCAAGCCGGGCAAAGATGTGTGTATTTTAATTTAATTAACGAATTTATAACACACAAACACGAACTCTGTAGCACTTGGTACAACTGGTTTCAAACTATTAGCTTGGAATAAATAATACATAATGTATTATTTATTCTATGCTATTAGTGTTTTACTGACCCCCTTATAAGGAGAGAGTATTGTTTTCGTCATTTACGTGTTTAAGCCATCGGTGGAAATTTGTGTTTTTGATGCTCGCTGGACCAAAAAAGTGGTTTTCGCGGTGACGCCTGTTTGCCTATCCGCCTGAATGTGTATAATGTGTATATTGTGTACAATGTGTATATTATATGAATTATAGTATGATTTTGAAGGGTCGTTAGCTACAAACAGCTGCTTTAACACTTAGAAATCCAAAAATTTCAATATTAATATGAATTAAAATTTGTGTTCTTATAGTGCTTTAGATCCGTAACAAAACAAACCCACCCATACATAAAAAAATCCGAACAAGGAATATAAGGAATTTGTTAATTGTTTCCATAAATCAGCCGTTGCACCAATTGGTTCTGACTACACAAGGAATGTAAACTGTATCAAATTTTGTATCGTCCTGGCTGGTTGACCTGGTCAACTTTGTTTCATAATTTTATTTTTCATCATCTGTGATTTGGTGGTGGTCTCATCCTTGCTCTTCCTTAGATCCGGCTGGATAAAGGTATAGTATCCTGAATCCTGAACTGCCGCGGGGCATGCTGCCATTGAATATTTGAACTGTGGCGTCATCTACAGTCATACAAAACCGGTACCAATGACTACATAACTATGTAGTCATTGCCGGTACCTTCCCTAACTGTTGTTTGTGGGTGTGTGTTTGTGTGTGTCTGGTGGAAGGGGGATGGGTGTCGGGGGATGGGGAGGGGAAGCGTCTGGACCCTCTTACTCGGAAGTGTGACCCCTGGCTGTGATTTTGAATGCGATAATCCAAAACCTGTGATTTTTTGCCCTCTCCGTCCCTCCCCCTTCTCCATCACCAGCCAAGGACGTTGTGCTCTGAATAAAATCAAACTGTCAAAGTGTCAGTCCTTTGAGGGGAGTATTCATTCTAAATCAACGGAATAAGCCATATTATATCTTTCTTCCATAACTTTTAATACGCGTTATTCGTACTCGATCGCTAGAAGAATTGGTTTTAGTGTCAAAGGAAAGGTGCTTAGTCCTTTAGAATGAAAAATAGGTGTGAGGATTTAACAATAATTTTATAATTACAGATCCATTTCAAATTTGGCTAACCTATGTTTAACTTGATCTATAATATAAGTAATACTTTCAAAAACGTATTTCATAGTAGTGGTAGAAAATCTCGTAACATTGTAGAATTGTACGCTGTATAATTTCCGAGCAAACCATAGTTCGTTCAGGCGAATTTAGTGAAATACCTCCTCGTAAGTTTCATAACACCTTGTTACATTTTATTCCTATTTATTTCAATTTTACTGATAATTTTAGAAAACCCTGGAGAGTTTTTGAGTATATTGTTTTAGTGTAATTTGCAAAGAATTTCCTATGACGGGATTGACTGGTCATGGATGCCTAACAACAAACTTCACTCAACGGTTTTCCTCATATTATCTGTTTGAGGTGGGGTTTTAAATACTGTGCAGCGTTTTAATGTTGGAAGAAGTCGATCGTTAGAGAAACGGAGAAAAAATATTTTCTTGGTGACAAAAACAAACTGATATTTATAATATTTCTTGTAATATTTCTTCTAGGTCCACAAGTCTTAAGTTTATTTAGTACCCTGGGTGCATGGCTAATATAGCCATAATGCGGCAATTTTTGATTGGGTCGTACAACTTTCTGTGGTCACAGTTTATGCCAAATGGTAACTTTTCAGGTAGGGATCCACTTGAAAATCCATGCAGGACACCAAAATGGTGGCCATTAGATATGTCTGTCGTTGAAATTATAAATACTATAATTACTAGATTAATAAACGTCCGATTCGGAGGGCCATTTTTTTGTGTACATAACGTACTATGGTTACTCTTCAATTCACGCAATTAGCCTTATAACATAATAATAGTACCTGGGGGAACCGAGATTTGCTCGGGGAAGGTCAGTCATTGGCCTGTAGGCCTAACCTTTCGCCATTTTCGTACCACTACTGACGAGCAGATTTGCTTAGCTCAACTGACTCTGATATGCACGTTTAAGGTCACTCCAGTTGTTGGTGTAGCTCAATGTCCCTTTGATTAAATTTGGAAACGACCACAGTAATCTTCATTCAATGCTCTCAGTAAACCACATGGTGAAGCTACATGAGTATTACTTTGAAGGATCACTAATTGACTATAAATATATGTTTTCATTTTTTTAATTTTAAAATCCCTAAGTCTAATGTTAATTTTTAGTGAATTTCCTTTGGAAAGTGAACTATTAGCATGACCCGCACGGTGAAACTTAAGCCCGGGACCACCATAGAAGTTCCTAACGTGACCCCCTGAACACGTTATGGGGGGTCGTTCAAAATTTTATATATATATACATATACATATATATATATATATATATATATATATACACATATATATGTATATATGTGTATGAACTCTAGCGGTCGCATTTTTGGTCCGATTTACTTCAAATTTGGTAGGGACGTTCCTTTCTATAATCTGTTGGACAAGTTCGTTGGGCAAAACAATCGGAAAACTCTAAACCCATTTTTTGGGGATTAATCTTTCAAATTTCGAGTTTTTCGGCCCAAAAAGGGTCAGAAAAGCCCCAGATTTAAAATTAATGCACGGAAAAAGATGGGAATTATAGAGGCGAAAGTTTTAAGCCCTCTCTCGTCATTCTAGCATAAATATTTACCGAGTTATTAAAGAAAATGTGTATCGACTAAACACAGTACGTTGTCTTATGGGGGTTTTACACTAGAACAGCCTGTTATTCCTTTGTTAGAGTACTTTTATTATCCCCAGCAACCTCACGCTTACTTTCAAGCCTGTCTGGACCTTCTCCTAACCTTATAATGCGCAAAATTGTATTCCCAGCTTTGCAAGTAAATGAAACCAGGAGTATCAGAACAGCCAAAAAATCAATGTTTTCAGATTTCAATAAAAATTGTTATAAATGTATGTTTTTACACTGATTTTGAGTTTTAAAAGTTTTTATGTGGAAATTCACTTCCCTCACGTCAGTGTGCTCCGTGCAAACTCGTTTTAACTTTTCACGATCGTTGTGTACATTATTACATTTTTTCTGGGAATGATACCTGTTTATAATTTATTTTTATCCCAGAAATTAGTTATTTCCAACATTTTAAGGACATTTTTGGAGCCGTTTTTGACATTAGAGTTTCAAGCAAGCGAGAAAGCCTTATACTGTACATAATTATACGATTTTTCTTTAAAATAATTGTTTTTATACATGATATTTTATACATGTTTTTATACAATCATCGACAACAATACAGGTCTGTTCCACTCATTAAATTTGTATTACAACAAAAAAGTCCTCGATAATAACGAAATCCGGACGACAAATCTATTTTCGTCGCCGATTTGGTGAAATTGGGCGCGTGTTGATGAAGCATAAGGAAGTCGACGGAGAAAATTGCTACTGGGAAATGAGGAAGTGGATTGTAGAGCTCGAATGGCAGCTCCGAGAATCAAGGCGACTGCGAAACAACCGATTCAATGGAGATGAATTATGTGACTGCGATAAATGTGAAGGCGTTGTGCTGAGTAGTGGGTAAACAGCGGTTTAACATCACTTCCGGCGCTTTTTTCCCATGTTATTCTTATGGGGATCAGTTTTTGCCCCGACGCCCGATCCTACCCTACACAAATTTTCTTTTTGGCCCTTGCCTTATTTTCCCCCATTTAAAATTTGCATTAATTTTAATACATCCTTTGCAGAAATCCACGAGTTCAAAAATAACTCCACACTAAATAAACAACACATGTAAACAACTTAGAAGTTATTGTGTAGTAGTGGTGAAATACGGGTTTAACATCACTTCCGGCGCTTTTTCCCCATGTTATTCTTATGGGGAGCCGTTTTTGCGCCAACGCCAGCTCCTGCCCTACACAAGTTTCCTTGTTAGCCTATACTATTGTCCAACCCTTGCCTATATTAAATATATTGTCCCAATCCCCATCCCTCCTCTATATTTTTTAAAATTAATTTTCAAATTCAGGCTAAAAAACTATCTTTGGTGTTTATGGTCCGATTTGTTTAAAATTTAGATATGTTATTGTTGTAGGCAAGTGTTTTAATAAATTTCACTTACATTTCCCAAATTCACTATAACAGTCAAAAATATTTTTGAAAAATACTGCCGCCAACTGAAATTTGTGTTTTAATCCAAACTATTTAAAATTCATTTTAATACATCCTTTGCAGAAATCCACGAGTTCAAAAATAACTCCACACTAAATAAACAACACATGTAAACAACTTAGAAGTGCACTCGGTTATCGCCACTAGCGCGACAATCAACCTTGAAGGAGATTCTGCAAGATCGGCACCAAGGACACAGCGACCGATGCATAGTAACCGATGCGTAATTTTACAAATTGTGTGAATTGTCGGCTATATAAAGAGCTGTTGCAGGCCAGGGTCCTCACTTCATATCCTACAGCCCCAGCATCAACAAGACCTGTTGCAGATTTTAACTTAAAATTCAGTGGTTAGAATAATTTCGGCTAAAATATGATTTTTTTACTCTGGACTTAGAAAAATTTAGTGGTTAGAATAATTTCGGCGAAAATATGTTTTTTTTACTCTGGACTTAGAAAAATTTAGTGATTAAAATAATTTCGGCTAAAATATGTTTTTTTTACTCTGGACTTAGAAAAATTTAGTGATTAAAATAATTTCGGCTAAAATATGCTTTTTTACTCTGGACTTAGAAAAATTTAGTGATTAAAATAATTTCGGCGAAAATATGTTTTTTTTACTCTGGACTTAGAAAAATTTAGTGATTAAAATAATTTCGGCTAAAATATGCTTTTTTTACTCTGGACTTAGAAAAATTTAGTGGTTAAAATAATTTCGTCTAAAATATGATTTTTTTACTCTGGAGGTTTGTAGGTACTTTATACAATTATCTAAAAAGTAGTTTCTCAGATTTTTGATAAAGGGCTTAGTTTTTATAAAAATTTTGAATTTGTGTTTTTTTTTAATCTTCATATTTTGAATTTTGATCGTATTTAAATTTTTAAAATGGTAATTTTTGTTTAAAAAAAGCAGAGCATGACATCTCTACAGTCATTTCAACACAAAATGTTGACCTGTGCAGTCTGTTTTATGTCTTACTCCAACAGAAGCAATTTATTACGCCATTATCGACTTGTTCACAAAGTTATTCCTAAAATTTGTAAAAAATGCCATCAAATATTTGATAATAACAATCATTTTAAAATGCATATGCTAGAGAACCACTATACTTGTAATGTGTGTAAGAGAGTCATCACCCGTGACAAGAAACGCCACCACCTACGATGTGACAAGCGGCCCTATAATGTGTTTAAGTTTTACGGCGAGTCCGCGGATATATTAGACACACTTCAATCTTGTCCTTTACCTATCAAATGGATTCTTATTAGGAGAGTGAAATTTATCAAACACACAGTGGACAATAATGGTGATTTAATCATTGACAAAGAATGTATTGCTGATTTTCGAAGTTTAACTAATTTATCAATTGAGAAAGCACAGCTAAAGACTCAAATTGAAAATTCACTTTTAAAAATCGACACATCTTTACACAAGTATCAAGCTCAAGGCAGTGGATGGATATATGACCGCACCAAATACTGGCAGTTGCATGTTTACAAATATAAGCCCCTAACTCCCAAATCATACATTCCCACGCCAGAAAATATAAAATCAAAACATGCTGTTTTAAATATTAAAAATAGTGATAATAAATGTTTCGTGTGGAGTGTTTTAGCAAGCCTGAATCCAAGGAATAGTAAAGAAAATGCAAATCGAGTAGTTCACTACGAACCCTATGAAGGCCAGTTAAATATGACAAATATAAAATATCCAGTAAAAATATCTGACATTGATAAATTTGAAAAACAAAATAACATAAGTGTTAATGTATATGGAATTGAAGGAAAAACAATATATCCATTGAGAATAACTAAACTAAATGGCAATACTCACGTCAATCTGCTGCTTCTAAAACACGGTCAGAAATCACATTACTGTTTAATTCGTGATTTTGACAAGTTAATGTTTAATTCTACAAAATATGACCATAAGAAATATTTTTGCAAGTTCTGTTTGCAACATTTTGGCACCAAAGATATATTGGAACGTCACACAACACACTGTAAAACCTTTGATGCTCAAAGAGTACAAATGTCTGAAAAAGATACACTACAATTTACGAATTACAAATATCAACTTAAAGCTCCCTTTGTGATTTATGCAGATTTCGAATGTTTTATAAACGGCGGCAAACACACTCCTTCTGGATTTGCTTATGTTGTGGTGAGAGACTCTAAAATTATTTACGAAGAGTTGTACAGCGGTGAAAATGTAATGGATGTATTTTTCGAAAAGTTATTTAAAACCTATGACTTTATTAAAAGTCAGATGGAAGTATATGTTCCCCTTGTAATGACTGCAGAGCAAGAGGCATCCTTCAAAAACTCTAAATACTGCCACATATGCCAACAGCTGTTACTGGGTGATAAAGTGCGTGACCATTGCCATCTAACAGGCAAATTCCGAGGACCCTCCCACAACGCTTGCAATTTAAACTATAAAGTAACCAAGAAAATTCCAATATTCTTCCACAATCTTAAAAACTATGACGGTCATTTAATAATGCAACACTTGGGAAAATTCAATCGCAAATTGAATTGCATAGCCAAGGACATGGAAAAATATATATCGTTCTCTGTTGATGATTTGGTATTTTTGGATTCATACAACTTTCTGTCTCTTCCCTTAAGCAAATTAGCTTCCAATTTAAATACATTTAGATTTATAGACAATCCACTACTACAACGCAAGGGTGAATTTCCGTACGAATACATGACAGGACCAGAAAAGTTTTTAGAGCCCCTACCACCCATAGAGGCATTTTACAGCAGTCTAACTAAAGAATGTATATCTCCTGCACAATATGAACATGCTAAAAACGTATGGAATCATTTTAATATAAAGAATTTAAAAGAATATCACGATTTATACCTTAAAACAGATGTGTTGTTATTGGCTGATGTGTTTGAGACATTTAGGGACTTGAGTTTAAAGGATTATAAACTCGACCCTGTCCACAAGTACTCATTGCCTGGACTAACATGGGAGGCGTGTCTTAGAATGACTGGCATAAAATTACAGTTATTTAGTGACATTGACATGCATTTGTTTATAGAACACGCCATTAGAGGCGGTGTAAGCATGATTTCCACACGCTACGCTAAAGCCAATAATAAGTACATGGGCGAACATTATGACCCAAATCAAGAAAGCACCTATCTTGTATACTTAGACTGCAACTCGCTATACTCTACAGCAATGTGCGAGTCGTTGCCCGTTGATGGCTTTAGATGGACAAACGAGAAAGATTATAAAGCCAATAAAAATGAAAACTTTGGATTTATTTTGGAAGTTGATTTAAAATACGATAAAAGTTTACACGATTTGCACAACGACTACCCGCTCGCACCAGAAAAAATGAATGGAAAATTAATACCAAACTTAAATGACAAAACCAAATATATTCTACATTATAAAGCACTAAAAAAATACGAAGAATTGGGTTTGGTAGTTACAAAATACCACAGAATCTTAAAATTCAGACAATGGAATTGGCTCGCGCCCTATATTAATTTTAATATTGAAAAGCGACAAAAAGCTGAACATGATTTTGAAAAAGACTTTTACAAACTGTTAAATAACAGTCTCTTTGGTCGAACAATTATGAACCAACGCAAGTTTCGTGATATACATCTTGTAGATGAGTCTAAGTTAACAAAGTATGTTACAAAGCCAAGATTTGACTGCAGCAAAATGTTCGATAACAAGTTGCATGCTGTGCATTTAAATAAATTAATTGTAAAGTTTGATAAACCAATATATTTAGGAATGACCATTTTGGATATCAGCAAAGTAATAATGTATGATTTCCACTATAATTATATGTCAAAATTTAAGAATAAAAAGTTCTTAATGACAGACACGGATTCTCTGATGTATTCTATAGTAACAGAGGACTTTTACAAGGAAATACAAAGTGACTTGGACCGTTTCGACACCTCTGCATATAGTAAAGATCATTTCTTATACTCTGATAAAAACAAAAAAGTTACGGGCAAGTTTAAAGACGAATTAAATGGTCAAATTATGTATGAATATTGTGGTTTAAGGCCAAAATTATACTCTTTCATTCCTCTACAGTGGTTATACGAAAAAGAAAAGCAAAATGAGCTAGAGGTTAAAAAGGCAAAAGGAGCTGACGGCGCTACAGTTAAACATCTCTTAAGACACCAACACTACTTACACTGTCTTGCAACCGGAGAAGATTACTATGAGAATGTTACAAGAATTAAATCCACAAACCACCATCTGCAAACATTAACGATGAACAAAAAGGTGCTCTCTTTTGATGACGACAAGAGGTTTATTGTGGATGGCATCAACACCCTTGCCCTTGGTCACTATAAAATTGGTCAAACATAAATCTGTATTTGCCGTTATTCTTTGGCCTTTCCTTGTCTATTACAAAAAAGCCATATTTAGACCTATCCCAGCATTGATGGCAGAGATTTCTAAATTGGTTAAATGAAAAATCATTTCCCACATGATTGTTATACACATGTTTTAAATTTAAATCGTCTTGTTTAAATAATATTAGGAAATTAACATTGTCACGTAAATGTTTGTTTACTTTACTGTAAGATTGACACAAGTAAAAACTGCTAATATTTTTGTGTCTGCCCATTGAGAAAAATTGTGTGATATTTGGACTATTTATGTCGTCAAATACAACTATTGAGTGTGATTCTACATCATTTGGTGTGATTTCACAGTTTGAATATGTGTGTAATTTAACTTCATCACACAGACGGAATATTTCAATTATTTTTTTATATTTTTCTTGTTCTAAAGATTTGGATATGATATATAAATTTGTAAACTTTAATCCTTGTTTTTTTACAATTAAGTTATAAATTACAACGGTCTTCCCCGAACCACTGGGCCCTATTATAAGACAGCGAATATTATTAGGAAATAGGCCCAACTTCTTTGGTGTATTTTCTTTATGTGCTATTTTAAATTTGTTCTTTTGTTGAATAAATGACATTTTTTATATAATGGTGTATTTTCTTTGTGTTAAATTTTTTGTTGAATAATTTTTTTATATAATAAAAATGGCAAAGAGAAAGTGTAAGAAGGGTAAGGGATTATTCTTAAAGCCATATAGAGGCCGTGGCTTGTTAAATACCCTTATAAACAACCTTCCTTTCCCCCTCCACATCCCGTCGTATTCATATTGTGGTCCAGCAACTAATATACGTGAAAATTTAGCCAGAAATGTACCTCCAAAAAATAAGCTAGACTCTTATTGTAAAGAGCACGACATATTCTACATGAATAATCCTGATACAGCCGCCCGGAACAAGGCAGATATGAGATTAGCGGACCAGGCTTGGACTAGGGTTTCGGCAAAGGACGCCAGTCTGGCCGAAAAAGCAGCAGCTTATGCAGTGACAAATTTGATGAAGGCTAAGGCAAAAATGGGAATGGGATTAAAATTTAATAAAAAAGATGGACAACTTTCAGCTGTTAGAGGCAGCAAGAGACGTGCCTCACTTTCGAGGAGTGTACCTAAAAAACGAGCTAAGAAAACAGAGACCAAAAGTAAGAGAATGTGGAATTATTAATTTAGACAGTGACAGGGGCACACATTGGACAGCATATCGTAAAAATAAAGATGTTGTAATATATTTTGACCCTTTCGGAATACAGCCTCCAAAAGAGGTAATTGAATATTTTGTACCATCTAAAATTTACTATACAACTGATCAAATACAAGATTTAAACAGTTCCATTTGTGGAATTTTATGTTTATCATTTCTGAAAAATTTTAGTTTATAAAAATGGATTCATTTACTATAACATTCACAGGTACAGAGCCAGAGTTGAAGTCGGTGTTCTTTCCTCCTATAGAATTAAATGGTGATTATGTAATTGGGCTGGTAGATTTTCAAAGTTATAATTCTATATTTAATGTTAAAAAACCTCTAAATACTTTGACATATTACAAAATGCACAAAATTACAACCCCAAAAGGGGAGGTTACAATTGACGAATTAAACCGGGCATTAGATGGTAAAGTTGAAGTTATTATACAAAATAAAGTAGCATTAATTAATACAAAAGTCAAACTTATATTTTACAAAGGCCTAGTTCCAAAATTAAATAAACTTAAAGACACAAAATTAACTATAGACGAGGGTGAGGATGTGTATTATTACGATCACAAAGCTCCAAATGTAATTGAAATTGCTGAAGGTACATACGAAGTGTTTGAGCTTGCGAAGGAAATTCAAAAGCAACTCCCAGATTTTGTACTTATAGCCGATAATAAAACTATGAAAGCCACATTACATTCTGGCCATGTGTTTGATTTTACAAAACCGTGTTTAGGGTCTGAATTATTGGGATTTAAAGGATTTTCTACTCCAGATATTGCGTTTAAATCCGTAAATAAAATCAACATAAATAATGTAAATGTGATTAGAGTAAAATGTAATATTGCGAATGGGTCTTATTTAAATGGTGACAAATCACACACCATACACAGTTTTTACCCAGAAGCTCCTCCGGGCTACAAGATTATTGAGGTCCCCAGAAATATTATATACTTCCCTGTAAATAAGAGAAGTTTAGATGTTGTTAGCATTACATTTGCAGATCAACACGACAAGCCAATTGACTTTAATAAAGAAGAAACTACAATTACTTGTCATATAAAAAAGATATGAGAATTTACAAGAACGGGCTGAGTGTGCAAAATGCCAGGTTTCTGCGATCAATTGGGTTGAAGTTAAAATTTTCTATTAATAAAAATGGAAGATTTTCTAGACGTTGCAGGAAAATTCCAATACGATGATAGCCTGGTTAAAATTACAAATCACTCCTATGTTCCACACAACACTTTAGCAATAAATAATTCCGATGAAATTCGAATATGCATAAATAATCAAGATTTACTAACACTCCCATGTAGGAGTTATTTGTATATTAAAGGAGAAATAGAGAATCATGATAAAGGACATTTTATAAATAATGCATTTGCATTCTTATTTGACGAAATTAGATACGAAGTTGCTGGTAAAGAAATAGATATTGTAAGAAATCCGGGAATTTCCAGTCTTATGAAAATATTGTGCTCTTACAATAAAACAACTAAATTGTCAAATGTAGCATTTGATTCTGATGAAAATTTAAAAGAGTTCCATAAAAGCGGCAAGTTTAGTACTTGTGTCCCGTTAGAGCTGTTAATGGGTGTGTTTGAGGATTTTAATAAGGTTTTAGTAAATGTTAAACAAGAATTGGTGTTGAAAAGATCCAAAAACGACTTAAATTGTATATTAACAACATCTAATGCTCCAACTGGTGTCGATCCTATTCCTAAAATTACACTTAAATCGATTCAGTGGGTGATGCCGCACGTGGTACCATCTGATGGGGAGAAGCTTCAATTACAAAAGATGTTATTGCAAAATAAAAATTTGCAAATTGCATTTAGAAGTTTGGAGCTACACGAACTCCCATCATACCCCGAAACCAAGAGACACACATGGTCAGTTAAGACGTCATCGAGTTTGGAGAAGCCCAGGTATGTTATATTTGGTTTCCAAACAGGTAGGGACAACAGTGCACGAAAAAGAACTGATGAATTTGATCACTGTAAATTGAAAAATCTCAAAGTGTTTTTAAACTCTGAATATTATCCTTATAGTGATTTAAATCTCGACTTTGAAAATGGAGATGCCTCTAAAGCTTATGAGATGTTTGTGAGGTTTAGGGAGAGTTACTACAACACCGTCCCCGATCCTATGTTTAACAGAGCTGACTTTATGAAGAAATATCCTCTAATTGTAATAGATTGTTCTAGGCAGAATGAATCAATCAAAGAGGGGGTTGTAGATATTAAATTAGAAATTGAAACTGCAGAAAACGTCCCTTCAAACACATCTGCATATTGCCTAATAATACACGATAAGGTGTTTGAGTATAATCCTTTGACAAATGAGATAAATAAAATGTAAATAAAATGAAAACAAATATTCAACAAGAATTGGTAGAGTCTGCAAAACAAATAAGAGAAAAATATAGGGCGTTAAAACGTGGTAAATTTCTAGAGGCTGAAGAGAGGTTCCAAACATTCCAACCGTTAATAGAGCCTTTGCAAGAATTAAAAAATTTAGCCACAAAAACAGAGAGGCCAGTTCTCCCAATGATTTTAGAAAAGACCCCGTCTAGAATACCAAGAATAACACAGATAACACCGCACAAATTAGATTTTGGTCTTTTAGCATCAGACTATTTAGGAAATTACCTTAGTAGAAGTAGTATGACAGATACCACATATGGTATTAGGCGAGAAGGAAATAAATTTTTTATTGGGAATCAGGAAGTTCAAATTGCCAATGACGATGTTACAGTTGGAGAAAAAATTTATAAAGGGACAAAGGGATTGTGGGAATTGTTAACTTTAAAAGAACCCGTAAACTATAGTCAGGCTGATTTGCAAAATTATAAAGAGATTTTGGAAGCTACAAATGCACATTTAAAGGGTTATAAAACAGGTGCGGCGATGTCAAGTAATAAACACACCAAATATCTTAATATAATTAAACCCCTGTTTAAGACTGTTGGTGAAGGTTTAAGGCAGGTAACTGGTAATAAAATAGACTATGTTTATTGGGATGATCCTAATGAGCTTGTAGATAGGTTAAGACTGCTTTGGTTAAGCCGATTGGCGGGAAATTCTGGAGTGGATAATGAGATAGATTCTATCATAGAAGAATTGAGGGAAAGCGGAATTGTTTATTAAATAAAAATATGATAGATAAATTTTATCGCGTATATAACCCGTATAGTAAACCAGAAGCTAGAAGTTTTAAAGAAACTACTTTAAATCTAAAAGATGATGGTTGGAATGCTTTAAATTATAAAATTAGTAATGTTAAAGGTGGGGAGTTTACTGACGATGTATCGACTTTGGGGCAGACGTTAACCAGGAAAGGTGATGCTTTTGTACAAGGTAATACTAAATATAAGTTTTTAGAATCCAAGAATAATAATTGGAACGCTAATAAACGCAAAATTACTAATGTTAAACGAGGTGAAAGCTCAACCGATGTACCCACATTAGAGCAAACTTTAATAAGAAAAGATGGTGTCTTTGTACAAGACAAAAATAATTATGAATTTTTGGAATCGGAGGGAAATGTTTGGAATGCCAAAAAGCGAAAGATTAGTAATTTGTTGGCTGGTAAAGAAAGCGATGATGTTGTAAACGTCTCTCAAGTACCAAAAATGGATCTAAACTTTTGGGATTTTAATAATAAAAGGCTAGTTCGTGTTAAACCCGCTGTTGATGAGAACGATTGTGTTACAAAACATCAGACTGTGACTTTAGACGGTCTTAAATTTGATGGTAAAAATAAGCAATTAACAAACATTTTACCTGGAACGTTGCCAAATGATGTGGCTGTTGTTAAGCAAATATTAACAAAAGGTGAGAAAAGCATAATAAAACAGGGGGATAAATATTATAGTGTGTTAACATTAGATGGCGATGTGTGGGATGCAGAGGACAAATTAATAAAAAATGTACCTGAAGGCAAAGATAGGAGTGATGTTTGTTTAATGTCGCAGGTTTTGAGGTATGACGATAATATTAAAACTTTTAGACAAGACAATATTAAATTTGATATTTGTTTAAAATCACACGCATTAAGGTTTAACAATAAAACTAATAAATTTATGCAAGACAATAATGAAATCGATTTGATGATGTACAATCCTAAATTGTTGGTTGCAGACCCTACATCTTTAAGCGGATTTAAGACTTTAGATGGAGGGGCATATTTGCCAAAAAACTATGTATATCAAAGAATGAGTGATGGTATGTTAGTTGGTAGCAATGGAGGTGTTTTTGAAACGACAGAGACTGGCAGATACGTTAACATTAAAAATAAAGAATAAAAAATGGAAAAAATTGCTTACGAATTGCATAAGCCCGCGAGAAAGAACTTTGTTAGAAGGTCTTTTAAGGTGTTGGGTATAAACGAAACTGTTCAAATAGATTTAATAGATATGCGGAATTATGCTAGAGAGAATTCTGGGAATAAATATATTTTAACTTTAATAGACACATTTTCTAAAAAAGCTTATGCTGCTCCACTAAAGAATAAAACTGGATTAGTAGTCACAGAAGCTATAAAAACTATTCTCCCAAAGGGAGTTAAAAATATTCAATCTGATAACGGAAAAGAATTTTTTAATGAACATTTTACCAAACTAATGAAAATTCTAAATATTAATCACTACCACACTTACTCTACAACTAAGGCGGCTATTGTGGAAAGGTTCCAGAGAACTTTAAAGAATTGGTTGTATAGAGAGTTTAGTGCACAAGGGAGTTACAAGTGGTTGGATTTACTTCCAAAGTTAATAAGGATATATAATAATAAAGTACATAGATCCATAGGGATGAAACCTAACCAAGTAAGTGCTAAGAACTCTAAAGACGTACACGAAAGGTTAGCATCTAAAGTACAAGTTAAAAAGCCAAAATATAAGGTGGGGGATAGTGTAAGGATATCTAAATATAAACATGTATTTAGTAAAGGTTATACCCCTAACTGGACGGGAGAGCTTTTTACAATAGCAGAAGTTAAGAAAACAAAGCCTGTGACTTATATTTTGAAAGATGAGAATGGCAATATAATCAAAGGAGGATTTTATACAGAAGAATTGTTAAAGACTAAATATAAAGACATGTATTTGGTAGAGAAGGTAATTAGGAGGAAGGGTGATTTATTATATGTCAAATGGCTCGGGTTCCCAAGTAGCCAGAACTCGTGGATTTCTGCAAAGGATGTATTAAAATGAATTTTAGGGTCAAAATTGGCAGTTCGAAATTTGGGGGAATTTATTAAAACACCAATAACATATCCAAATTGCAGACAAATCGGACAGTAAATAAAGAAGTTGGCGGCAGTATTTTTCAAAATTTTTTTGACCGTAATAGTGAATTTGGGAAATGTAAGTGAAATTTATTAAAACACTTGCCTAGGACAATAACATATCCAAATTGCAGACAAATCGGACAGTAAACACCAAAGATAGTTTTTTAGCCTGAATTTGAAAATTAATTTTTAAAAATATAGAGGAGGGATGGGGATGGGGACAATATATTTAATATAGGCAAGGGTATATTTAATATAGGCCAGCGGGCGGGAGCTCTATAGGCGGGAGCTGGCGTCGGTGCAAAAACGGCTCCCCATAAGAATAACATGGGGAAAAAGCGCCGGAAGTGATGCCTCTTTCCTGTTTACCCACTACTGTGCTGGGCGAGGAAACTGGACGATTTGGGAAAAGTAGTGTAACTATGTCACCTGAGGGTAGGGTAGAGGCAAGGGGTCACAGTGTTAGAGAGTACATTGCCTCTTTTTTTGACTCTCCTCGTGCTATTTTTAATAACATTTTTTCCACAGATCCTTGAAAATCTATGGTCGATCAGTTTGAAGCACCAACAGGGAGCTCCAAACCTCTGCTTCGATCTTCACCCAAAAGACTAGGCTTACCATATAGTATTGTGCTTGGCACCTGGGAAAGGCGAGAAAGTAATAAAATTTCTCGTAAATAAAACTATAGATTAATTATCAAAAACAACCAAAACAAATGTTTTAAAGTTAAACGAGTTCGCACGCAGCACGCTGACGTGAGGGAAGTGAATTTCCACAAAAAACTTTTAAAACTCAAAATATGTGTAAAAACAAACATTTGTACAGTTTTTATTGAAATGTGAAAACATTGATTATTTGGCTGTTCTGGTACTCCTGGTTTCATTTACTTGCAAAGCTGGGAATACAATTTTGCGCATTATAAGGTTAGGAGAAGGTCCAGACAGGCTTGAAAGTAGGCGTGAGGTTGCTGCGGATAATTAAAGTACTCTAACAAAGGAATAACAGGCTTTTCTAGTGTAAAACCCCCATAAGACAACGTACTGTGTTTAGCCGATACACATTTTCTTTAATAACTCGGTAAATATTTATGCTAGAATGACGAGAGAGGGCTTAAAACTTTCGCCTCTCTAATTTCCATCTTTTTAGATGCATTAATTTTACATCTGGGGCTTTTCTGACCCTTCTTAGGCCCAAAAACTCGAAATTTTAAAGATTAATCCCCAAAAAATGGGTTTAGAATTTTCCGATTGTTTTGCCCAACGAACTTGTCCAACAGATTATAGAAAGGAACGTCCCTACCAAATTTTAAGTAAATCGGATAAAAATGCGACCACTAGAGTGCATACATATATATATATATATATAAAATTTTGAACGACCCCCCAAAACGTGTTCAGGGGGTCACGTTAGGAACTTCTATGGTGGTCTCGGGCATAAGTTTCATCGTGCGGGTCATGCTAATAGTTCACTTTCCAAAGGAAATTCACTAATAAGTGGTTTTTGCTTTCTGTTGACAAAAGTAGACTGTAACACTAACGGTACTAAGCCAAATAGAGGCGAAAAGTCATTCCATTGCATACGTTAACCAGATGCCAAGCACTGTGACCCGAACTGTAACGGCAACCTCCTACCCAGTAGGTGGAGGGGAGTTCCAGTCCCCCCCCGGAATTTGAGCAAACTAAGTATTTAAAAAAATCTGTTTAGGCATAATACATTTTAATGTAGTCTAACAGAAAAAAATAAATTATTAAATAAAATAATATGGTCTTATTAATAATAATTTGCCGAATTTTTGGAGTTTTCACGAAAAGGTTGCAAACGAAAATACACATTTGGTTCTCAATTCGATTTCAACTGCGTTGTACAATGCGTTTTTGTGGAAAATTCAAGAAAGAGGGGATTTTTTATTTTGTGGAAATTCCCCGAAGCTATATTGTAACCCTTAAAATCTCCCAGGTCATCTCCGGGGAAATCCGGTGACATGGCAACTCTACGTAAGACTAATGTTAACTTTAATTCCTCCTTAACGGTTTATCAGAATTCGTTGATTTATAGCTCATTTTATAGGGCAAAAATACAAAGCGATTTCAGTGGGCAGAATTTCATTATCTCAAAATGGTACACTTATGGAAAAAACCATTTTCGAATTTTAACAATTATTGTGTTATCACAATTTCGCTCAATGAAATCGCAATTTTTTGCTTTTCAAAATTAGCCATAAAAAAAACTAATCTGATAATTCGTTGAGGAAGGACGGGCTTTAGACGTTAACATCGGTCTGACTGGAGAGGCAGGTAGAAACGCTATTGGCTACAGCAGATGGGAATGGATTACACTATTCCTCCCGTTAGCCAATGCTAACTTTCAAAGCCCGCCTCCTGAACGGATTATCCGAATGGTCGATTTACAGTTCTAGACAAAATGCCCAGGGACTCCAAAGAGCAATGACATTTTCTCCCCGCCAACCAAACGTGGCACATCAGCCGTGGGGCCGGGTTACTGTGGGAATCTGCACAGTTGGCGGCGGCGTTACGTCACTTCCTGTTGCGTTACGTCACGCTGTTCTCAGAGGGTCACCAGAGGGCGTAACGCGACCGGAGGACACTGAAATCTATAAACAATCGTGAATTTCATGTTACTTGGCAGTATTTTATTGTTATGTTGTTAAAGCAAAAATTGAAAAACCGATATGCTTTTAAGGAGGCGAAATTAATCATTTTTGGTTTGTTTTAGCAGATTTAACGTAACGCCGTGGTCGGCATGTAAGACCTAGGCCCGGGATAGAGAATCCCTTTTATTTTGAGAATCCCAGATGAAGAAACCCCCTTTTGGTTATTTCTTTATTTATATATTTAGGGAAGGGGGTGTTGAAACCCCTAATTTTTCATTATTTTTTGCATTTAATTATAATCAGTCAAATTTTAGTCTGCACTACAGAACTCAACTTGAAAAACAATTCAGTATTTGTTATTATTGTACTACGTCAATTGGTTGATGAGAAATTGAAAGTGCTAATTACATTACGTTGTCTACTAGCAGTAAGTTATATCATTAGCATCATGGAGAAGGCTTAAAATAACCTTATATACCTGTACCATCAGGGGCGGATACAGACTATTGTCATAGATTAAGCATACTCCTTAGAGTATGCTTAATCTATGCTATTGTTTTAGGGGGGGTCATGAGTGAACAAATATATAGTATTGAGTACGCGTTTTCTGAGGGGGTTTGAAAGTCAAGCAAATCTGTAAAAGGACCGAAAGAAATGGTCTTGAAAATCATCGCATAGAGTTATATGAGTTTTAGGCATCGAGGTAAAACTACTGGAGAGATCGCTAAGTGAGCTAAAAACGGTCCGCGTGGGACTGTGCGGAACAGAAATGGTGGGCCACTGTGTGCTCAGAGCTGTTTCTGGCGTTGAACGCGCTGTCGTTTACACGCTCCTGGACTTCACTGCCATGTTTGAATTGTAATGAAATTTATATATCCTTTGTGTACGTGAACTACGGAATCCGAAAGTATAAATATTGTTTTATTTTACTGTGTTTTAATATTTTTAATAATTAAAAACTCTTACGTGTTATTAAAGAGGGACATGAAAAAGTTACTCAGCGAGGAAGTTTTTTATTTTTAGGTTAGAAACAAACTTCCAGCGGGAAAGTTGTAGATAATTAGTTTCTCTAAAACTTTTATCTAAAACATTTTTTGGTAAAGTTGTTTGTTTGCCTACAATTCGATTGGAAAGATGCTGAAACCTTTCGCTGCGCTCTATCCAAGACGTGCCACGCGCCGTGCCGCGCTGTTAAATTCAACTCAGTGATGCTGTTGTTACAACTTGGCCTAGTTTTTTTATAAAATACATAGTTATACGACTTTTGTTTTAGTCGTCGAATTCGGGTTACGTTTTAGTATCGCTTTTACCCTTCCTAATTAACTAAGTAAATTAACAAACCAACTTTCAATTTAATCACATTTGATCAACGAAATTTAGTAATAGATCTAATAGTAACGTTTAACGTTGGTAACCATGTTGGTAATTAATGTTTATTAAGAATACATTTGCTAATAAAAAGTATTTGTCTTTTATGGTATTCATTCATCAAAAAAATCTTATGATAAAGGCCAATTAACTTTCATGCAATCTACAACTTTTGGAGAACGTCGAAGTTTATATGCTCAAATTCAAAGTTTCACTAGTCCAAAGAACGATATTACTGCTCATAAAAATCCATTCCAGTACCATTGGACAACACCTAAAGCCTAGTGGATCGTACATTAATTTATATGACTGGAAATATGAAAGAGTCAGCCATCGAGGAGATTATTTTACAAAACTCCCAACTTTCTGTTCTTTTTACGCAATTAACCCTGGTCGAATATAGTTACTTTTGGTATTAAAAATTCGAGAAACTATTCAGGAATACGGATCAGAAGGCCATTCAACCATAAAAAATGTTCCCTGGCTGCAAATTCAATTCTAGTGAGCGCGCGTCGTGTTTTTCCCTATATCCCCCATGCTAAGCGCTGCCGCGGTAGCCCACCATTTGCGGCGCGACCTCGAACGCGGCCGGACCGAAATTTGGTTCGCTTCACCACGGGCGCGAGCGGTCCAGTAGTTTTAAGTCTTTGGTTTTAGGACGTAGTGTTTTATTTTTCAGCTGTATTTAAGGGTGCGCCCTACCCAGATTGAATTCATTGTTGTTTAGCGCCGCGCCGGCGCCGCCAACAAGCAGGGCCATGCATATTTACGCTTGAAGACCATTTTGTTCTCCTCGATCGCACTGTTATTTTACAGATTTCTACCAAACTATTTGCAGTTTCACACTTTTCAGATTCCAATCTAGGGATCATACGGTTCCTTTTCTCCAAAATAATTTTTCTCGATACGTTAGGAATCTTTAGAAAAACGCTTAATTTGAGAACATTACTAATGGCCTACCACTTATTTTGAATTAAAATCACGATTTTTAAATCGTATGATCTCTAGATGAACATTTATTGAATTAAATAACATCAAATTATTTTTAATTGGTTAACAATTTAACCTACAATGAGGGAGATGCAAACCCCTTACTTGAGCGTTTGGAAGGGAGGTACGGCGCACCCTTAAAGAAGTTACGAAGTTTACTAAATTAATATATTTAAGAAATTACTCTTAGTTTCTACAGAGTAATTGAACAGCGAGTAATCAGTAAAAAAACAGTAGAACTACTCGTATGTACACAGCTCAATAATACAGTATGCAATGACCTGATGACGAGCAGTGATGATTTAATAAGAGAAAGTTCCTTCAACAAAAATAAAATTGTATTTATTAATACAACGGATAAAAATCCCTCTACTCCGTGCCTCATTGAAAAAATAATCCTACACCATATCGCATTACCTACAGAAAATAAGAATACATATCCTTAAGGGGGGCTCCAGTCCTCTGCGTCTACCTGCTTCTCCCATAAGACCAATGTTAACTTTCAAAGCCCGTCCGTCCTCAACGGGTTGTCCGACATTGATTATTTATGGTTCGTTTTAAAGATCAAACATATTTCTAGCGATTTCAGTAAGCAGAATTTCGTTATCATAAATAGTTCGCGCATAAAAAATCGTAAATATTGAATATTTTGAATTTTATTGATCGATTATTATTTACGATATCGAAATTCTGCTTACTGAAATCGCTAGGTGTATTTTTGCTCTTTAAAATGAGCCACAAATCAACGATATCGAATAATCCGTTGAGGAGGAACGGGATTTGAAAGTTAACATTGGTCTTATGGGCGAAGCAGGTAGAAACGCGAAAGGTTTCGCGACTGGAGCCCCCTCTTAAAGTGTTATTCCTGTGATTTTTCCAGGTTAGTACACGTTCCACTTTTATTTAATAGTAACTAATAGGGACCCTGTTAGGCCCAGAGAGGGAAGCGCTCGGGTTTAGGTGTTATAAGGTGTTGAAAAGATTACATTTTTACGAGAACTAATGCCTTATTATTTATATAACTTTTTTTGGAATTTATACTGTTAAACAACTTTATTCTTAACTAATTTCCGGGTTAAAAATAAGATTTATAGCCCGATTATCGAAAGAAAGTGACTGGCGGAGCACCACATGGCGACCGAACATTCTATTTCATAACCTTGTGAAAATGTATAACATATGGTTTGAAATTTTCGATAAACGTTATTTAAATCGTCAGTTAAACACGTTTACAGAAAAATCTTCAAAATATATATATATATATATATATATATATATATATATATTGATAGTTATACACGAGGTTATAAAATACAGTATAATGTTTGGTCGCCGCGCGGCCGCTCTGACAGTCACTTCTTTAGATAATCGGACTATAGACAGGTCTCATCCCCTGGAAAAATCGAATAATGTAAAAACCTATTATGAAAAGTTAACAAAAATTGAGATTAGCCTTGTGAAGTTTTATCAAAACCAAAAAATTATAACAGCCATTTATAGTCAATAAGTGATCCTTAAAAGTAATACTCATGTTGTTTCACCACGAATATGTATGTGGCTTCCTCAGAGCAGTGACTACATTTGAATGAAGATTACATATGGAGTGGTAACTAATCAAAGTGACGTTGAGCTGCAAAACAACTGGAGTGACCTTAAACATGCATACAAGAGGCATTAGCCTAAGCAAATCTGCTCGTCAGTAGGTGTACGAGAATGGTGAAAAGTTACTCCAAGTCTTCTAAATAAACTGACTGAGCTTCCCCGAGCAAATCTCGGTTCCCCCAGGTACTATCATTATGATATAAGGCTAATTGTGAAAATTGAAGACTACGCCATGTACACCAAATAATGGTCCTCCAAATTGGACATTTATTAATCGATTCATGATAGTATTGATAATTTCAATGATAACCATATCTAATGCCCGCCATTTTGGTGCCCTGCATGGATTTTCAAGTGGGTCCCTACCTGAAAAGTTAACTTTTGGCATGAACTGTGACCACGTAAAGCGGAGCACCCAATCAAAAAGTGCCGCATTATGGCTACATTAGTCATGTACCTGGGAAGCTACTAGAGAAACATCAAACTTGTAAACCAAGAAGAAAAACTTCAAGATATATAATTATCAGCAAGTTTGTTGTCACCAAGCCAATGTTTTTGCCAATGAATACAGAGTCTTATAAGAAGAACATGTCTTATGGGCCAGAGTCTGTCAGTGTTTGAAATTGCCGTGCTAGTTTTGCGCTCGGCCACGAGGCATCGCGCGCTGTCTAACCAGCCACTCATCCCCCCGCTACAGCCAACTCCGCCCTACTACAAGAGCGAAGGGACCTAGGCCACGGCAACACCTTGTTTTCTGTACCGGTCTGCAGTGCTAGAGGCGCTTTACAGCGGCGAGGCGCAAAACTACGGATTTCCAGTTCGCCAACTTCAAATAAGCGACAGAATTTTTAACACGGGACCTGTTCTTCTAATAAGACTCTGTACTCATTGTTTTTGCTCCGTTTCTGTAGTGATCGATTTCTTCCATGGTTAAAACGCTGCGCGGTAGCCTACTTGAAACTCCTCAAAAAGTTACCATAGCGTTCACCGTTGAGTGAAGTTTGTTGATAGGCATCTATGACCAGTCAATCCCGTCATGGGAAATTATTTGCAAATTGCACTTAAACAATATACTCAAAAACTCTCCAGGGCTTTTCTAAAATTATCAGTAATATTGAAATAAATAGAAATAAAATGTAACAAGGAGTTATGCAACTTACGAGGAGGTATTTCACTAAATTCGCCTGAACAAACTATGGTTTGCTCGGAAATTATATAACGTACAATTCTACAATGTTACGATATTTTCTACCACTACTATGAAATACGTTTTTTTCAATTATTACTTCATATTATTGATCAAGTTAAACATAGGTTAGTCAAATTTTGAATTGAACTATGATTATAAAATTATTTTTAAATCATCACACCTTTTTTTATTCTAGAGGACCAAGCACCTTTGCTTTGACACTAAACCCAATTCTTCTAGCGATCGAGTACGAATAACGCGTACTAAAAGTTATGGAAGAAAGATATAACATGGCTTTTGTTGATTTAGAATGAAGACACCCCTCAAAGAACTGACACGTTGACAGTTTGATTTCATTCAGAGCACAACGTCCTTGGCTGTTTGTGTCATAAGTTGGCTAATTAAATTATAATACACACAGCTTTGCCCGCATTACCACGAAGGTCTTTGATGAGCGCATTGTTCTCTGTAAAACAATTTCTACATCGCGATAACAGTTTTGAAAGTTTTAATAATACTAATTATACTTTCCTCTGAGCGTCGCATATGAAGGAGACGAATTGCGGAGATTCTGAGAAAAGATAATCAACGGAGAGGCCCGTTTAATTATCTTCCGCGAACTGCCGCAGGGTAAACAATCGTAAAATAATACAAACTGACGGTTGAGGTGATGCGCGGAACTCTGCAGCGAAGCGTCGAAGGGAAATTACGCTTTGAGGATAATTCCAGGTTTCGAGAGGAATGGGGTGATTTGTTGGTTAAACGGACAGAGTCGCACAGACTATAAAACTGGCATCCCCTCGGATTAGGAATTTGCCGTGGACGGAATTGGCAGCGCCTCATCCCAAGCGCTGCAAAGTCCGCCATTGTCAAGGGGGGGGGGAGGTTGACAAGGGACTGTAATATAACTCAACCCACTAAATGAATGTGTTTGTCGTCAAAATAATTACTCTCACATTGTGTTGACTGATGTACTCATAATTAGTGTACTCGTAATTTTGTAATTGCTATTAGCTGAAATATCAAGCATTGAAATAAATTCAGTAGTTTCTTAGCCCTCGCTCTTGTCAACCCTTGCTTGTGTCTTAAATAGTTAAATAGTTTTGATTAATACAAATTGAAAACCACTCAGTAGAAATCATAACTAATACATATATGGATGCACTTTACAATTCATTACTAACACATTGATATGCTAAATAGATCAGGGGTTTCTCGCGATAACAACAGTGGTTCTCGTATTGGTTTAATTAGTATTGCATGCACTTTAAAATTAATACTTTAGAAAATACAGTCACAACGCCTAACACGTGACGTCATCATCCCTGCCTACCGAAAGAAAGGGATGAGTACTCCCCCCACCACAGCCACACAAATGTTGACCTGTTTGCGACCGTCCATAATATTTGGTCATAGTGCAGTGTAGGGGTGCCGTGTGAAGTGATGGCGGAAGAGGAATTTATCAAGGGGCTAATAAGGGCGTAGGGCCAATGTAACCTAAATGGGTATATTTATACAGTACTAAGAATAGAAATATATTTGTCACAATTACATTATAAAAATATTATTAATTTGTTTCATTTATATTTATTACTCATAACAATAACAATAAGGGATTTCAAAATGAATTTAACAGAAATTTTAACAATAAGCAGGATTTAACAAATTAAAATATTCACTGAATTACCATAATTTCTTAGTCAAGAAGTTATTCCCCGGTTTGTGTTGTATCACAGGTTTATTTATAACTCTGAAAATGTGTTTTGCTGCTTTGCTTAAAATATAATCAGATTTCACAGAACCAGAGGCAGGTAGTAAGTCGGGGATTATAGCCTGCTCAGGTCATTTTAGAGAAGAAATGGACGCGCAACATCGGCGCGTCCATGTCCTCCTTCAGCGAAAATTATTTATGACTCTCCCTAGCAGCAGGTAATACGCGCGTCCATGTCCTCCCTCAGCGAAAATTACTTGTGACCCTCCCTAGCAGCAGGTGATACGCGCGTCCATGTCCTAGATTCGATTTGTTGATCCGCTGTATTCATTACCAGAAAATCCTGAGATCTCAGAGGGAGGATTCAAAACAGCTGGATCTGACAGTTCATTATTACCTCTCTTGACCTACTCACATTCAACCTGACAAAGAAGATTTCATCACGAATTTATGGGGTGAAAAGGATAAATTGGATGGAGTTATGAACAGCCAAGAGCATACAACAGTGGTAGAGTCACTTATCAGGATAGTATCATGGGGATGAACATCTGAGACCAACCTCAAGAAATTGTGGTCCTTCAGAAATAGACTGCCAGGGTACTCTCTGGCTTGGCCCTGCAGATAGCTGCTGATTCACTATCTGCAGTGAACTATGTGCTACATACGCTAGGTTTTGTTTAGAAATTTAAGTTTTTTAGAAACTAAATTGCTTCGGATACCGTAATCTTTTAGAATTAAACTTTAACAGTTCAATCATTTAATCTTCTAGGAAACTGAATACATATTCGATTATTTCGGAATACCAAATAACTTGAATATTTAGTAACCCTCTACCACTTACCAACTTTTAAAAAATCTGTTCATATTTTATTTATTTTTACTCCACGGGAATACGATTAGAATGAGTCCGCAGTTTTGCTGCAACGGGGACAAAGAAATTGTGTTTTATCAAGTACCGATACGATTCAAACAACAAAAAAAAACAACGCAAACGTTTTGTTTCAACAAAGGCGTTTACGAATATTGTGAAATAAATCTTGATATCAATTTGAAATTATTTGTAAATTTAATACTTGGACAGTGTTTTCAATTTTTTAAATCTTTAATATTTTACGTGCGTTCCTTTCTTATATGCATTTGATAACCTTGGGTTATGTTCCATGAGCATTAATATTTCATTTGGTTACTTTACTGCGACGTTAAGGTTTACTACCCTTAGGTTAATATCCTGACAGTTGTAATACATTGTATGTCGTAATTATTTGTTTCTTTAATAAACATGTATTTAGTTAATTGTAAATTTATTGTAATATCAGTGATAATGCTGTGTTTTGATGTGGCATGAGTTCAACTGTTTGCTTTCTTATAGTCCAATCACGATCTTCTGCGTGTTCTGAAAAAATATTCAGACTTGATTGGAGAAGCTTGTATTTTTTTGTTTTAAACATCTTGCTGCTTACTCTCTGCTTATTTTTAAGATTAACAAAATTATTAGTGATGTTGAACGATTTTTGCATTCTTTGTGGGATTGTGTAATATGCAACAAATAAACTATTATTATGTACTATATCACTTCAAGCTCTCCTTAGGCAATAGTTTTTTTTACAGCTTTTGTAAACAAAAAAAATTAAAGAACAAAGCTCATACCCCAACGAGCTTATTACATGCAAATCCAAACTAATTCGAAATATTGTTTCCTCTTCTGGCATTACCCAGTACAAATACGGTCCTATTAATTAATATTATGATGCCATTCTAGAAGTTAACAAATTAAAACCTTTAAACAATCTAAAAAAATTAAGGGTTAAACCTTAAATAAAAAGTTAAAAACAACACTAGTAAAATCTTCTTGGAACATTTAAAAATGTTATTTTGTTGTTTTGATGCTCCTGGTTATACTTAAATTTACTATCAGGATGACAATGGTGTACATAATAAGGTTAGGAGGTGGTATACTCAGGATAACAAATTGGTATTTAGGTATTGGGGGTGATAAAACTACATCAAGATATGAAAACCAGCCTTTTCCAGAGTAAAATCCCCAAAAGACATCGTACTGTGTTAAGACAATTAACACTTCCTTTAATAACTCGGTAAATATTTGTGCTAGAATGATAAGAGAGGGGTTACAACTTTCGCCTCACAAGTCTCCATCTTCTTAAATGCATTAATTTTACATTCGGGGCTTTTCTGACCCTTTTTGAGCCCAAAAACTCAAAATTTGAAAAATAAAAATAAAAATGGGGGTTAGAGTTGTCCGATTGTTTTGCCCAACGGTTTAACAAAGGGATAGTTTCAACCAAATTTCAAGTAAATCGGACAAAAATTGCGACCGCAACACTTTATATATATATATATATATATATATCCCAAAACGTGTTCAGGGGGTCACGTTAGGAACTCCCATGGTGGTCCCGGGCTTAAGTTTCACCGTGCGGGTCATCCTAATAGTTCACTTTTCCATAGGAAATTCACTAAAAAACTATTTTGTAAGCAAGCTCCCGGTGAAATTATTACGTCTTAAAACACAATTAACGTGTTTTTTAAACCCCTTAACGTCTAGTACCTTTTAGGGTTTTGGAAAAAACACCCACTTTCAGGACTCCGCCCTATTGGCTTTCAAAGTTCCAATGTCAATCTTGTGGGAGAATATAAATTAATTTAATGGAACATCTAACAGCTGTTTAAATAGTAACAAAACACTGTACAGAAGCCAAAACAGCTGTTCAAGCCAACTTCTGGAATTACATCACAATATTAACGATTGCTTGAATTCAAAAGCAGCTCTTTTCTCTCGTATGTATTAAGCTCGATGGCACACCCCAACAACGGTCCAAGATGAATAAAAACACTGCTATATAAACAAATAGTTTTATTTCACTTGCGATAACAAACAATCGAGCAATAAAAAACAGTCGACAATATATACATGATATTTACAAAAATAGACACGAATTCAGGACTATTGACTTCTGCAGAAGCCTACCATTTACATAATACTTAACAAATAATGTGTAAAACGGAATAAATACATGCGGAAATGACAAAAAATGTGTGGGGTGCAAAACAAATATTCTACAAAATATGAATAACTTTTGAACATGCATAATAACAAATTGGTCGTTAATTTATACCTATGTGAATAAATAATACACATTGAAATTACAGAGGTAACAAAAAAGTCCTCCAGCCCATTTTTAAGCAATTTAAAAAACGTTACAGAAAATAACTAAACGATCATAGTTAAAATATGCAACGACATTAAAAGTAATATTATTAAATTGTCTACTTAGGGAACAATGGAATAAAACGTAGAATACTATCACAACCATAAAATATTAAACTATAAAAATCCAGAGAAAACATAACAAAAATATATTTGAGGATTGCAAACCAATTTATTTAATGACAATTTGTTGTATAATTGTGTAAACTAATCAGAAGAAAAATAACAAAAATCGCTTCCAATTATTTAATTTTAAGTAAAAAAAAAATGAAAATAAATAGTATGAATGTGATGATAACTTAATACAAAAATGTTTAACGTCTTAGTTATGCTTCGACCAAACTCAATATATTAAAATACGAGATATTCTTAAACGTGTATGCTATAAATATATTTCGGTACGTAATTCTAAAAGGACGCTACGTATAAATAAATAGTTAACAAAATACGTAACGAATATTTACGTAACTGATATGTTCTTATACTATCTTTGGGAAGAACAACAAGCAAAGAAGCCACTTGCGCACAAAAACTCGTTTGCACATTTCAGATGTTAGGCCAATATTATTTCATAAGACAATTTAGGTAATTTGGTTTTAAGGCGTTGATTGACCTAAAGCTAAGATAAATTAAATGTTACCAATTTACGTTTATGTACACTACCAGGGTTTAAATACGTATACTGTACTTTATTCAGGAAGGAATTTATACACGGGAAAAAGATTTGGAACAGCTTGGTAAAACGAAGAAAAAGTCAATGTGGTCGATTCTTATGGAAGACTTTAGTTTCCAAGCAAGAGTAAATTTGTATGACATAACCGTGTTAAACAGCTTGCAGCTTGCGAGGCACAAAGAAGGGATAACACAACTATAACCCCTGATGCTGATGTACACAAATAATATTCAGGAAACTACATTAACCGCCAAGAGTAGCATAAGAAAGATTTGCATTGAATTGTCTACAGCGCGTTGCACGAGTGAAAAACCAGGCCTTCCATAAGACCAATGTTAATTTTAACATTGGGCTTATGGACGGCCTGGTTTTTCACTCGTGCAACGCACTATATACATGCTCTATCGAGTAGTTTAACTATGGTACACGACGTGGCGACTTTGCTTGCTGTAACCATCAAATGCATTGTAAATGGATACAGGTCATACCGGACCTAGTGCTAAATCTAGAATACAGCTTGGGAACTTTGTAATTCAATAAGAAATATAATGTTTTTAAATTGATTAGCTGTTTATATGACAAATTAAACAGACTATTCTTAGCTATAATACAGTGTATATTACAACTGCAGAGCTTGGATGTTTTTAATTTCAACCTATCATGGGTTTCGAGTGTAGTTAAAAAGCTTTGTTTGGTGTCCAGTACCAGGTGTACATCGACCTATTTCATGTCCTGCAATTTGTTTTCTTCCACATGAATCTCAATAAATGCCGAGTTTCGGGGTATAATCGACTAATTCCACTCGACAATTAGAGACAGTCGATCCAGCTGTATTCTAGATCCAATCGAATTAACTAAACTTACTTCTCAGGGCCACGTCCGCGCTCGGTCCACATTTCTCCAAATGTAAACTCAAATTCTGACATCACGGATTTATCATTCAAAGTTTAAAATATATTTTTTAAATTTCACTAACGTGTGAAACATACCATCAGTGTCTGATTCGCTTCATGTTAGAATTACCGTGGTATTCAGTTATTTAACCTGGTGTTTGAACACTTTATGATTAAATTTTCACTGGTATCCGATGAACAAGACATCAAACAAATTTGAATGGTTTCATCAATAGAGTACACCTTGGATTATCCGGACCAGAATCAACCGGATCCCGGATTTGAATGGTTTTTACCGAGGAGAAAACGTTTAAGAAACCTGACCGGCCGGTTGTGACCCCTAGAGCCGTCTTAACCTAGTAAAGCTGCTATCACTGGACGTACGGATATTCCGCGAGGTACCTGTGTAGGCACTCGGGCAGTTCTCGGGTGGGCACTGTCTGTCCGCGGGCTTTGAGCTTGTTGATGGCCAGCCGCGCGAGGTGCTGCAGCCCGGGGACTCCGCCCCGCTGGTACAACGGCTCGGTCAGCAGTATGCTCGAGTACGTTTGGCCGCTACAGTCTATCCACACTTGATCCCTGCCCTTCTTCTCCTTGCTAGTGGTCGTCACGTAGTACTGCACGAGTTGCACGACGCATGGGAACACCGGCATGAGGGGGACCAGCTTCTGCGCGGCGTCCAGCCTGAAGTGGCCTTCGTGGTAGTGGAGTCGCACGCTGGTGGGGCCTCGCTCTGTCTGGACGCTGAGCGAGAAGAGGAACCTGGGATCGGAGGAGTCGCGCACTAGGAACGTCCCGGGGGCAGTAGGCGCTAGGAGGGCCGCACTCTCCTGCCAGCTGAGCCCCTCGTAGTACCACCCTGAGGTCCGTAACGCCTTCACCGTGGAGGAGAGTCGCTCCAGGTCCGTCTCCGAGGGGAGGCTCTTCCTCCACGGGTCGGGCGCGGGGATCACAAACGCCACGGGGGCCGAGGGCGACAGATCCTCCTGGGGCGTGTTCACTATCAGTCTCCCGCCACAACCGGGCGTCACCCTCTGGAGGATCACGTCGGACGCGGTGTTCTCCGACTGGACGATGCCGCCGCCCGTCATCCCCACCTGGACCCGCCGCGGGTGCACGGTGACGGTGCAGGCCTCGGGGAGCTGCAGGGTGACCATGGGCTGGCAGCAGGCGGAGGGCAGAGAGAACTCGTGGCGGCATCGCGGACAGCAAGTGATGAGCATGTCACCGGCCGAGCCTGCAACAGACGGAGAAAAAGATGTAGAACATGTGGCAACAAGACAGAGTTATAGAACACGTTACAACAACACAGCAGAGATATAGAACTCCTGCTAACAAGACACAGACAGGGGTTGTAGAACACGTGGCAACAAGACATAGAGAGGAGTTATGTGACATGTGGCTGCAAGGCAGGGAATGAGTTATAGTACATGTGGCCAACAAGTAAGAGACGGAGTAGGACAAGTGGCAACAAGACAGAGACGGAGTTGTAGGATATGGGGCAACAAGACAGAGACTAAGTAGAACACGTGATAAGGCAGAGAGAGTAAAATACATGAAAACAGGAAGACAAATACAGTTAGTTATAGGACATGTGACAACAACCAGGCAAACACACACAATGTGACATCGGAGAAAAAATGTGGGCTTCAGTCACAAAACATCCGGCGTATCTACCTGCATCTCCCGCAAGACGAGTCAGGTTGGAAGAAGAGGAACAGGGGGTCAAGAGGGGTTTACGGGTGGGCTTTAGTCACGAAACATTTGGCGATTCTATACCTGTTGGTGTCCTCCTACTTGCGGTCAGTCCTATTTGCGGTCAAGTGTAATTTGATAAGGGATGATCAAGGTTCTGAAGGTGGAAGGGTTTCCAGTTTGCGGTCACATCTTGAGAGATAGTTAATTACTTCTTCTTCCCGTTCTTAGAATACCTAGCCACTAAATATATATAACAGAATGATTTTACCATAATCACAAATCAAGTCTAGTTATATATAGAGCAACAAGGATTCTAAATGTTGTATAAATTCTGAGACTCATATCTTCAAGTTCGCAGTTGTCTACAAAGCCACTTTTATATTATCAGACAGATTTTTCTCAACTTACAAATCAAGTCTGATAATATTATAAGAGTCACCCACCCCTATTCAGGTGTAGACACCTGCTGTATGCGGCATCCCCTCATCCCCCTGGCCCGCTTGTTCTGCGGGACATGGTTTCTAGTCACTTACCCCTACATGTGTACATACCTGTTGTATGCGTCATCCCTCTGGCTCCCTTTTTGTGAGGCTCACTATATGGTGTTCAAATATGTGACCGCAAACTGGACGATTTTTCCCTTGACCGCAAATAGGACTGACCGCAAGTGGGATACAACCTACCTGTTACCTTAATAAGGCCAATGTTAACTTTCAAATCCATAATTCCTCCTTAACGGATTGTACAATATAGTTGGTGTCTGGATCACTTCAAAGAGCAATACCTTGCAATTTTAGTGAGCAGAAATATTTTGGAATTGTTGTGAAAGTTTAAATTTTGCTCACTGAAATCGCTCGGTATTTCTTTGCTCTTTAAAATTAACCATAAATCATCGAATTCGGATAATCCGGTTAACTTAGGTTTTATGGGAGATGTAGGTAGACGCAGATGGTTAGAGCCCCTTCTTAAATCTAAAAATACTATGCAACCAGTTCACAGAAAATAAATTGGAATGAAAAACTTAACTTTGCCAATACAAATTGAAAGAACAAAATCACGTTTTTTATGAATAAAAGTTCACCCCAGATAATCCGGTTTTAGAAACGAGACCGGCGTTTTAAACCGAGAAATCAGCAGGCCAAAGAATAGAGAAGCCCTGTGGAGAGGTCGTTGTAATAGACGGGGTTGGGGTTGGAGTTGGGGTGGATCAAAGGAGGCGGATGAAATAGACTTCCCAGAAACCACCCCCGGGGGGAGATCTCGGAACCCGACCTAGCCGCATTGTCCTGAGGGATGAGAAGGGGAGGAGCATCTGACGGGTGGCGCTGGCGAAAACACCTATACTGTCGGAATAATCGTGGTCTACAAAGTACCATGTACCTAATGAAACCCTACACTTTATTATAAGTAGGGCTTGCTTGGTTGCAACGCTGATCTCAAAAACGGCTATAACGATTCCCTTCAAATGTTGTAACTAACTAATTATCCCCAGGACAAATTGAATAGTGATGTGAAAATGATTCATATTATGGGCTCATGCAGTTTAAGAAACGTCACAGTGATAATCGGTAGTTTAAGAATTAACAAATTGTTTCCTGCGAGAACAGTGAGTAAAAACATTGAAAGAGGATTAGAGTGGTTATATACAAATTGAATCAAATGTGAATATAATAACAAACTATCTGATAGGACATTGAGCTATAACAACTGGAGTGACCCTAATTTTCACGAAAGAGGGAAATGAGCTAAGCAAATCTGCTCGTCAGTAGGGGGGCGTGGTGAAAATTACGTTTTAAACTAGCATAAACAGTACTGCTAGTATTAAGTAGCATAAAAAACTGACTGACCTTCCCCGAGCAAAGCTCGGGCCCCAGGCGCTTAACAATGAAACTCCAAGCGTCGTCTGTTGTTTTATCGTGTGATGGAGGCTTGCGATAAAACTACTGATAAGGGAACCAATAGCGACCAGCGCCCCTCGGAATTTAAATAGAGTGAAAGGGTAGTACGAGCTTTATACTATTCTTACATAAACTTATCACACGTGACAATACAATTACAGGAACAAAGGTCCATTAATTATATGCCACTGCGTTCATGCCGATTCATACACCGATGTGACGTATTGGTTACGGAGAAATGACAATTCGGAGTTATTTCCTACTACTGGATCGTCACTATCAAATTAATATTGGATTTACCTCTGACGATTGAATACGACGAAGCGCTAGTCGAAAGCCAGATGATGTCACTTTGTTGACGTACGCGTCGCGTCGACAACAGGAACAGAAGGTAGCCTAAATCCATTATAAATAACTACTAATTAGTGTTCAGTGTTCAGTGTTATTTACAAATTTCAAAAACGAGTGTGTTGATTCCGTATATTAAGTTAATTGATCTTGAACTGATAAATGTAATATCATTGTCAAAAGGTCAAAGTGTATAAGGTCGAATCTTGTATGGAATTAGGTATGTGGTGGTAACGCGTATAAAAAGATAACGTTAAAATATTAGTTGCAGGATTAAATGTCACCTGTTGCCAGGCGGGTTTCCGACTTTTCTAAACGCAATCCATACTCTAGTATGAGTAAGGTTCAAGTAAGGTAATGTAGGCATGTCCAAAAGGAATCGAACGTGCATCAAATTACTACCTGACTGGCCATCGAGCTTTAACAACTGGAGTGACCTTAATCTAGCAAAAAAGGGGGATAAATGTAAGCAATCAGCTCGTCATTAGGGGCGCGGGCGTGGTGAAAAACTATTTCAAGCCAACGAAACTAATAGGATTGACCTTCCCCGAGCAAAGCTCGGCCCTCATGTGCTATTGCAGAAAAGGAATCGATGTAAGCAAATCTGCTCGTCATTAGGGAGAGCTTGGTGAAAGATCGCATCAAGTCTACTAACCAAACTGAATTACCTTCTCCGAACAAAGCTCGACCCCGCCAGGTACTGTAATGTAATTTCCAACAATGTAGACTCTCTTCGGGTTTGTATGGGACTTTCAAATGCAGAGATACGCGTTCCCAGATTATTCCACGCGTATTCCGCAGTTCCACAGTGGCATAGTCACATCGCCGTTCCCGGTATTCCCTGTCGGACGCTACCCAGAACCAGGGTCAACGCCTGGACGCCGGCCCGAGGGTCGGGGTTCGAACCCAGGTCGACCAACCCACGTACGGCGTTGCTGGAAGCCATGAATAAAGCGACAATACCTATACCTGTCACCTTCTACGAACCACTGGGCCAGTGGGGTTGTTCTACTTTTGAGTATGTCCTATCCGGAACTGCGTGTATGTGCTATTTGCCGTACCTCATTAGACACTTGACTAATTTCAGTGCAGTACAGTATTTAAAAGAGATGTGATTCCGCAATATTGTAAGTATTTATTTTTACTTCCAGCCTTTGTTCTGGCTTTGTCGGGTGCTACTGACCCCTCCCGGCACAAGACAATAAACTCACTGTAGTAACTTGAGCAGATCTCGAATTAAGAGCCGGCTATCCTGTCGGCCATATTGGTTTTATCGCCCATTAGAATAATGCTAGGTTCAGACCCCAATTTTTCGCTTATCTCTTGAGATAAAATTTTTATTTTGGTGTCAATTGAAAGATATTCTTATCGCGGGTAATTATTGTGGAAGATATTTTGAAAATGAATTATAATATTTAATAAGAAATGTAATTAATTATTTTTAGTTTGACAATTTTTTTCTAGTAATCTGTAACACTTATCTCTTTTGCTGTTCAAAATACACCATAAATCAACGATATTGGATAATCTGTTGAGAAGGCCGTAAGGGTCAAGAACGTGAAAAGACACCAAAAGTTTCGTGACTGGAGCCCCCTATTATGTTTCCATAAATTAGCATGATATTCAGAAATTGCTTTTACACTGAAATAGAAATTGTGTCTACGTAAACATGGCGACAGAATGTCTACAGCTATTAAGGGGATATTTACGTTTACGTTGTTATCGCATTCGTCGTCACCGACTGACACCATTCTTGGAATCGGATGAACCGCCGTATCATCAGATCTGTGGTCGCCTGATAGTGAAGGACGTGAGTAAACACTTTAGGATGACGCTGCTGAACACCGTAAACAGATAAGAACACTGATAAGAACAGCGCGTGGACGACAAACACAGATAAACGGCATTACTGACACCATAGTGTGTGTACACAAAAGAACAGTTGTGATTTTTTTATTTCTATACTTAAAAATTGGGATACATCAAACAAAAACATCTAAAATTTATTCTGATCTTTCCATTATACAATTTCACTGTAATGATAATATATGCAAGATGTGAATAAGTTGTGAAAATAATGGATTAAAAAGGAAAAATATGGAACGATTGTTGTTGAAGTGGTTTGGTGAAGAAAAGTAACAGTAATCATACAATAATTGTTTTTACGTACAACACTATTTAAAAACTTCAAACCCTGCTACCCCGAAATTTTAGTTCCCTTCATTACTTATAATGCACTTAAAAAATTTGTTTTTGCTTATGTACTATGTTTAACATTTAATACGAAGTCAGTTAAGGGGTTGAACGGTAGAATACGGTAGAATAACCTATAAGAAGAACATCGTGCAAACAACCATTCAAACAATTAAATATTCTAACATTATCGTCAATTTTTATATTACAAGCAGCAAGTTTTGTACATTGAACCTTGATTAATTTTCCTTCAGAAGACAAATTCATAATTATAACACGAGAAATCTCAACCATATAGACTTGCCACATCCAAATTCAACATTCCGACAAAGATGCTCAGACTACATATCAATCAAAATGTAGCCTACAACAAAATTCCTTCAGAAATAAAATCTTTAAATAACATAAGACAATTCAAAAATAAATTAAAGCAATACCTTATCGTTAAATGTCCATACAAAATTGAAGATTTTTTAAATTAAAACAACAATGAAAATATAATATAAATTTAAAATCAAAATGTTGTGGTTTCAAGATAGGATGAAGATTATTTTGTAAGATTCAAGGATTTAAATAATCAAAATTCTATCAGTTATTATTGGCATTACATACTCTGTTAATTTAATTTAGTCTTAACCATAATTTAATCATGGCAATCGAGATATTTACCAATAAATAAATAAAGAAATAAATATAATATTTACTTAAAATAATTTCCAATTGATTTTTAAAACTCACAAACACCAAATTTCCAATGTTTAGCTTCAATATTCGGCGGGATTCTGAGATGTAGATTTTCAGATTAATACAGCGTGAAAACATTACAATATCAAGAAGAAAAACCACTACCAAAAATAAAATCAAAAACACAAACCCACTTCAAAACGGGTCAAAACACTTAAACAATCCACTGTAAACGTACAAGCACTATGAAAATTCCGTCAAACTGGGAACATGACACAGCCCGAAGCACTGTTTAAGCCTCAACTGAGCCAAGCAGTCCAGAACAAGAACACAAGTTACATTACAGTTTCCAGCTAGTCCTATCTCCGCTCCCTAATGGTTCTCGGGAACTTTTCCAGCGGAAGGGTTAGTCATTAGATAAAGGAACTTGTGTTTTGAACCGGCCCACTACCGGGAACGGCGCGGCGGAACGATGGAAACGACCCTACTCGGTACTGATTGGGGGCGGCATTCTACGAAAGTTGTGTTTGATTGGTTTTGATAAGGAAGCCTACAGTGAAATATGATATGTCGAACGATAAATCGATAATATTTCATTCACTGAGAAATAATTACGTAGTTTTATTTTAACATTTTTCTGTGAAACACTGTGAAAAAGTCAGGAAGTTAAATATGTGTAGTACTTAATTAGTTATCAACTAATGGCTTGAAAGGGAAAAAGCCCCTAACCTTGCTCCAAGTAGGAACACATGTCATTTCGTAAACATTTCTTAATCAGATGATTTAATGTAAACAAAGCAGACGTTTTTCAATCCCCATGCTTTTCTTATGGGGGATGTTTTACGTTATTTCTCGTTTGCTGGTAACATTTTGGAGATACTGCTACTTTTTCCGAGTCCCTGGGATCGAGACCTTTAATTTGAGCCGTCTCCCATCATCCTGCGATTTGCCAAACCCTCACAATTTTGACTTAAAAATTTCGCTTACAGAATTATATCTAAAGATTATCTGTCCCTTGACATTTTCAAGGTCTATTTATTAATCAACGTCTATTGACTATGAATTAATTTGTTAAAACCCATATCAATCGTAGTAAAAAATGTAACTTTCATAGAAATAGATTTGAAAGCGGGTTATAACCATTTTAATATATTTAATCATTTTACTTAAGTTTTTTAAGATTTCATTAAGATTTTTTTATTTTAAGATTTTAAATATGCAGTATTTAAGTTTGGAAAAATAGTCAACAATCTACAAATACCTGAAAACCCGCTGATAATCATAACATTTTCTTTTAAAAAGACCTTATAAACAAAATTAATGGCAACTTGACCGCCATTTTGGTGTCCTGCACGAATTTGCAAGGTTCTCTATGTGGAAAATTACTGTTTAGCATAAACTATGACCATGATTTGGATAGAAGCAGACTGCATATAGTGTGGTCAATTATACTGATTGGAAGGGACAATGAGCTGTAATATATACTTGAGCGACCTTCCCCGAGCAAAGCTCGGTCCCGAGGTACTTAGTTAAGAGGACGTCGGAGTCGGAAGAAATATCGTCGCTGACCCTAGGCGCTACGGGCTATGTCAATGTTAAAACGCACAAAACATGTCTTTACTGAAAAGCATATTTTGTTGTTACTGTTTAACCTATTGATTTGGATTAAATTTTGTTTGAATCTTTATAAAGTTTTGATTCGTGTTTGCTGGGAGTTTTATTTTTTAATGACTAGAAAAAACTGTATAAAAAATATGTATAAAAATAGTCTTTAAATTACTATATTTTTGGAAATGTATTATTTTGATTAGAAAATAGCGAGCAAACCACCTGCGTCTTCAAAATACCTTTAATTTGAGACATCGTTCATAGTCGTATGTTGATAAATAAGCGAAATATATGGTTTTAAGAGTCTTCATCACCGGAAGTTGCCGGACGCCATCTTGGTATTTTGTTCCATAAGGCCAATGTTAACTTTGTGCCTCCGTTACTCCTCACCTGATCGTCACAAACAATTAATTTTGGTGTCAAATTAAAGGTTTTGTCGTCCTCTAGGGAAATACAATCGTCGAATTTTGATTTTTTTACAAATTAATGAGAACATGTAAAGTGATCCAGTTCAAAATTAAACTATTTATTATGAAACTATGATACCCAAATTAAGGAATTCGATATTGTATTTCCCTAGAGGATGACGAAACCTTTAATTTGACACCAAAATGAATTTTATGTGACGATCAGGTGAGGAGTAATGGAGGCACAAAGTTAACATTGGCCTTATGGAACAAAACTCCAAGATAGCGTCCAGCAACTTCCGGTGATGAAGACTCTTGAAACCATATATTTCGCTTATTTATCAACATTACATTGACTTATGGAGGTAAAATCCGACATGGCCGCTCTCCAACGCCCTCTTAAAAACTGATTACCAACGCGCTCAGCTAAACGCGAAGTGACGAGTTCGAGTCCAATCAAAATCTGTTTTCTCTCTTTCATCATTTCACGAATGTTTTAAGCTAATCCCAGGTCTTTTTCCGCCAACAATCTCCAACTGGAAACTGATTCCCATGACCTTATTAGTGAATTTCCTATGGAAAGTGAACTATTAGCATGATCCGCACGGTGAATCTTAAGCCCGGGACCACGATAGAAGTTCCTAACGTGATCCCCTGAACACGTTTTCGGGGGTCGTTCAAAATTATATATATATATGTGTGTATATATATATATATATATTTATATATATATATATATTGCTTGACTTGTATATTAGGGCTACTATGGTTGAAACTAGTCAGTCAAAATAAAAATGTTTCAAAAAAGGGTACTCGTTAATAATGGTTTTTAAAAAATATATATATATAGATATATGTGTTTGCACTCTAGCGGTCGCAATTTTTGTTCGATTAACTTCAAATTTGGTAGGGACGTTCCTTTCTGTAATCAGTTGGACAAGTTCGTTGGGCAAAACAATCGGAAAACTATAAACCCCTTTTTTTGGGGGATTAATCTTTCAAATTTCGAGTTTTTGGGCCCAAAAAAGGGTCATAAAAGCCCCAGATGTAAAATAAATGCATGTAAAAACATGGGAATTAGTGAGGCGAAAGTTTTAAGTCCTCTCTCGTCACTCTACCATAAATATTTACCGAGTTATTAAGGAAAATGTGTATCGACTAAACACAGTACGTTGTCTTATGGGGGTTTTTCACTACAAAAACCTGTTATTCCTTTGTTAGAGTACTCTTATCAGCCCCAGCAACCTCACGCCTACTTTCAAGTCTGTCTGGACCTTCTCCTAATCTTATAATGGGCAAAATTGTATTCCCAGCAATGCAAGTAAATGAAACCAAGAGTATCAGAACAGCCAAAAAATCAATGTTTTCAGATTTCAATAAAAATTGGACAAATGTATGTTTTTACACGGATTTTGAGTTTTAAAAGTTTTAATGTGGAAATTCACTTCCCTCACGTCAGCGTGCTGCGTGCGAACTCGTTTAGCATTGACACCCCGACACCAAACCACCACACCGTGCAGTTCCCACGAAGGCTCAAGGTCACTGGAACGCCCTAGATAACACAATGCCTTTTGTTCTATGAGGAAATTGATCAGCAATTGATTTCTCGGAAAGGCAAAAACCTTGAGAACCGTGCTACACGTTATTTGACCGATCAAATTAAGAATGTAAGAATGTAATGAATTACATTAGTTAGATATCCTATACTCTAATATGAGTAAGGGTTGCTTGTATGTTTCCTTGCTTGCGACACTGATCTCAAAAACGGCTCCAACGATTTCCTTCAAATGTTCGAAATAACTAATTTCTGGGATAAAAATAAGATCTAGACAGGCCTAGGAAAAATCAAATAATGTAAAAAACTAAAATGAAGTTAAAACAATTAACATTGGGCTTATGGAGTTTCAAATAAAAACAAATAAACGGTATCAGGAAACTGACACTTACTTTCTCCCTTTTAGCCAAACTTTAATGAATAAATTACTTTTTATTTACTAAATATAGAATACAAAACATGGTCGAATGTACAGAAAATCTTGTAAACAAGTTGTTTTAAAAAACATCCACCCAAATCCCTGCTTTGGAGGCACTACAGAATCCATTGCTACACTCGTGGTTTTAAGAGGGGAAATGCCCCCTATTCCCCCCCGGGTTATTAAGGGGCAACATATTTCGAATTAACTCTGTTGGTCAATGCTAAATTGACAAGCATATCATGTTTGAATGAAATTGATCAGTAAATAAGACAGAAATAGTAATTTTTGTATTCCCCATAAGAATAACATTGGACAACGTACTGCGTTTACCGCTAAATGAAAATTTCAATTTTCTCCGAAACCAGCAATCGTAGAACAGTAATTCAAGATACTAAATTATTTAGTTTTTAGAGCTCTTTTTAATGGTTAATAGTAATATTTTTTAATATTTATGTTTTTTTATGAAAAATCCAAAAAACTTAATTTTGGATGTTTTAAGTCCTGTAATTTCTGAACCCGAATTTTTACAGAAATGCGGGTGGTGTCATTTTGTTGCAAACCTAAAGTTCTACAAACCACGAAAGTTTAATCGAAATCGTTAGAGCCGTTTTTGAGAAATTTTGATCTTTCATGTTTTTTGGCGGTTTTTGGGGGATAATTACCCTTAAAAATCAAAAATCCAAAAAAATGAAAAAAAACGTCTGGAGATATCGTGGATTAGTACCTACATACCAAATTTCATCAAAATCGGTCCATAGGTTAGGGCTCTAGCTCTGTACACATCCACACAGACACACACACACACACACACACACACACAGACAGACATCACGTAAAAACCACTTTTTTGGGTTCAGGGAGCACCAAAACGAATATTTCCACTAACAACTCAAATTCGAAAATTCTGACGAAAACAATACTTTCTCCATATACTACGTATAAGGGGGAGAAAGTAAAAAGAATTGTAACAGCTGTTCATAATGAACCAGGGAACTGTCAAAGTAATACTCATGTTGTTTATGATTATTAACATGAGGTTTCCTAAAAGAACAGAGATTAAAAGATTTGAGTGATATATAGAGTAGTAAACAAATCAAAGGGACATTGAGCTATAAATAACAACTGGAGTGACCTTAAACATGTAGAAAAGAGGGAAATGAGTTATACAAATCTGCTTATCAGTAGGGGGAAGTGGTGATATATTACTCCGAGTCATGTAAACAAACTGACTGGCCTTCCCCCGAGCAAAGCTCGGCCCCCAGGTACTGCTAAGTAATAAGGCTACAAAAGGCGTCTTACCCAATCTGCACACATCATTCATACGCATACGCCTTAAACGTCTGCGTCTTAAAACATTGATTATAAGCGGACTAATGTGTCACCATTCCAATAGTTTGTGCCATTTATGCTCAGCTACAGTGATTAAGCGCTAAACTGTGTTACCATTTCAGTAGTTTGTGTCAGCTCATAACGTGATAATGTAATACCAATGTAGGGAATTGTCTTGTTGGCCTAGTAAACGAAGGCTTCAGGGGAAATGCACCCCTTCAATGTTTCTTGACACAGCCAGCCAACTAAGAAACTGTCAATGAATGTAAAGATGTTCACTGATCAGCTGGGATAAACAATCAAAAGACTTTGCCCAATGACACTAAGAACGGACTGTAGTGGGGGTAACTCCTCCCTCACACCCTAGTTTACTAGCTGGACTTTACGACATTTTCTACAGTATTTTATCGCATAAACATGTTTTTAGAATTTAGAAACATATTTAAATTAATCCATTTTACTTTCTCCCCCTTATACATGTAGCCTATATGGAGAAAGTATTGTTTTCGTCAAAATGTTCGAATTGAATTGTTAGTTGAAATATTCGTTTTGGTGCTCCCTAAACCCAAAATAGTTATTTTTACGTGGTGTCTGTGTGTCTCTCTGTCTGTATGGATGTGTACAGAGCTAGAGCTCTAACCAATGGTCCAATTTTTATGAAATTTGGTATGTAGGTAGTAATCCACGATATCTCCAGGCGTTTTTTTTCAATTTTTGATTTTTAGGGGTAATTATCCCCCAAAACCGCCAAAAAACACGAAAAATCAAGATTTCTCAAAAACGGATCTAACGATTTTGATTAAACTTTAGTCGTTTGTAGAACTTTAGGTTTCCAACAAAATGACACCACCCGCATTTCTGTAAAAATTCGGGTTAAGAAATTACAAGAAAATATCAAAAATTCAGTTTATCGGATTTTTCATATAAAAAATATTACTATTCACCATTAAAAATAGCTCAAAAAACTAAATCCAGAAATTTAGTATCTTGAATTACTATTCTACAATAACTGGTTGCGGAGAAAAATTAGATTTTCATTTTGCGGTAAACGCAGTACGTTGTCCAATGTTATTTTTATGGGGGGAAAAATACTATTTCTCTCTTATTTACTGATCAATTTCGTTCAAACTTGATATGCTTGTCATTAGCATTGACCAACAGAGGAAATTCGAAATATTTTGCCCCTTAATGTCCCTGAGGGGGGGAATAGGTGGTATTTCTCCTCTTAAAACCACGTGTGTAGCGATGGATTCTGTAATGCCTCTTAAACAGGGATTTGGGTGGATATTTTTGAAACAACTTGTTTACAAGATTTTTTGAACATTCTACCGTGCTTTGTATTATATATTTAGTAAATAAAAAGTAATTTATTCATTAAACTTGGGCTTAAAGGGAGAAAGTATGTGTCAGTTTCCTGATACCGTTTATTTTAAATACACAGTTGAAGCGCTAAGGGCCGCTTTCCCCAACTCAAGTCTAAACTAAACCTGAGATTATTTTGAACTAAGATTAAGATACAATTGGTTTTCTCTACCCATGTTATGTAGCCAGTTTAGTTTAATCCACAAAACATGTTATATACGATTTTTATTTGTTTGTTTACCCTCTAGTTAAACTGAAAACCAATATTATTACAAAGGATTTAAGGTAATGTTAGCGTAGATCGTTGAATAGGGTTCTCTATATACGTTTAACATAAACTGGGTTTAGTTCTCTCTATACGTTTAACATAAACTGGGTTTAAACTACCCATAACACATTGGGAAAGCGGAACTTATCATAAACTTTAGATTAAGCCCAAGTTTAAGTTAAACTTTACTTTGAGAAAGCGGCCCAAGTTCTCAGTGACTACTCAACCGATTTACACGATTTATGTGTCAAATTAAAGGGGATAATGTATAGATTTGCCGACCTTCCTCAGAATTCACGTTCCTTTTTAGGGCTACGCCCCACAGCCCTTCAAAGTTGCAATGTTAATCTTATGGAAGAACAGCAGTCATTGAAATTGAGCATTTGACAACTGTTGAAGGTAACAAAACACTAGTAGAAAGATTAACTGTTTTAAATTAACCTCTGGAATGGCATCACAATTTAAACTGCTCGGATTCTAGCGACTGGAATTGCTAGTAGGCTACCTAAATAAAATAAAATAAAAATGTATGTCTACGTTATCCTAAGGGAAAAAATGTATTTTGAGGGCGGCATGTGCCCCTAAGAATGGAAAATACCTAATGTTTAAACTAATGTTTACAACTGCAAATCGTTGCAAATTATTTTATACCTCAATTAATTGTCAAAATCCGTTTAGTAAAAACTGAGGGAAAATTGTCTTAGCATAATATTATAGTTAGTAGATGCGTATTGTGAAACTAAAATTACGAAGATAAATGTTTGGTTTCTTTTAAATAATACATAGTAGACTACTGTATTCATGAATACAGTAATTGTTTATGTGCTGCAAATGTTAGGGTAAAATGTAATGAACTGCGTTGGTAAACAAACCTTAACTACTTTACTAGCGCGAGGTAGTTTTTGTCGTTAAATTTTAACTATCTCAACACAATGCGTTATTTTACAGATACGTAACAATTTCGGCGTAAACATTAAGTTTATGCTGTCAAGAAAACACTATATTCTAGAATTGTTATTCGTCCCTATGAAAAAAATATCGTTCACATACAGAATAGGCCTACATCTTAAGAGGGCGTTGGAGAGCGGCCATGTTGGACTTTACCTCCATAAGAACAATGTTAAACTTAAAACCATATATCTCGCTTATTTATCAACATACGATTATGAAAGATGTCTCAAATTAAAGGTATTTTGAAGACGCAGGAGGTTTGCTCGCTATTTTCTAATCAAAATAATACATTTCCAAAAATATAGTAATTTAAATTCTATATTTTTATACGTATTTTGTAGTTTTCCTACTCATTAAAAAATAAAACTCCCAGCAAACACTAATCAAAACTTTATAAAGATTCAAACAAAATTTATTCCAAATCAATAGGTCAAACAGTAACAAAAAATATGCTTTTCAGCAAAGACATGTTTTGTGCGTTTTAACATTGAAATAGCCCCTAGGGTCAGCGACGATATTTCTTCTGACTCCAACGTCCTAAACATGGTTGACACTTTTATTTGGTTAATTAGTTCTCTGACCAAAAAAGATAATTTTATCTAACCCGCGACTCGGGAAAGCGCGGTTTTTACAAAAGGTAATAATAATTTTTAAAAACAAATTTACATCAGTCCTTCTCTTCCTATATCCGTACACGCTCTCCTGCTAATTTTAATATTACCAGTTTTTACAACACATTTATTACCTTATAGTTAAGGCCACGTTCCCCCGTCGGTCATATTGGATTGATTCTCCATAAGCGCAATGCTAACTAAACATCTATTTAGGACCCACATTTTTATTTAATTTTCAATCTGATTTAGGTAATTTTTGTTGACTACTCAAAATAAAGTAAAGCGAGATTTTTGCGAGTAAAAATTCGTAGAAGTGTACCAGAACAAATTTGTTAAATTTTAAAAACAATTACATTTTGTATTAAATAATATAATTCATTTTCAAAATATCTTCCACAATAATCACCCGCGATAAGAATATCTTTCAATAGACACAAAAATCAAAATCTTATCTCAAGAGATAAGCGAAAAATTGGGGTCTGAACTTAACATTATTCTAATGGGCGATAAAACCAATATGGCTGACAGGGTAGCCGGCTCTTAAATAGTTCTCTTCCTCTACTTTTCACCATAAAAACTGATTTAACAAAAATCTAATAAGTTGTGATTTGGGCACGGTAGCAAACTGATTTTCGTATAGAATAATTATTAAATCAACCTTCTTTCCTAAAATATGTAAAACATTAAGCATTTTCCGTGACTTTCGACCGTCTCCAAACCTTTTCCAAAACCAAATTCACTGACTCTCCAGAAAGTGTGAACTGTATACGTAAATTTTAACGCAGAATACTGTAATAGTAAATGAAACACACCTTGGTGTCTAAACTATGGAAAATAAAGAAAAACGACTGACGCCACTCTCTAAAATAGGACAAAGAATACACATTTCCTCATAAAAACTCGACGCATTCGTTTCCAGCTAAGCCGCGCAGAGCTGTTGTGCCACGCAACAGTAATGGTTCCCGGGAAGGCACAGTAACGCTCACGTAGCCTACAATACAGGGAACTTTGAACTACTTGGAACCTATAGCGTGGCGTCGCCACAGGAATGTTGGCGGTTCAACGCCAAAAGCGATGAGTAATTACAATTTTAATACATTAATGAAAGCGTGTGGCACTTCTTATAATGCGGTGGTGTTTTGCATAAAGCAATGTCATTTTGTTTATTCTAAGTATTTTTTCACCTGAAGACGGAGTCAGATTTCAGATCCCGAAACGTCGTGAACCTTTGAAGTGATGAAAGTGTCCGCAATAGTTTCATAAATAACGTAAACTCCATTAACCAACAGTGAATTTTAAACTAATAATTAATCTTAGTTTCATCATAAGTTCCATAAGTTCATACGAGATAGTACATTGCACGTTGCACTTGCAACTTTGGAGTTGCGACTCACTCCGTGAAAGTTTGCTTATTGATTTCGTGAGATCTTTTGTATAAATAATTTATCAATGGTTGCATGACATTTTGGACGTCAAAGTCCTCCAGTGTGCCCCTTATAACGTAACATTTGTAACACTAAATTAATTTAGCTGGAAATGTAATAATTTTTCCAAATTACTTTATATTCCGAGTTAAATAAAAATGCACACTGTATCTTAACTATACTGTTATCAACATTTTGAAACGCTAATTGAAATAGTGTCTGAAACAAAATGGAAAATTCACGAAACGCAACTGGAAAATTTGCTGACACATCAAACCCTCTCGCGCGGAGCAGTCAGGACCACTAAGATTTGAGTTGAAACGGCTTTCCATTGATAAAGCGTTCAAAATGTAGTCAGAGTACAAAATGTCCCTATGATTAAAATAAAACTTATTTTCTGTAGTATGATACCCCGTACGTGAAGTTAAAGTTAAACAGCATACAAGAACGAGTTCGCACGCAGCACGCTGACGTGAGGGAAGTGAATTTCCACATAAAAACTTTTAAAACTCAAAATCAGTGTAAAACATACATTTAGTCCAATTTTTATTTAATTCTGAAAACATTGATTTTTTTGGCTATTCTGATACTCCTGGTTTCATTTACTTGCAAAGCTGGGAATACAATTTTGCGCATTATAAGGTTAGGAGAAGGTCCAGACAGGATTGAAAGTAGGCGTGAGGTTGCTGGGGATGATAAAATACTCTAACAAAGGAATAACAGGCTTTTCTAGTGTAAAACCCCCATAAGACGACTTACTGTGTTTGGTCGATACACATTTTCTTTAATAACTCGGTAAATATACATGCTAGAATGACGACAGAGGGGTTAAAACTTTCGCCTCTCTAATTCCTATCTTTTTACATTAATTTTACATCCGGGGCTTTTCTGACCCTTTTAGAGCCCAAAAACTCGAAATTTGAAAGATTAATCCCAAAAAAAGGGGTTTAGAGTTTTCCGATTGTTTTGCCCAACGAACTTGTCCAACTGATTACAGAGATGAACGTCCCTACCAAATTTGAAGTAAATCGGGGAAAAAATGCGACCGCTAGAGTGCAAACAGATATATATATAAATAACATTTTGAACGACACTCCAAAACGTATTCAGAGGGTCACGTTCGGAACTTCTATGGTGGTCCCGGGCTTGTTTCACCGTGCGGGTCATGCTAATAGTTCACTTTCCAAAGGAAATTCACTAATAAACCTTTCTGCTAAAAAAATGTATTGTTACAAACGAAAAACAGTTTTCAAACACAAATGACATCATAATTTCTGTAATCACCGCTCTTCCGACAGGAATTCACAGTATTGAAAATATGGCTTGTCCGAGAACAAAACTACTTTCCGGCAAGTAATCACTTCAACAAAAGTAATTGTGAGGTAATTATTTCCCCAGAACTACTCAAACGACTTGAAAATTGCAAGGAGATAGCTTTCAGGAAGAGTTAAAAGTTAAGACTCAATTTTCGCAGAACTCTGTGCGGTTACTCGAGCGAAGACTGAGGAAATAAGTGTTATCTGGTTGGCAACCATGGCGGAGTGAAACGGGGTTGGCAGCACTGCTATGGTAATATGGAAACTGTTGGGGAAGACAACTTCTGGACCGATCGCGGGTGAAATGTTAATGAAACATGATATTAGTTCATCCAACGGGACATGGTGAGTAAAACAGATAACTTACGAATAAACTAACTTTCTCCCATTATAACACAATAGGTTCAATCGACCTTTGGCTGTTGCTTGCTTGATATGTTAGGCCTACTAATGGTTTTTAGGGGGTGTATTGTATAGCTCATTTATCATCTGGTTTTATGGATGTGGATTTTATATTGACCTATATATGCTGAGGAAAGTAAATCAATATTCAAGTACGAACATATTTAATGTTAATACTTAAAACGAAGGAGACCCTTAATTCACATTTTAATAAATGACAGCTGATCATTTGTTCATTTTAAAGCTGTGACACGTTTTGTTGCACTTCAAGGGCATTTGAAATAATTTTAATACCCCCGTCGCAGAAAATCTGCGTACTCAGCGAATTTCCAATGCATATATATGTGACTCACTACTACATAGAGCTATTTACCAAGTTTCACAAGAATACATCCATAAATAAGTGGTATACAGCATTTTATTTATTCTCCTTAAGAATAACATTAGGGTTGAGGACGCAGGTTTGCTGCAACGAGGAAGATAAGTAATGTGTTTTTTTGCAATTATCAATACAACTGAACCAGGTGAAGCTACATACCAAGTTCTCTTAATGTAGGTTCATAATTAAGGGAGATATACAACTTTACTTATTCTCCATATGAATAACATCGGGGCCGAGTATGCAGGTTTGCTGCAAAAAACTTGTTTTTTGTGCTAATATCAATATACCACAACTAGTTGAAGCCACATACCAAGTTTCATCAATATACATTCAAAAATAATCGAGATATAGAATTTTATTTATTCTCCATAAGGATAACATTGGACAACGTACTGTGTTTAGCACTTTGAATATCTCTGCAACGGTTGGACGTAGAACAACGATTAAAACAACAAAATATTTGTTTCGTTGAGCTAAACACATTAATGAATAGAAATGTGAAGTTTTTAGTAAAACTATCTGAGAAAAATCTAAAAACCTTTTTCCCATAAGATTAACATGTGACACATTTTTTTGGATTTTCTCCGCAACCACTTAACCTAGGTTAATGATTCAAAATACCAAATTATTTGTATTTTTAAACTCTATAAAATGGATACAACCAAAATTGAGTGTTTTTAATATTTTGGGGTAAAATTTACAAAAAACCGATTTTTGGAAAATTGTAAACCCCCATAAAACCCCCTTCCCATAGTGCGATCGATCTGGTTTTCGAACTTGTCATAAATGGTACTCTCCACATTTGTGCCAAATTTCATCAAAATCGGGTGTTTCTTTCAAAAGTTATCGCGGTAACGGACACACACACACACACACACACACATATATATATATATATATATATATATACATATATATATATATACATACATAAATATATATATATATATAAATTTGAACGAATAGTGTTTTTGGCATCTGGGGACCTCAAAACGAAAAGTTATCATGGTCTCGGGCTTAAGTCTTACCATGCCACCTACGGTAATAGCTTCTTCCCTATAGGGGAAATTCGCTAAAAGGCAAAAAGCAAAAAGCAAAAATCGGGCTCCATTGGGTTTCCCCAAGTTATTTTTAGGACGTACGATAGGTTCATAAACGTTAGAAAATACAGTAGGCCTACCCAATTTACCGTCTTTTCCTTGCAACGATATATTCGGATATGTGTAACTGTGTGGATAATTTTTGTCTTTAAAGAGAATTTTGAGTAATAACACCAATTTCATAACTGCTACCATATAATTTGCAAAAGGTTTTTGGTATCGCACTTCTCTGTTGATATCAGTAATTTTGCAAATTGGATAACAACGCGGCATAACTTTATAATTAGCGTTGTCATTCTACAGTCAAAACTTCGAGAAAACACGACTAAAACTAATTTATTACCCTCGAGTAAATAACTCCGACAACAAGAAGCTTCCGGGAAATCATAACGACTGTAAACAGGCTCGCAGTGGAAAAGTCAGAGAGCAAATGGAGAAACTTCTTGGAAAATCTAATTTTGGGATTACACTTTTACAATTCTACCTCGCTGACAATACTCAGCCTGGCGAAACCGGTTACACCAAAAAGATCCGTAGTTGGTGATTTTTCAAACATTAAACAATTTCAGGGTTTCTACAGAATTTAAATTTCCTATTTCCCTGACTTTTCCCTGACCATTCTGTAAAACTCCCTGATCAACTTTCGAAGTACGTCTAAGCATCTTCGCTTTGTAAACAAGCGTGTGTGCACAATTATTATATATTTAAAATGTAAAACATTATTTCCTATTGTATTTTTGAAACTCATAATGGTGATGGATTTGAATTTATTTCTTGATTTATTTGGACTTTACCTATCGCTCCTAGTGTTTAAACCTACACTACGTTTCGGGAGGTAAGGAAACTCCTCCCGTTATCAAGTGAACGCTACTTACATCTAAATATCAAGTTCTTACACCTAACTAACCTACATTTTTTTGGATTTTCCTAATTTTTTCCTTTGCAGTTTAATTAAAATATAAGGAAAAAATTAAGAAAATCCAAAAAAATTTAGTTAATTAGGTGTAAGTACTTGATATTTAGATGTAGGTAGGGTTCACTTGATAACGGGAGTAGTTTCCTTACCTCCCGAAACGGGTAGTGTAGTTTTAAACACTAGAAGCGGGCCCTGCGTTTAGCATTTACACAACTACATGAATTACATTTCGTTGATAAACAGGCGAATTTTAACATACACACGAGTATAAAATCAACTGGAAAAAACAAAATTATTACATTTTATTTCAATTTATTCATCATCGCAAGCAGCCAATTTACAAAATATACAATCATGCAAGATAGCAAAAATATATGTCCATAGTTAGGCCATAAATTTGGCCATAGCTAGGCCTAAACCTTGAAACTTTTAAGGCTGATAGTGGAAACCCTTAGGGAATTTTGACATTTCCTGAATGCTAACACCGAAGGAAGCCTTAGAAACATTTTTATACGCAATTATTCAAGGTTTTAAAACAATTCCTTCAAATTTTCAATAGCGGATTTTCCATTTACATGCATTCCAAAATGTGAGTTTTAAATATACCAGTATTTTTTCCATACAATTACAATTTACTATATCTCCGAAACAATTCGAGTTCTACATGCTAAAAGTTGAATGCAGGGTGGTTCTTGGCGATTAAAATACAGTCTTTTATTGAATAAAAACTAACATTATGTATCTAACTTGCATGGATTATCGACCAGGGCCAACTACCCTTGAAGGAGTATCCCTTTTGTATTTAATTAGGACAGAAGGCTAACAAAAAGACCAAAAGGACAAGCACTGTTCGGGACTTCGGGGAACCAAATGGGTTGGAAGGATGGGACAACGTCCGGGGGGGGAGGGGGTGAATAACCTGGTAATTGAATTTCAAAAGGGAAACATCCCCGGAACGATTCCTGGAAGGGGTTCCAAAAGGGAGTGAAATAAGTTTTTCAACCTCTCCCGGCAAAGCTTTCAGTCTGGCTTTTATAAAGGACGTTTCTAGGGTTATTTGTTAAACTAATCAGAATTGGATGACACAATTTTTTACCGAGTTGAATAAAGTAAATCGTTAAAATTTAGTATTGTTTAAAAACATTAAGTAGCTAAAGACACTTAAAAAAAATAAAGTTTACGAATAAATAAAACAGGCATTAATCTGAGCACGATGTACAACGTAATAGAAACAAAAATCGCTCTAAAAACTATGTCTCGATTGTAAATTATAAAGGATTCCCCTTGAAAACCTGAAGGAGAAATGGTTTAAAGAGCATTCAAGAAGATAAACGTGTTTAGTATTTAAGTCCCCTAGAGCCAAACAGAATGAATTCGACCAAGGGCGTACAACATTGAAAAGTGCATTGACCTCCGGACTGATTTGAGAGTAAGAGTGAAGGGAGGGTCTCGAATAACCAAACTATTATGGTTACCGGCTAGTCGAAAATGTCAATTACACTGAAGGGAAATAATTCTCTCTAAGTTGTTTTTCCCTTATATAGGTGTGTAACACTCTAAATAATCCAAAAAATCATCAACTCTTCTCGACGTGGTTTCAGTGGCCTTGGAATATAACTCGGGTAAGTTCATTGTCCTGGGTACAACATGAGACCGGAGCTACTGTCACCGTCACGAGGAACTAATACCCCCGTCGCAGCAAACCTGCGTACTCAGCGAATTTCCAATGCAAAATATATGTCTCAATACCCCCACATAAAGCCGCATACCAAGATTCATAAACATATATTCACAAATAAACGATACATCAAATTTTAATTATTCTCCATAAGAATAACATTGGGAATGAGTACGCAGGTTTGCTGCAACAAGGAACACAAAACATAGGGTTTTATGCTAATATCAATATAACTCAACTAGGTGAAGTCGTATACCAGTTTTCATTCATTAATGTTCATAATTAAGGGAGACAGAGCATTTAATTATTCTCCATAAGAATAACATGGGGGCTGAGTACGCAGGTTTGCTGCTACGGGAGCCTTTGGCAAAAGTTTTTTTGAGCAAATATTAATAGACCACAACGAGATCAAGCTGAATACCAAGTTTCGTCAGTATACGTTCACAATTAAGCGAGATATAAAAATTTTCTTCTTTTCCTCCATAAGAATAACATTAGACAACGTACTGTGTTTAGCACTTTCAATATCTCGGTAACCAATTGACGTAGAGAAATGATCAAAATACCAAATTGTGTGTTTTTCTAAGCTGAATCCAATAGTGAAAACTAAAATTTTACTATTTCAAAAATTATATGTAAAAAAGTCAAAAAACCCATTTTTGGGGTACAAAACCCCCGAAAAATACCCCTTAAGGTAAAGCTATATGGCTAGTTTTCGAACTTAAAGTCATAAATGTTTATACCAAATTTCATCAAAATCGGACCTTTTTTACAAGAGTTTATATATACAGTTTCGAACGAATGGTGTTTTTGGGGTCTGGGACCTCAAAACGAAAAGTTATCATGGTCCCGGGCCTAGGTCTTACCATGCCGACTACGGTAATAGCTTCTTCCCTATAGGGGAAATTCGCTAATAGAGCGTTTATACGACACCCTTTTGTTAACAGAGGCAATGATAAACAATAAACACAAAAAGTAAACCCAGATAAAGGTTATAATTCTGTAGCTAAACACTATGCGGACGTTCAGTTATCATTTTTATCCGGTGTCAGTTAATTTTAACTCGCGTATTTAATTCTTAACGGATCATAAAGGAAACCTTTAATTTACTTATTTTGGTCTGAATACTAAACTTAGTGCTCCCAGTGAGAACTAGAGGATTTGTTATCATACCCAACTAACATTTAAAACATACTTTTAAAATGAGATGTTTAAAGAGTAATTATAATTTATTACTCGAAAGACTTTGATTTTGATACTTGGACGAAATAGTTAGAAAAATCATTGCTCCACGCACTGTGCAAAAAATATTTCTGCAACACTAAACCATCTGCGAAACCATCAGGTGGCAGCACTGCCCGAAACAGCTGGTCAACGAAATCTCAGGTGGCAACACTGCAGACAGCTGATCGGACGGCAGGTGGCAGCCCTGTTCACAGCTGATTGCAGTTTGGGCTATTCCACACGGACGGCAAATGCGTCGCGCTAATGCCGCTAACGCCCAGTATCGAAAACCGACCCTCTATACGGACGCAAATGTCGATGCGCTAGCCTAGGTCTCGCCAGTTTTTGAGAGTTGAGTTTAGATGCAAACATGGACGCTGTGCACATCGGGTGTGTTGGGTTTCAGTTCCTTCTCGAGGTATATTTGGATGGAACTAAGCGAGAAGTTAGGCGTTGGGGTACTCATCCTGTTCCAAACAACAGATTGTCTACAGGTGCTTTTCACATGATGCTTGGAAAGCACACACACTATGAAGATAAATTCTTCCAATACTACAGGATGTCTGTTGCCTCGTTTGACGAGCTATTACATCTGATCGGTGGTGTTACAAGACAAATTGAGGACACCGAAATAAAAAACCTCGCTTCCCGTGACGCTGTGACGGCAATAGCGTCCGTATAGAAGGAACCTCGCAGCAATGCCGTCGCGTAAATAGCGTTCGTTGCAGGACGGGTCGCGTTGCGTGCGTCAACGCAGGTGAACAGGGCTTCCGCGGGCGGTAAGAGCGCCCGTATAGATGCTATACATAAACTCCATTGCCCTGCAAAACGGAATATAGCGCGACGCATTTGCCGTCCGTATTTCGCCGCTCCGCCGCCAGAGCGCCCGTTTCAGCTCTCACTGGTTCCCAGAAGAGCAAATTACCGCCCAATCTAATTTACCCGCGACAGGGACGGAGTTCCACGAACACGATCGAGCCTCGCTGCGAACCGAGCCATTCAATACCCTCGTTCGGCGAAATGCCATTCGAGCCGAGGCGAGCAGCGAGCTAACCTCGCTGGAATCGCCTGTGCAAAACAAATTTATCACGGTGCATTTAGAAAATTTTCTGTACACGCGACGGATTTTGCATCAAGAAACTAATTTATAAACTACAATGACGATTAGGTATTTGATTGGAATAAGTAATTAATTGTATTAATTCTCAATTAACTTTAAGGGCTTGAGGTAAGCGCGTACTGTGTTTGTCCAGGAGTAGCGAAATTTGCAATTTGTTCGCCAATAAATATATTTCACGTCACGTTTTAAGTACAATTAATATTATAAAAGCATCAGTTAGGTTATGAATGAGCCAATTACTGTGGAAAAAACAGTTAACTGACAAAACACCTGTAGCTGTTCTGTTCTCTGAGAAGTGAAGCGGAAAGTTTGTTTGTGCTAAATCCTACACTGTGACACTATCGATTCGCAACAACTAACATAGCCTACATTGGAAAACGCTGAAACAAAGTGAGATTGTTTACTTCATGCGATTTAGCAACTTTTCTTTCGGATCAACACGATTGCGATAGACTTGTTATAAACATACGGACTTATTCGCAACTTTAAGGCATACTAGTAACCACGTTTGATAAAGAGTGTAATAGCCAGTTCTACATCTGGATTTACCTTAGCTATTTATTATGTACCCTATATCATATATCCATGCCTAAATACTATTTATATGATATATTTACATAGTAAATAGACGAAACCTGTTTTAGTTTTAGCAAGATATTTCAGTAGGATACCTCGGTCTTCAATCTCAGTATGCGAAATAAAACTACTTTTTCTCAGTTAAGCCATTTATTCTCTTTGGACGTTAAACCACTAATTCGCTCACCCTAACAAAACATTCTATTCTACGATCAAACATTACATATATTTTATTCCATTTTAAAAATGTGTATGTAAATTTACCTAGTACGTCTATTCTTACTATATATCTGCACTATCTCACCGACAACCCTGTTTAGTATGCAATTAAATCTAAATCATTTCTCATGTTAATCTTACAAGTTGTTAGAGGGTGACTACAGCCCTTCCCTTACGTTGTAGATTAACTATATATTATTCAACGACCCAAACAACATCATGTTTTAAACTATAGGGCCTAGTGTGAGTTATAATAAAAACCCTATCGTAAGTCTAGAAGTACTTAATAATTAGAGAGTTGGAAAAAAGCAATCACAATCTCAATCCGACAGAAGTAAGTTAATCTCGTTTGGATACAAATTTTGCGTTACCCTCGATGTTTGCTCGACCGAATTGAATTATTATTAATCGGCAATATCACTGTGAACACAATTATAAAAAGTAATAGCCCGTATTTGTACTAATAATACAAAATTCCATGAAAAGGAACCACATTCAATAACGACCTCCCAAAAATGTTCCAATTACAAAATTAATTATCTAAAAACACAAACTACTTACGGAACATAAAATCCACAGCAGTCATTCTGCCGAAGATCCAAATAATCCACACAGACACAAGCACGCACTCGTCATAGTTTTGAGGTTAGGAACACTACAGACAGTATAACATAACGCCTCGACGTCCACCGCATGACTGACTGACTGGGAGTGACTGCCGACTGGTGGCGGCCGGCGGCGATGTTGCCGGTTCGGCGCGCGGCCGCCGCGAGCGCTGCGGTGTTGCCAGCTCGCTCTCCCGGCCCCGGATCAAACTAATTCCCAGAAACATTATTATTGTCCAATATCGCCCGATAGCGGCTCAACAACTCCGGCTTCCGAGAAACACCTTCATGGCCGCCTCAGCTGCCTCTCTCTTATTAGTTTTACTGCTTTTCATTTTCACTTGTGGATTTTATCTCAAGGAATCGACGTGCAGATAAACACAATAATAAAACGTTCCTGTACGGGCTACGTTATATGGCAAGCGTAAAGTTAATTTATAACGAGATTAGAAAATTTTACCTTAAGAGTAGAGTCAGAATTCTTACCGTTGGAGTCAGAAGAAATATCGTTGCTGACCCTAGCGCTACGGGCTATTTCAATGTTAAAACGTACAAAACATGTCTTTACTGAAAAGCATATTTTTTTGTAACTGTTTGACCGATTGATTTGGAATAAATTTTGTTTGAATCTTTATAAAGTTTTGATTAGTGTTTGCTTGGAGTTTTATTTGTTAATGACTAAGATAAACTACAAAATATGTATAAAAATATAGACTTTAAATTACTATATTTTTGGAAATGTATTATTTTATTTAGAAAATAGCGAGCAAACCCCCTGCGTCTTCAAAATACCTTTAATTTGAGACATCTTTCATAATCGTATGTTGATAAATAAGCGAGATATATGGTTTTAAGTTTAACATTGTTCTTATGGAGGTAAAATCCAACATGGCCGCTCTCCAACGCCCTCTTAAGATGTGGCGGAGCCCAAGAGGCTCCAATCCTCTGCATCTACCTGTTCCTTCTATAAAACTAATAACTTTCAAATTTCGTCCTTCCTCGACGGAATATCCAGAAACTGTTGGTTTATGGATAATTTGTAGATAAAACATTAAACAGCGATTTCATTGTGCTTAAGCAATAATCGTTCTTTACTGCTCCACAATTTGGGAACTTCAAAAGCCAATGGGACAGAGGCCTTAGAAGATGTCTCAACTGGAAAACATCTTACGGCCAGTCCCTAGCATTTGTATTTTCTTTTCATAGGGGACTCCAGTCATGAAAACTATACAGGGTTCTCAGAAACTACCGGATCAAAGTTCACTAGGTTATTATGTAGCTTAAAGCAAACAAGATTCGTTACATAATGCGCAATCCTATCTTGATTCGTATTCTGTCAATCTCTCTGTATGTGTTTTTTTATTTAAAATGTGTTATATCTGAGATGTAAAATCGAAACTTTGCATATTTGTTTAAGTCACATTTTTTTAAAAACGTTAGAAAAGTATAAATTCCTGTTTCAAAATGGCGGCAATTTTAAAACTTTAAAGCTTAATATCTTAAAATCGATAAATTGATTCAACAAATACTAAGACACAAAACATTTAGTCCTTCTCAGCAGAAACATTTTGGTACCTCATTGAATGTTCTCTGATAAGTATTAACTGAACTGTTATGAAATTTCCAATTGATCAATTGGAGTTCCATTTTTTACTTTCTCCCCCTTACACGTAGTATCTGAAGAAAGTATTGTTTTCGTCAAAATTTTCGAATTTGAGTTGTTAGTGGAAATGTTAGCGGTTTTGGTGCTCCCTGAACCCAAAAAAGTGATTTTTACGTGATGTCTGTGTGTCTGTCCGTCTATCTGTCTGTATGGATGTGTACAGAGCTTGAGCCCTAACCAATGGTCCGATTTTTATAATATTTGGTATGTAGGTACTAATCCACGATATCTCCAGGTGTTTTTCATTTAATTTTTTGGATTTTTTTATTTTTAAGGGTAATTATCTCCCAAAAACCGCCAAAAAACATGCAAAGTCAATATTTATCAAAAACGGCTCTAACGATTTTGATCCAACTTTAATCGTTTGTAGAACTTTAGTTTTCCAACGAAATGACAGCACCAGCATTCCTGTAAAAATTCGGGTTCAGAAATTACAAGACTTAAAATATCAAAAATTCAGTTTTTTATTTTTATAAAAACATAAATATAAAAAATATTACTATTCAACATTAAAAAGAGCTCAAAAACCTAAATAATTTAGTATTTTGAATTACGATTCTACGATTACTGGTTGCGGATAAAATTTAAATTTTCATTTTGCGGTAAACGCAATAACCCTTAATAACCCTGGGGGGGAATAGGGGGCATTTCCCCTTTTAAAACCAAGAGTGTAGCAATGGATTCTGTAGTGCCTCCAAAGCAGGGATTTGGGTGGATATTTTTTATAACAACTTGTGTACAAGATTTTCTGTACATTCGACCGTGCTTTGTATTCTACATTTAGTAAATAAAAAGTAATTTATTCATTAAAGTTGGGCTAAAAGGGAGAAAGTATGTGTCAGTTTCCTGATACCGTTTATTTGTTTTTCCGTGGGTGGTTTTAAACCCAACAAGTTCCGACTGAAGTCCACAACACTGGCTGTTAATTGGCTGAAAAACAAAGGAGTAAAAATAAACAAGGGAAACAAACCTTTGTTGTACCAGACATACGTAAGTGGCGGAAATAATTGTGCTACCGACAGTTGTAATTTAAGGTCACTACATCAGTTTATGAAATAAAAATAACTCATGCCAATCGAAGAGGTGTCGTTTCCCTATTTTATTTTCCCTCGGTTTGAGCAAAAATAAAACTTGTTGAGAAACGTTCAAAGTACTGCGTCTTTTGTTAAAACTAACATTTACAAAACCATCAGACGAGAAAACTAAATATTAGATTCTGAGGATTCTAGCAACCTTCAAAACAAACGCGGCCTTTAGGCTTTAAGCGGTGTTGTTATGGAACTTTCCGTACCATTACTTACATTTATGATTTCGTGTAATTGTTCGCAGGACACAGGATAAAACGAGTTCGCACGCAGCACGCTGACGTGAGGGAAGTGAATTTCCACTTAAAAACTTTTAAAACTCAAAATCAGTGTAAAAACATACATTTATTCCAATTTTTATTAACATCTGAAAACAGTGATTTTTTGGCTGTTCTGATGCTCCTGGTTTCATTTACTTGCAAAGCTGGGAATACAATTGTGCGCATTATAATGTTAGGAGAAGGTCCAGACAGGCTTGAAAGTAGGCGTGAGGTTGCTGGGGATGATAAAAGTACTCTAACAAAGGAATAACAGGCTTTCCTAGTGTAAAACCCCCATAAGACAATGTACTGTGTTTAGTAGAAACACATTTTCTTTAATAACTCGGTAAATATGTATGCTAGAATGACGAGAGAGAGCTTAAATGAATGACGAAAGAGGGCTTACTTTCGCCTCACTAATTCCCCATCTTTTTACATGCATTAACTGTACATACGAGGCTTTTCTGACTCTTTTTGGGCCCAAAAACTCGAAATTTGAAAGATTAATCCCCCAAAAAAAAGGGTTTAGAATTTTCCGATTGTTTTGCCCCACGAACCTGTCCAACTGATTACAGAAAGGAACGTCCCTACCAAATTTGAAGTAAATCGGACAAAGAATGTGACCGCTAGAGTGCAGACACACACACACACATATACATATATATATATGCATATATACAATTTTGAACGACCCCCCAAACGTGTTCAGGGGATCACGTTAGGAACTTCTACGGTGGTCCCGGGCTTAAGTTTCACCGTGCGGGTCATGCTAATAGTTCACTTTCCAAAGGAAATTCACTAATAAACTACGACTCACAACACCACAAAATATATTCACACTTGTACTGTGTACTTTTCCATACAAGATAAGTAAAATACAGGGTATTTACAAGTATAGACTACATGTGGTACAAGGCGATCGATTTATCAACCAGTTGCACATCAGGCCCAATCAGAGAATGGTGACCGGTATATATCATGTACTGGCTGTTACCGGCGGTTTCGACCACGACACATTAAAATATCAACCTGACCAGCACTAACATATCTTTGTTTAGTTTTACTATATGACTTCCTCTGTAGTAACTGACAACAAACTACAGTTGGTAATTTTATAAATTATATCCTCCCATAAGATTTGCATTGGAACTTACAGGGCCCTTGGGAGCCCTAAGAATGCATGTAGACATTATCAGGTCTAGGCTATATGTTCATGCGCAATGTTAGCTTAATCGGTCCGTTAGTTTATGCGTGATGGAACTACAAACATTCATCTAAACGTTCACATTTATAATATTAGTGTGATATGATACTTGATGTGTCAATTAAAAGAAGCCAACGTGCAGCTTCTACGAATTCCCTTACAATTAAAATTATACTTTAGAGCTACGCCCCACAGGCTTCCAAAGAACCAAAGACGATCTTATGGATAAAAATAAATCAATTGAGCTGTATATTAATAGCTATAGACTCGTTGACAGAACAGATCATTTTTTCAGATTTTAAGAGGACGTTGGAGTCAGAAATATCGTCGCTGACCCTAGCGCTACGGGCTATTTCAATGTTAAAACGCACAAATCATGTTTTTACTGAAAAGCATATTTTTTTGTTGCTGTTTGACCTATGGATTTGGAATAAATTTTGTTTGAATCTTTATAAAGTTTTGATTCGTGTTTGCTGGGAGTTTTATTTTTTGACTAGAAAAAATACAAAATATGTATAAAAATATAGTCTTTAAATTACTATGTTTTTGGAAATGTATTATTTCATTTAGAAAATAGCGAGCAAACCACCTGCGTCTTCAAAATACCTTTAATTTGAGACATCTTTCATAATCGTATGTTGATAAATAAGCGAGATATATGGTTTTAAGTTTAACATTGTTCTTATGGAGGTAATATCCAACATGGCCGCTCTTCAACGCCCTCTTAAGTGGTACAGCATATAAATAAACTGAATACTGGAATGGTCACGCAGCTAACACAGTTTGTTATGAGGGGTGTTTTAAATTATAAAACATGATGAGAATATATGCCCGAGTTTGATTGGCAAGTCCTATCAAACTTGTGTTTAATAAAATATATTATGTATTTAATTACCCGGTAAAAAAGTAAAAACAACAAAAAAACAGAAAAACTTATTTTTGATTTTTTCCTACAATCTAAGCACGCTAATACACTTATAAGACCGCAGGCAAGATGAGACAAAGACACATTTTTGGCCGATTTAATTTCGAAGTATCGCGAAAGAATTTCTTTCTAAACCGCTGGAAATTTTCCGCATAAACTATTCCTAGAAGCGGACGTCTAGTCATTCTACGATTCCAGTAAGCTTGGGCCACGATCGGGCTTTCTCTATTGTTTAAAAAGTGGTCTGTCCTTGTCATTGTCAATCAGCTGATTAGATTAGGCGAACAGCTGATTCGCAGTACAAATAGATAAACAGCTGATTAAGTCACTAGGTGCTCCAATGTGTTACAGCAATGTTGGAAAGATGTGTATATTAACGTAGCGAAATTAAAACAATTACAACAAAATCATAATTACACTAGAAAACAGTTCATCGTTAAAAATCAAACTCTCTGAACAACCGCATGTGAAAATTCACCCGAATACAGTAGTCAAAAATAAAAGTAAAGAGGTATAAATAATTTTAAGTAATTGAGAAAAAAAAAATAATAAAGAAATTAGCAAATATCCTTTATTTTTATTGGACGAATTCCTGACAAAAAATCTATCATAAAATTATGAAAAAAATCAGCCACTTTATTTTTGAACATAGACTTTTCGTAAAAACCTACATTAAACACAGGTTAGAATTAATTGTTTTTGCCACATAAATATTATTATTATTATAAAACGTAAAAGAGAAAGCACATCTGTTCACACAATCTGAAGGTATAAAATCTAAAGAGTTAAGTTACCATGACTCGTTGTGAACAATTCGAAAAAGATTGTTCGGTGTCGAAAAAGAGCATTTACATTAAGAAATTTCACCTTGACATTATTCTTGCAACCAATGCTTAGATATATCTATAAAAATCACGAAATCGGTGAGCAAGCTTCCATAAAGCAAGCTGTAACTCCAAAGTTGCGTAAGCTAGCGGAAATGCCATTTTTAGAAATTGGAGATTTCACTCTTATTTGTCACACTCAATACCATTCCAAAATATTGAGTAAAATATTGCGGAATTTCTTTTGCAACTCAGAGGCGATATCTACTTTCGAAGTTGCTTTGGATATTGCCGACTTTCTTATCGCGCAACACGACTTGCATGGTCTATTTCAGGGAATTTTCCAAGTGTGAATGCCCCTTATTTTTCCTCAATCTATGAAAACTATAGATGCAACTTTAACGTAGAATTATTTTGGTAGTTTTAGTCAAGATAATAACGCACCATCGCGATAGACTTTCCGCTTACGTCTTCGGCCGGTGAAATTCCCACTTTCCTCGGGCAGTTCCGCAACTGTCGATTATCCGTGACAAACATCCTTGAGTTTAGAAACTGTTTTGTACTCTAATTACAACAACGTTTGCAAAAGGATCCAGTGGCAGTCTAATCGTCGTTTAATATTTACAAAACCCGTTTCAAATTTTGAATTGATTTCGAAAAGGTCTCGTCCCGAAAAATAATCTTAATTTGTAAACCTTAAAATTGAATGTATCTAAATTAGTATCCTATCCTCTAATACGAGCAATGTCTGTCTGTCTGTGTGTTTGTTTTGTTTGTAAAATTTATCTCGTAATTCAGCGGCAGGGTTTTGCTTAAACATTGGAATTAGAGGCTTTTGGACCTAAAAAGCCGATTGGTGAAAACCTCGATCCCAGGAAAATGCATATTTTTTTTAAGTTAGGCATTTTAAAATTTAAGAATTAAGAATTCGTTATTCTTCATTGACTACATAAATTCAGCATGAACAATCGTCAAGTAGATTACAATAAGATATCAAAAAGAATTACAAACGTAAGAAATTGCTGGACCGATGGAGTTTCAAATCAAAACGAAAACATATTAACAGCTGTGAATAAATATCCAGTGAACTGTCAAAGTAGCGCTTACACCTTGTAAAGTATCAACAAGTGATTTCGTAAAAACAGCGACTAGAACCGTTGCATAACTAGCTTAAAAGCTGATGTTTTGTTTTGCTTCTTTGCTTTTGTTTTGATTTCAAACTTTTTAAGGACAATGTTAATTTTGTAATTATTTTTACATTTTTCATCTTTGGGGATGAGACCTGTCAAGAACTAATTTTTATCTTAGAAACCAGTTAGTTAGAACATTCGAAGGAAATAGTTGGATCTGTTTTTGAGATCGGAGTTGCAAGCAAAAAACCAACCAACCAGCAAGCAAATCTTACTCATGTTAGGGCACAGGATAGGATAATAGTGAAACTTGTCTTTATTCCCAAGTAATAAGCTGAACTAATATTTTTGTACCTGTTACTTTTGTACCTAATACTTGTGCATAACTTATACCCGTGTACCTAATACCTATAATAAATGTGGTGTGTACCTATTATGACTCGCTCTAAGCAACCACCGTGACTGACGTCTTCAAATGAGAGCTTCCCATCAACAATCACTTTCTCTCATTTACAACGTTTGCCGTTTGCCCTTCCGAGGAACGTCAATAACTTTCACCGTTTCAAACGTGCCCTCTGTAATAAGTGAATTAAAACTTTGCTAATTCCAATAAAACAAAAAGTATGCAATTTTAGGTAAATAAAAGAAACAAACGATCCTGGAACCTACAAATTGAACGTCACCTATAAACTGCGCCTCTATTAAGTCAACAAACCCTAAGTAAATTGGTTATACCAGAAATGTCCTTCCAAGAAGAAAGCAGGAAAATGGGAATTATTTTTTATATTTCCCGTTCGCGCAATCAAGCTGCGAATAACCTGCTATAGTAGGATTAAATTTAGAATAGTACTGACGAGAGCATTGCTAAAAAAATTATTATAAACAAATAATAAATGAATCTCAGTTTGATAAAAAGTAATTACTCGAAGAAAATAATCATTTCTCTTTATTACTTAGAAGACATTTTTGAAAAGGTTTCCTGGTCTTGCTGTTTATCTTCTATTCAAGGGAAAGCGGGCTTGTGGGAGATGAAGAAATAAAGTGAATTATTTTTGGAAATATACAATAAAAGGTGACTGACAAAGATCGTTCACCTTCTCTTCGTCAGGAGCGAATTCGCCAGTTTATTACATTGTCTGCGAATGTTTGAACAACCGCTAGACAATGTAATTTATTGTTGGTGATGGTGAGTTTATCTTGTAAGAACTTACTATGGGCATTTGCCAATACTAATGAGAAATACCCCCGTCGCAGCAAACCTGCATACTCAGCGAATTTCCAATGGAGTTATAAATGCCTTAATACCACAAAAAAGCCACTTACCAAGTTTCATAAAAATAAAACTAAATAAACTAAATAAAACCAAGCGATATATGCAATTTTAATTATTCTCCATAAGAATAACATTGGGGCTTAGTACGCAGGTTTGCTGCAACAAGGAACACAAAACAGTAAATGGGTTTTTACGCTAATATCAATATAACTTAACTAGGTGAATTCGTATACCAGTTTTTATTCATTTATGTTCATAATTAAGAGAGACATAGCATTTAATTATTCTCCATAAGAATAACATGGGGTTGAGTACGCAGGTTTGCTGCTACGGGAGCCTTTGGCAAAAAATTGTTTTTTTTTAGCAAATATCAATAGACCACAACCAGATGAAGCCGTATACCAAGTTTCATCAGTATACGTTCATAAATAAGCGAGATATAAAATTTATCTTTTCCTCCATAAGAATAAAATTAGACAACGTTCTGTGTTTAGCACATTCAATATCTTGGTAACCAACTGACGTAGATCAAAATACCAAATTGTGTGTTTTTTTAAGCTGAAACCAATGGTAAAAACTAATATTTGACTACCTAATAAATTATATGTAAAACGTTCAAAAAAAATTTGGGTACAAACCCCCCCCCCCCCAAAATACCCCTTCGGATGGAGAGATCTGGCTGGTTTTCGAACTTAAAGTCATAAATGTTGCTTTACACGTTTATACCAAATTTCATCAAAATCGGATCATTTTTACGATGGTTATCGTGCTGACGGACACATATATGTGCTTGGTAAAGAGAATATCTCGAAATATTGCAACAAAATGGCGTTAATTTCTTAAATTTATATATACATACAGTTTTGAACGAATGGTGTTAATGGGATCTAGAGACCTCAAAACAAAAAGTTATCATGGTCGGGCCTAGGTCTTACCATGCCGACTACGGTAATAGCTTCTTCCCTAGAGGGGAAATCCGCTAAAAGTGCACAACGTTACGGATCTGTACCTCTTCTCCAGGTGCAGAGTACCAGAACCATGTACAAGACGTAACACAACATTTATGTTCAATTCACAATTTTTCAAAATCGTATTAGGTATTACTGTATATCCATCCATACCCCTATCCGAAGCCGGGATCAGACTCCGGATCCCGATACGTCGTCAAATGTTGCAATATTCTTCTAAAAACAGCTGTACATGTAGGCCACTGCATTTTGTGGATGCAACAATTGATATATTGATTGATACTGTATGTATGTTGAAATTTATTATTATTGCGTTACATTGAACGTTACCAACGCAACTGTCAACAATCTACACCGCCGTGATGTTGGCAACAATGCGACAAGCTGGTTCTATCCCCCTACCCACCTCCAGCTCCCCCTCTAACTTCCCCTCAAGCCCCCCAAGGTTATGAAAACCGCACTATAGTTTATTTTCACAACCGCATGCGGCGTCAGGGGGAGTGAGAGGGGGACTCGCTGCCTCTCCTCCATCCCTCCTCCAGTACCTTCCCCTCACGTCACTCTAGGTAAAATTAAACTTAGTATAGGGTTAACCTAGATAAACCACTGATTTGATGGTTTTCGGTGCAAGATTTAAAATAATTCCACGTTTATCGAGATGAAGGAATATCATAAGACAGGAAGTGCTAGAAGATTAAATGTAGTTCTAGGAGGATGGATGTTCTGAGAAGAGAAACCAATCACGTTAAGTATAGAATGGTTTTAAGAGCAGCAAACTGATCTAGAAAATAGGTCAACCACTCTGTACTAAGAACACACAAACTTGATAACAGCCCTTCCTTATTACTTCTGCGAAGTCCTTATTCACTCTCAAAGTTGCTGACGCAACTTGTGCTAAGACAATAATAGATTTTGAATTATAAATAAAACGGCTTCCCATCTCAAGTTTTCTTAAACTCTTATACATTGAATATTCATATATACGATTTTGGTACTTGATGGTCAAGATTGGTTAGTATTTTTGGTAGTACTGTATAGGAAATTAAAATTGATGAGTAAAAGAGCCTTTAATTCTGTAAGGAATGAGAAAACTATATCACTGAACACTATAGCTTATGCAGTGTCTCACATATAACGCCTTTATGAAATAGACAACAAGCCGATGTTTAGCAATGTTTCGAAAATGTAGAACTCCGAGAGGCATACGTAGTTCGGTCTTAAGATTGCATGAGACAGAAATGCATAAGACCGAAACTCATAAGGCCGAAATGGATAAGACCAAAATTCATGAGACCGAAACGCATAAGGCCGAAATGCAAAACTCCGAAAGGCAGTACTCCGGCCGTACGTAGTTCGGTCTTAAGATTGCATGAGACATAAATTCATAAGGCCGAAACTCATAAGGCCGAAACTCATAAGGCCGAAATGGATAAGACCAAAATTCATGAGACTGAAACGCATAAGGCCGAAATGCACAACTCCGAAACGCATTAATCCGAAAGCAAAGTTACGGAAGTACGAAAGTCCGGAAATGCACTGGTCCGCAAAGGAGAATATGGGTTGCAGCAATTATACATTTCACGATTTCACAAAGTAACCTAGCCATTGACGCTTGCTAGTATAAGTTTTGTATATAGGTTAATTTAGCATGTGTGATTTCATGAGAAATTTCACAGCGAAATTTCCGAGGGTAAAATATGTGGGTTTACTGTATACAGTTTAGTTACCATTTGTTAGGATTTTGGTTAGGCCTAAGCAGAGCAAGTTAGGTTAGGTTCGAATAGTGAAGGTTTGTTAGGTCGATAGGAAGGTTTGTTAGGTCGATAGATTATAGTTACTTATGTTAGTTCGTTATAGGTTAGGTTATAAGTAGGTTAAAATAAAAGTCCTCCTAAAACAAACTACAGCTCAAAATAACGTCGTAATGGAAAACATTTAGCGATAACAATTAGAAATAAAGCGCCGCGGCCGTGAATCGTGAATGAGAAGCGCACTTGTGATTTACGGATCTGGCACGACTTGGCGGGAAAACTGCCAAGGGTTCCCAGTAGCGCGGGAAAACTGGCCACAGAGTAAGCGACAAGGCGAGAAGGCGACAAGGTGGCGCCCGTTGTGATTCACCGTGCTAATCTTGACTGCGAACCAGACTGCGCGACGACCGGGCCAAGTCTGCGGTGTGACGTCATTGTCACGCTTGTGGTGGGTGGGGGGGCGAATCCGTCCTCTGCTTTATGCGCTTGAAGCGAATTCGCTATCTAATTGTGGAAACACTCTCTGGCTCGTACATAATGGGTTGTCGTGCGACTAAACGGTGACGTTAAGAGCGGTTAAGAGAGGCTTCGGTCATGAAAGACTTCGCGTTTCTATCTCTCCCATAAGGTTAACTTTTAAATTCGTCCTTTTCGAACAGAATAACAAAATCTTGATTAAAGGCTCGTTTTTAAGGAGCAAAAGCACACCTATCGATTTCAGTGAGCAGAATATTAATACAGTACTGCAAATAACAATTGTTGAAAAACGTTCCAAAAAATGGAATAGGGGGCGTATTTTTGATTTGTTATCAGTGAACTATTTGTGATATCCAGATTTTTTCACTGAAATCGCTGGGTATGTTTTTACTCTTTAAAATTAATTCTCAATCATAACTTGCTGATCATCCGTTGACGAGGAGTATCCGAAAGTATACTGGAGGCTTTGAAAGTTAACAAGGTCTTACGTGAGAACAGGTAGACGCAGAGGACTGAAGCCCCTTCTTAAGAGTACAAACATACCTAGAAATTAAATAGTATAATTTGGATATCACAAATAATAATCGTTCAATTTAAATTCCAAAATATTCATTTTTGTGGTTATTTTATTGCTTATCAATTTGTGATACAAAATTCTGCAGTAGGCCTACTGATATCTCTAGATATTTTGTTTACGCTTTAAAACGAATCATAAATCAACGATTTCGGAAAATCCGATGTGTAGTCGGGATTCGATAGTTATTTACTTGCCTTATGTTAGAAACGCGAACTGTTTCTCGACTGGAGGCCCCTAGTGGAAATTAATATAGAGAAAAGATGAAATAATGACAGAATTTGAATATCTCTGGACCAATATGACCATCAATAATTTCTACAGATACTTTTTATTCGACGAAAATCTATCTATATAAATAAATCACAATCCCTTTTTTTGACGTGACTCCATAACTCGAGAACGAGTGCACCAAATTGGACGATTCTTTTTTTGTTGTGTTCCTTAATGCCAGGGGAAGGTTTGTATGAAAGAACATTTTTAATCCACCCAACCATTATTTAGTAATTTGACTTTAAAAATTGTAAAAAATGCCTTTAAATTAACATTGGTGGAAAATGCTGTTATTAAACTGTGAGATACAAAAGAGATAATTTCCAATTACAAAGAAACTATCATGATTAAATATCAATCAAATACATTTCATGAAACATAACGTACTTAGTATATAGTGAAAGGTTTTCCCCAAATGAGAAAAAGGGTTTATATTTATAATTCGTGAACAATAAATCATTAATATAAGAATTTGAGGGACAACGTTCTCCTGTAGACTTATCCCAAACCATTAACAATTTATCCCCTAAGATGGCAGCACCTGATATTTGAAAATTTCCAATGCCATTTGGTTTGATCATATGTAATCAATACCCCCGTAGCAGCAAACCTGCGTACTCAGCGAATTTCCAATGCATATATATGTATCTTAATACAACATAAAGCCACATACCAAGTTTCATCAATATACATTCATAAATAAACGATTTGTGACATTTTAATTATTCTCCATAAGAATAACATGGCGGCTGAGTATGCAGGTTTGCTGAAGGAAGGGAAACAAAAAATGGGGTTTTATACAAATATCAATATAACTCATTTAGGTAAAGCCACATTCCAAATTTCATTAATTTATTTTCATAATTAAGGGAGATAACACGTTACTTATTCTCCATAAGAATAACATGGGGCTGAGTACGCAGGTTTGCTGCTACGGGAGCCTTTGGCAAAAAAATTTTTTTTGAGCAAATATCAATGGTCCACAACCAGATGAAGCCGTATACCAAGTTTTGTAAGTATACGTTCATAAATAAGCCAGATATAACATTTTTCTTTTCCTCCATAAGAATAACATTAGACAACGTACTGTGTTTAGCACTTTCAATATCTCGGTAACCAATTGACGAAGAGAAATGATCAAAATACCAAATTGTGTGTTTTTTTTAGCTAAATCCAATGGTAAAAATTAAAATTTGACTATTTCCAAAATTATATGTAAAAAATTCAAAAAACCCAATTTTGGGGTACAAAACCCCCCCAAAATACCCCTTCGGATAAAGCGATCTGGCTGGTTTTCGAACTTAAAGTCATAAATGTTGCTTTACACGTTTATACCAAATTTAATCAAAATCAGATAAGTTTTACGAGAGTTATCGTGCTCACGGACACACACATATATATATATATATATATATATATATATATATATATATATATATATACAGTTTCGAACGAATGGTGTTTTTGGGGTCTGGGGACCTCAAAACGAAAAGTTATCATGGTCCCGGGCCTAGGTCTTACCATGCCGACTACGGTAATAGCTTCTTCCCTATAGGGGAAATTCGCTAATACTAAGATTTGAATGAGTTAAAAAAATGTGTTTATTTGTTTACATTTTGGTAGTTATTTTGTCAAGGATTTAGAAATTGTACTTAGTTCAAAGCTTTTTTAATAACCAAGGTAAAAAGTGTTATAATTTGAGCTGGAATCTTTTCATTTAACTGTGCTATAATGTGAACCAGAAGACTAATAATGTTGTATACCAAAAAGCATTACAATAAACGAGTTTTTTTTATATATTTATTGTTATTTATTCCATTTCACATTTAATATTCACATTAAAGACAGGACAACGTCTGTCGGGTCATCTAGTTATTAATAAAACAGGATATTCAAAAGGTTATCGTACCTAAAAACATTATCTAAAACGAATTCTGGAAAATCCGGAGTCTTTAATCTCGCAAAATCCGGAGTCTTTTATCTCGCAAAATCCGGATTCTTTAATCTCGCAAAATCCGGAGTCTTTAATCTCGCAAAATCCGGATTCTTTATAATCTCACTATTAAATAAATAATTAAATATTGGCTAGAGGGAGAGAATTTTCCAGGATATATTTAATAAAATACGATACTGCACGTTATCGGCTTTGCCGGTAGATGGGATTTCCACGAAACTCGCTCCGCTTTGAAATTAATCCAGGAATCTCTTTGTCCGTCAGTCTGCTATCAGTTTACGTTATAAAATACGTTGTCAGCGTAGGTGCAAGTTTTGCAAAATTGTTAAGCGTTTTAGTCAGACTTTCGGAAACCAAGTAAATGTTCACAGGGGTAAAAGTAAAAAAAAAAAGTTTGGCGAACAGGTGTTGTTATCCTCCCTATATGAATGTTTGTTTTACCATCACGTAATGGACTACTAAGCTGAAGTTTGAAGCTAGCTATACCAGAATTAAATAAATAAAAATGACCGGTTCGCAACCGATAACTTTTTAAACTCCCGCTTTATCAAAGTTCAATTATTCATCTGATGAAAAAAGGTTATTAATCAAGTGATTAGTTGAAACGTGGTCGCTCCCGACCTGAGATTAAGCGGATGAGCAAACAAATTGGAAAATAAAATAGGAAAACCACGTGAAGCAGGGCATTGGACCTGTAGTCATTGAACCTGTAGTCACTGGATCTGTAATCACTGGACCTGTAGTCATTTGACCTTTAGTCACTGGACCTGTAGTCACTGGACCTGTAGTCATTTTACCTGTAGTCATTGGACCTATGGTCACTGGACCTGTTGTCACTGGACCTGTAGTCATTTTACCTGTACTCATTGGACCTTTGGTCACTGGACCTGTAGTCACTGGACCTGCAGTCACTGGACCTTTAGTCACTGGACCTGTAATCACTGGGCCTGCAGTCATTGGACCTTTAGTCACTGGATCTGTAATCACTGGACCTGTAGTCATTTGACCTGTAGTCACTGGACCTGTAGTAATTTTACCAGTAGTCATTGGACCTATGGTCACTGGACCTGTTGTCACTGGACCTGCAGTCATTGGACCTTTAGTCACTGGACCTGTAGTCATTGGACGTGAAGTCATTGGACCTATGGTCACTGGACCTGTTGTCACTGGACCAGCAGTCATTGGACCTTTAGTCACTGGACCTATAATCACTGGACCTGTAGTCATTGGACGTGTAGTCATAGGACCTGTAGTAACTGGACCTGTAGTAACTGGACCTGCAGTAACTGGACCTGTAGTCATTTTACCTGTAGTCATTGGAACTTTGGTCACTGGACCTATAGTCACTGGACCTGCAGTCATTGGACCTTTAGTCACTGGACCTGTAATCACTGGACCTGCAGTCATTGGACCTTTAGTCACTGGATCTGTAATCACTGGACCTGTAGTCATTTGACCTGTAGTCACTGGACCTGTAGTCATTTTACTTGTAGTCATTGGACCTATGATCACTGGACCTGTAGTCACTGGACCTGTTGTCACTGGACCTGCAGTCATTGGACCTTTAGACACTGGACCTGTAATCACTGGACCTGTAGTCATTGGACATGTAGTCATAGGACCTGTAGTCACTGGACCTGTAGTCACTGGACCTATGGTCACTGGACCTGTAGTTACTGGACCTGTTGTCACTGGACCTGCAGTCATTGGACCTTTAGTCACTGGACCTGTAATCACTGGACCTGTAGTCATTGGACGTGTAGTCATAGGACCTGTAGTCAATGGACCTGTAGTCAATAATTGTAGGTCGTAAACGATTGAAAGAAATAGGCCTATCTGATTCTCGATTTATTAAAATGTTCTTATTCCCTAGTTTACACTAATTTTTACCTTTGTTATATATTTGCATTTACTTTACACATCAGAAAAGTGAATGTTTACACTTGAACGTAGGTACCTACGTGTTTTGGCTTCCTAATGAGAATTCGCGTTTCTAGCCGCGTCTCCTATAAGACCAATGTTAACTCTGAAAGCCCGTTCTTCCTCGACGGATTAACCGTCGATTTATTTTTAAATTTAAACAACAAAATAAAACCTCGCGATTTCAGTGGGAAGAGTTTCAATATCACAAATTGTTTACTCGTAAACATCTTAAATATATAATATTATGAAATGATATTGAACCTTTATTACTTCTAATGTCGAAAGTTTACTTACTGAAATCGCTATGTATTGCTTTCCTCTTTAAAATGAGCAATAAATCAACGATATCGGATAATCCGTTGAGGAGGAACGGGCTTTTAATTTTAACATTGACCCGTTCCGATTTAAGTTTGACATATTTAAATCGGATTTTAATTTAGTACAAATCCTAACCTAATCTGCAAATAGGGCGAACGCAGCATTGGTACTAATTTCCATCCGCTTGACTAAGATAGGCTAGTTTTTAGTCGAACTTGCTACCCGCTTTGCCTTCCTAAGGCGAATTCGCTTTTTATGATTAGGTTCGATTAGGTTAGGTTAGGTTGGGCAAGACTAGGTTAGATTAGGTTACTTTAGGATTAATTAATAAAGCAATTGTATGTTTAAACACCTCCAATCCTTCAAGCAACTTCTCAAACTGTGGGGGAAAGCACAGAAATCGTCCGGATCACCGTTAGCTCGGATGATTCCGTAACACTTCCAGCAAAACCAACAAAGTCCCAGTGTTCCACCGCGAGGCGTAACACTAACTCCAAACGATTTCCTAGTACAGCCATTAGCGGCTGGGAGAGAAAACAAAGTCGGGATTCCGCGAACCAAATTATCACTCGGCTATTGGAACAGTACGAAATGGCGGTTTACAGAGTTTCTACAAAGCAATTAGGAACAAATCGTAACTTTGTAGAAGGACAACGGGATGATAGGCCTCAGTAGATTGCACGTAACAGTTAAGAAATTTGAAGGATGCTGGTTGATTACCCTATAGAAAATACGGAATTAGCTTAGAATCAATTATTACGATAAATTCATAAACCAAACGTTTAGCGTTTTTACCTGCTTCTTCCATAAGGTAAATGTTAACTTTCAAAGTCCGTTCGTCCTCGACGGATTATCCGATATCGTTGAATCACGGCTCATTTTAAAGAACGAGTTCGCACGCAGCACGCTGACGTGAGGGAAGTGAATTTCCACACACAAAACTTTTAAAACTCAAAACCAGTGTAAAACAAACATTTATTCCAATTTTGTTGAAATCTGAAAACATAGATTTTTTGGCTGTTCTGATGTTCTTGGTTTCATTTACCTTCAATGCTAGGAATATAATTTTGTGCGTTATAAGGTTAGGAGAAGGTCCAGTCAGGTTTGAAAGTACGTGTTAGGTTACTGGGGATGATACAAATAACCAACACATGAATAACATACTTTTCTAATGTAAAAACTCCATAAGACAATGTACTGTGTTTAGCCGATATACATTTTCTTTGATAACTCGGTAAATATATATGCTAAGACGACGAGAGAGGGCTTAAAACTTTCGCTTCACTAATTCCCATCTTAATACTTGCATTAATTTTATGTCCGGAGCTTTTCTGACCCTTTTTGGGCCCAAAAACTCGAAATTTGAACGAATAATCTCCAAAAAAGGGGGTTAGAGTTATCCGATTGTTTTGCCCAACGAACTTGTCCAACTGATTATAGAAAGGAACGTCCCTACCAAATTTGAAGTAAATCGGACAAAAAATGCGACCGCTAGAGTGCATACACACACATATATATAGAGAATATTCTCCATATTTGCAAAAAGGGAAATGTAATGAATGCATGGGAAGAATTGTTTATTTTTAATGAAAAATGTAAGGATAGGGATAAATTGATCAATGAATAGGTCAACTTTGACTGTGGTGGCACTTAACGCAACTTGTTTCCGGAACTTCCGGTAGCCAATAGCTGTTCGCCATCTTGTTTCTGTCATTCTCTGACTGGGCTTGATGATGACCGGTGTAACTCGTTGAAATCGATCGCCTTGTACCATCTTTTGTGTATATTTTACCGTCTTGTACGTAAGTACAGTATAAGTGTAAATATACTTTATAGTGTTGTAAGACGTATTTTATTTATCCTGTTTAGTTGTAACAACACGTATCATGCTAATAAAGAAATTATATATATATATATAATTTTGAACGATCCCCCAAAACGTGTTCAGGGGGTCACGTTAGGAACTTCTATGGTGGTCCCGGGCTTAAGTTTCACCGTGCGGGTCATGCTAATAGTTCACTTTCCACAGGAAATTCACTAACAAACAAAATACCTAGACATTTCAGCGAGAACAATGTTCGTATCACAAACAATAATCGATCAAATAAGTCCCTAAATATTCAATATTTACGATTTGTATGGGTGAACCGTTTGTGGTATTGAAATGTTGTTCACTGAATCGCTAGCTGTAATTTAGATCTTTGAAACCGATAAATCCTCAGGTTCGGATAATCCGTTGAGAAACGTCGGACTTCGAAAGGTCACAGGAAAGCAGGTAGACGCAAAGGACGCGGCACACGGGAGACATTTCAGGAGCCGTATGACGTCACCGATGAACACAAAAACAGAGCCCTATGACATCACATACTGTAGCTAGAGTCTGCTGCTCATCTGTCAGTTGAAGAGTCGTCCGCTCTGTTATGTTATCAACTTTACGCGACTATAAATCGACTGAAAGGAATGTTTATGTATTTATTGTATCATAAATTAACCTGAACAATATCCCAGTAACTGGCCTTACATACGAATTTACATACTAATAATAATTTTGTCCGTCAAATAAATGAGAACAAAAAGTGTTTGTTTCTTTGGGCTTTGAAAACAAATTAATATAGGCCTACCTATATTTAAAAAATGTAAGCTACTGCACATTTGCATAATGTTTCAACCTACTCGGAAACAGTTATTTTTCTTCTACTTACAATTAATTGGAAACATTATAATTCTATTTTTACTCAATGTGTGTTGTGTAGGTTCACACATTTTATTTTTTGTGTGTAATTACACAAATTGTAAAGAATTTTAAGTAGATAGGCCAAACATAGTATAGCCTATGTGAATAAAGCATGTTCCTCTTCAGTTTGGCGTAATGAGTCAAAACATTTGGTTATTCTCTTAATAAGCTAATTGTTTGCTTGTAGCTGTAAATAAGAGATATCAATTTGGAAAATTTAAATGTTACTACTAAGAACATTCAATAAACTTTCTCCTTAATTGGACACCAAAGTCCTAGATTGGTTGACTTAATGATAAAAGACGAATAAATAGTGAAACATATCACGCAATATGTTAATATCTATGGAAAACCTGCCGAACATAATTTTACTTGGGCTATATTAATTAAGTTGTTTATGGTTGCTGGCCAGGTTGGATTATTGCCCATTAGATTGGATAGCGATGAGGATGAAAGTGACGTGTTTAACTCTGGAAACAGCAAAAGTGGTACCAAGTTAATCTGTTAATGATAAAGGGTTGACTTCAGTAATGAGTAGCTGTTGTTTTGATCAAAACTTTATAAAGATTCAAACAAAATTTATTCCAAATCAATACGTCAAACAGTAACAAAAAATATGCTTTTCAGCAAAGACATGTTTTGTGCGTTTTAACATTGAAATAGCCCTTAGCGCTAGGGTCAGCGACGATATTTCTTCTGATTCCACGTCCTCTTAAGAGTCTTCATCACCGGAAGTTGCTGGACGCCACCTTGGAGTTTTGTCCCATAAGGCCAATGTTAACTTTGTGCCTCCATTACTCCTCACCTGATCATCACATACAATTCATTTTGGTGTCAAACTAAAGGTTTCGTCGTCCTCTAGGGAAATACAATGTCGAATTCCTTAATTTGGGTATCATAGTTTCATAATAAATATTTTAATTTTGAACTGAAACACTGTACATGTTCTCATTAATTTGTAAAAAAATCCAAATTCGACTATTGTATTTCTCTAGAGGACGACGAAACCTTTAATATGACACCAAAATTAATTGTTCGTGACGATCAGGTGAGGAGTAACGGAGGCACAAAGTTAACATTGGGCTTATGGAACAAAACACCAAGATGGCGTCCGGCAACTTCCGGTGATGAAGACGTACGGTAGACTTAAGCCTGGGACCACCATAGAAGTTCCTAACGTGAACCCTTAATGTTTCGTGGGGTCGCTCCAAAGTTTATGTATACAGAGTTAGTAGTTTTAAATGCCCTCCCCTAAGTTTTCTACATATTGAAATATCACTCCAACCACCCCTAACCATTGTTACGTAATAAATAATTTATTTAACAAAATATTTAAGTTTCTTTCGATATCTCGGATTTTTCATAATAAGACGAATCCGAGATATCGAAAAAACAAAAAATCCAATATTATTGAATAGATAAGTTTTTTGTTGTTTTTTTAGCGTAATAGTGGTTGTGACCAATAATTTAAAATTATCTATTCCCGCTAAAAATGCCGCAATGTTTTGCTCGCTCGTCGTTATGGAGCACTTCAGCGAAATACCCCAAATAAGCGGGAAAACTACTGTGCGGGGGGAAGCTCGATTACACATCATATTGATGGTCCATCAACCCTCTGATATATTGAAAGGAATTTAAATATCTGAGGAAGGGTTTATGGCCCATCGAACCATTTATACAAATTTAGTTTTCTTTATAAAAGGGGTCGATGGACCATCGACCCCTTTTATATATTTCTCTAATGAAATAAAATAAGGCTCGATGTACCATCGGCCCCAAAATTATAAATATTAATATCATATTAAAAAATAAGTAAAGGGTCGATTACACATCAAATAGATGATACATCGACCCGTTAAAACATTATTCTAAATAACTTTGGTTTAGGGGTCGATGTACCATCTATTTTATGTGTAATCGACCCTATGTCTTTATAATATGTTATTTTATAGATAGAGGGTCGATGGTCCATCAGACCGAAATATAATATTTTATCTTAATTTATAAAATGGTCTGATGGCCCATAGACCCGTTTATATTTTTTATTAAATTACATTTCCTAAACGACTGATGGTCCATCGATCTTTTATGTTAATTCATTTATTTTATTCAAGGGTCGATGTACCATCTGTTTGATGTGTAATCGGCCCAGCCTCGTGGTTTATATATTCCATTTCCGGGGTTGTTTTTTAAACTTGAAGTCAAGTTCAGTTATTAAAAACTCAATATAAAACTCGTACTTTCGAGTACTTGCACACGCCTGTTTTTAATAAAACATTCGACACTCTTGTACATGTTAATAATTGACAATCACATTGATGGTTCTGCTGGAAAAAAACTGGAAAGGTAAATTGTCTAACAAAACGTTGTAACTATTGTATCATATTTTATGTTTCATATTTTTGCAAATATTTCGTATTTAAAACGCTAATACAGCAATTGGGAAATCCATCAATTTGGATATTTTATTTCCATAGTAACAAATTTGGATGTTTTATTCCCATCGTGACAAATTTGAATGTTGTATTTCCATCATGACAAATTTGGATGTTTTATTTCCATCGTGACAAATTTGGATGTTTTATTTCCATCGTGACAAATTTGGATGTTTTATTTCCATCGTGACAAATTTGGATGTTTTATTTCGACAAAGTCCAAACATATTGAATAATACAGTAGGGCCTATATATAAATGTTCCGACAGGATTCCTACCGTGTTAAAACTAAGAAAATGTCTGAATTTCTTTAAAGGTTTTCTACAGAATATCAATCTTCTATTTCTATGAATTTTCCCTGACTTTCCCTGACCATTCAGTAAAACTCTCCTGACCAACTTTTGAAATACGTCTTAGCATTTTCACTTCATAAACAAGCATTTGTGCACAATTATTATATATTTAATATGTAAAACATTATTTTCTATATCATGTATGTCATAAATGTTAGTAAAGCAAAATTAAATAAATTTCTCAATAAACACTCAATAATTGAGGATTACAAGATGTTAAGAGTAAACTCCGTAGGAATCCTTAGATCATCAGTCTACAAAGCATTCCCTCAGTTTTTTCATTGTCAGGGATCAGTTGGAATAATAAAAGCGCCGAATTGTAATATGAATTTGGTATGATTTTTAAATATATAAATAAATAAATATATATATATATATATATATATACATATATAAACATTTGAACGAATGGTGTTTTTGGCATCTGGGGACCTCAAAATGAAAAGTTATCATGGTCTCGGGCTTAAGTCTTACCATGAGACCTACGGTAATAGCTTCTTCCCTATAGGGGAAATTCGCTAAAATACAAAACAAGGTGACAGAGCGCAAACAAATTCCACTCGCTATTAAATATTATCCTTTCCCCCACGAACCGTTATTTTGCAACATAACATTCACTCCTTGCCAAAATAGAAACAGATTTTAAACTCGACAAAAATTTGAAAACGAGGGAAATTTCTTGATGCGAAACCCAGGGAAATTTCGCTTTCTGTCGGACGAGCAGTTGGCAAGCCTGGACGTTTCGCCGTGTTCCCAGAAACACATTAGTGTACGGCGAACACTCAGGATTGTTTATTGTCCGTGTTTCTCGAAAGTTGCGACACGGAGGATATCTGTTCCCATAGCCAACTGGCGTGTTGTGGGGAACACATTACGTATACGTAGCCAAGTTTCGGAGCGGTCGTATATTAAAGTCTATTCATAATAATCATAGCGAACGGGGAAACTATAACATCATGAACATGGCTGACTGTTAAACTTATATTTAAAGAGGGGGGTCCAGTCACGAAGAGGGGGCTCCCCATAATAATGATAACTTGTATAGCCCGAACCCTACTCGAAGGTTCGTCCGATATCGTTGAGGTATGGATCACGAAGAGGGGGCTCCCCATAATAATGATAACTTGTATAGCCCGAACCCTACTCGACGGTTCGTCCGATATTGTTGAGGTATGGATCACGAAGAGGGGGCTCCCCATAATAATGATAACTTGTATAGCCCGAACCCTACTCGACGGTTCGTCCGATATTGTTGAGGTATGGATCACGAAGAGGGGGCTCCCCATAATAATGATAACTTGTATAGCCCGAACCCTACTCGACGGTTCGTCCGATATCGTTGAGGTATGGATCACGAAGAGGGGGCTCCCCATAATAATGATAACTTGTATAGCCCGAACCCTACTCGACGGTTCGTCCGATATCGTTGAGGTATGGATCACGAAGAGGGGGCTCCCCATAATAATGATAACTTGTATAGCCCGAACCCTACTCGACGGTTCGTCCGATATCGTTGAGGTATGGATCACGAAGAGGGGGCTCCCCATAATAATGATAACTTGTATAGCCCGAACCCTACTCGACGGTTCGTCCGATATCGTTGAGGTATGGATCACGAAGAGGGGGCTCCCCATAATAATGATAACTTGTATAGCCCGAACCCTACTCGACGGTTCGTCCGATATTGTTGAGGTATGGATCACGAAGAGGGGGCTCCCCATAATAATGATAACTTGTATAGCCCGAACCCTACTCGACGGTTCGTCCGATATCGTTGAGGTATGGATCATTTTAAAGAGCCCAAAAATTCCTAGCGATTTCAGTGAGCAATACCCCCTCGCAGCAAACCTGCATACTCAGCGAATTTCCAATGGAGATTTAATGTCTTAATACTACAAAAAGCCACTTACCAAGTTTCATAAAAATATATTCACAAATAAGCGATATATACAGTTTTAATTATTCTTCATAAGAATAACATTGGGGCTGAGTACGCAGGTTTGCTGCAAGAAGGAACACAAAATATGGGTTTTTATGCTAATATCAATATAACACAACTAGGTGAAGTCGTATACCAGTTTTTATTCATTCATGTTCATAATTAAGGGAGACAGAGCATTTAATTATTCTCCATAAGAATAACATGGGAGCTGAGTACGCAGGTTTGCTGCTAGGGGAGCCTTTGGCAAAAAATTGTTTTTTTGAGCAAATCTCAATAGACCACAACGACATGAAGCCGTATACCAAGTTTCGTCCAAATACGTTCATAAATAAGCGAGATATAACATTTGTCTTTTCCTCCATAAGAATAACATTAGACAACGTACTGTGTTTAGCACTTTCAATATCTCGGGAACCAATTGACGTAGAAGAATGATCAAAATACCAAATTGTGTGTTTTTTAAGCTGAATCCAATAGTATAAACTTTAATTTGACAATTTCAAAAATTATATGTAAAAAATTCAAAAAACCCATTTTTGGGGTACAAAACCCCCCAAAATAATAAAGCGATAGAGCGATCTGGCTGGTTTTCGAACTTAAAGTCATAAGTGTTGCTTTACACGTTCATACCAAATTTCATCGAAATCGGATAATTTTTACGGGAGTTATCGTGCTCACGGACACATATATATATATATATATATATATATATATATACAGTTTCGAACGAATGGTGTTTTTGGGGTCTGGGAACCTCAAAACGAAAAGTTACCATGGTCCCGGGCCTAGGTCTTACCATGCCGACTACGGTAATAGCTTCTTCCCTATAGGGGAAATTCGCTAAAAGTTTATGAATTTCGTAATACCGAATACTGTTGAAAGTGGAACTAAAGTGTTACAGCGGCATCCTGACTCAAGGTTCGTAGAGCTTTCAGACCAGGTGTGCTTACTTACATAAGAGTAATGTTCGCAGCAAAGATGTCTTACGTTGTCGTCCAGCTGATTCATAAATCAACAACATACCATAAAGTGTTGCCAACCTTGGGTATAATAATGGTACAGCTATTTTTAAATTGTCACTGGACATGCAGAAAGAAAACTTTAACCCCTAATCCATTAATCTAATAATAAAAATAAATTAAAACAATATATTAGTTTCATAAAATAACAGCTTATCATATAGAATGTAAGCATTTAAACAATGTTAATTCTAATTACACCGAAGAGGAAAATATGGTACTCGTACGATAAATATCGTGTTTCCAGCAACACTGCAGATTGGATTGGTGATCACGTGACTTTCCAGCTGTTTTTATGAGGTCTCTTCCGGTTAATTAGAAGATCGACTCAGCAAACCTGTACAAAGTATGTATGGACCTTGATCCTGACTAACCCTACTCACCTCACTTAACCAACAAGTATTCTGGTACAACCCTTCTCCAACTGTATTTGTAAATCAACATTCATTCAGCTTACTGAAATCGCTAGGCATTTTTCGCTCTTGAAAATTAACTAAAGATTTCGGATAATCCGTTGAGGAGGGAAAGATTATGGAAGTTAACACTGATCTTACGGGAAAAAACAGTTAGAAACAGAGACCTGGAACTCCACCTCCAACATAGCCCTATGAAATTGTTCCTTAGACCTCCCTAAAAAAACTCCAACAAACGAACTAAAATAACATGTTAATTAGTGTATATAATTGTATAACATTGACAAACATCTAAAATAAAAATTTTAACAATCTTTTACCGCAGAAATCGTAAAGTAAAATAGTTTCAAGATTTAAACACAAAATAAGTACTTCAAACGCTAAATAATAATCCTACTATTTTTTAAAATCCCAATAAAATTTTCCAACACAAAAAACACAATAATAACTTTGATCAGTTGTAAAAGATAAAAAATCCGTTAAAATACTAAATCGTACAATCCTCTGTAGCACTCGATCGCCAAGCGGTGTCGTACACTCCGCGGCAGCACGCAGCGCCAGCCACCGAAAGCAACAATGGGCAACAGCTGATCCGCTGATCGACCAGTGTACGGTCTATCTCGGTCACGTGGCAGTTCCCACTATATTTTATGCAAGCCCCTCTTTACCCTTCCTAGAAGCGGTTATTTCGGCCGGGACTAATGTGAAAATCGCTTCGGCGAAGGTTACCGGCTAATCTTATCACGCAAAATCGCGTGGAGATTGTGCAGCAATGCGCTTTTACGTTTTAAACTAATTACGGAATATTTAAATACCCCCGTCGCAGCAAACCTGCGTACTCAGCGAATTTCCAGTACAGATATATGGGTATCACTACTACCTAGAGCCACTTACCAAGTTTCACGAAAATACATTCATTAATAAGTTGATAAATAGCATTTTATTTATTCTCCATAAGAATAACATTAGGGTTGAGGACGCAGGTTTGCTGCAACGAGGAAGATAAGTAATATGTTTTTTTTGCAATTATCAATATAACTGAACCAGGTGAAGCTATATACCAAGTTTTATTAATTTAGGTTCATAATTAACGGAGATATAAAACTTTATTCTCCATATGAATAACATGGGGACCGAGTATGCAGGTTTGCTGCTACCGGAAAAATCAACAAAAACAATTTTTTTTTGTGCTAATGTCAATATACCACAACTAGTCGAACATTCATCAATATACATACGCAAATAATCGAGATATAACATTTTATTTATTCTCCAAAAGGATAACATTGGACAACGTACTGTGTTTAGCGCTTTGAATATCACTGCAAAGGTCGGACGTAAAACAACGATTATAACACCAAAATGATTGTTTGGCATTGAGTGTACCATGCCACCTACGGTAATAGTTTCTTCCCTATGGGGTAAATTCGTTAAAAAGGGAAAATTTTAATTTCAAGTTTTTATTTTAAACGAGGCTTTTCAGTTACGAGGTGAATTTAGTTGTTCTGGAACCTAAAGGTGGTAAAATTGTAACGTAAAGGCGTCTTTCAAAATAAAATTCACATACTGTATTGGGAATTTGAATTAAGAGGGGACTCCAGCCACGAAATTTTGGCGTTTCTACCTGCTCCATAAGGCAAATGTTAACTTTCAAAGGCCGACCCTACTCGACCAAGGAGTTTATTGGTAATACTGGAGGCAACACTGATGAACAAAATTGCGAGCCGTACATTGCCAGATTTCGGTGAGGCAAAGAACTATTCGCTGAAATCGAACGAGTCGACAAAGTGACTCAAACAAATACCTAATCATGATTAGAACATTAATAAACTTGTATTTGTTGATTTGCTCATCATTTTTCATATTTCACGAGAAGAGTAGATGCATAAATCTAACGAAAAAATTAATTTGTTCCAACTTGTATTACTTTTATTCCAGTGATTTGCATTATTAGATTCACTTATATGAATAAAACAACCAATTATGGTAGTTCAAAGAACGAGAAATTTGCCTCGCCAGTGTACAACCTGACGAAATCGCCGGCTCTCCTTTTTGGGTCAAAAACAGTAAATCAGAGTTACCACAAGTTTTACTAATAAACCTCCTTGTCCTCAACGGATTATCCAACATTGTTATATAAATACATATATATGGCACATATAAAGCGATTTCAGTTAACAAATTTTCGATATCAAAAATAACAATCGTTCAAAAATTTTCGATTTTTTAAAATATAAATTCTGCTTTCTGAAATCGCTAGGCATTATTAGTGAATTTCCTTTGGAAAGCGAACTATTAGCATGACCCGCACGGTGAAACTTAAGCCTGCGACCACCATAGAAGTTCCTAACGTGACCCCCTGAACACGTTTTGGGGGGTCGTTCAAAATGTTACATATATATATGTATATATATGTGTGTGTGTGTATGCACTCTAGCGGTCGCATTTTTTATCCGATTAACTTCAAATTTGGTAGGGACGTTCCTTTCTGTAATCAGTTGGACAAGTTCGTTGGGCAAAACAATCGGAAAACGCTAAACCCCTTTTTTGGGGATTGATATTTCAAATTTTGAGTTTTTTTGGCCCAAAAAGGGTCAGAAAAGCCCCAGATGTAAAATTAACGCATGTAAAAAGATGGGAATTAGTGAGGCGAAAGTTTTAAGCCCTCTCTCGTCATTATAGCATATTTACCGAGTTATTAAAGAAAATGTGTTTTGACTAAACACAGTACGTTGTCTTATGGGGGTTTTACTCTAGAAAAGCCTGTAATTTCTTTGTTAGAATACTTTTATCATCCCAAGAAACTCACGCCTACTTTCAAGCCTGCCTGGACCTTCTCCTAACATTATAATGCGCAAAATTGTATTCCCAGCTTTGGAGGTACAGTAAATGAAACCAGGAGCATCAGAACAGCCAAAAAAATCAATGTTTTCAGATTTCAATAAAAATTGGTATAAATGTATGTTTTTACACAGATTTTGAGTTTTAAAAGTTTTTTTATGGAAATTCACTTCCCTCACGTCAGCGTGCTGCGTGGGAACTCGTTATTTTTTTCAATAAAAATACGACTTTTTAACATTTTCTCATTTGGCCTGATGATAATCGGTGTGTGGTTGAAATTGATTTCCGTAAACCATCGTATTTGTATTTACCGTTTTGTGTACGAATACAGTAGTGTAACAATATCCTAATGTGTTTTTATACATTCCAAGAGATTTAACCAAAAGAAAAGTTCATTGTAAATTAAATTTCCCCTTCCCCCACCTGATTTTTCCGTACTTGCACCTTTAAAATTACGCAATAAAACTTCTTTGAATGATACAACGTATTCACAGACGTGGAAACACTACTGATGCTTCCGTACTGAGTTTCCTTCGGGCGAGGTGAAGATGTTTTCGGAACAGACAGTAGTGGGGTGGCCGATGTTTTCAGCCCGCACGGTACCCAATTCGCCGAAGTCCTGGGACAGAGGGATTATTAATTACGAGTTTCTATGAAGTGAAGCAAGCGACGTTTCCGATAACACTGGAAACCGGTTCCCGGCGCACCTGGCCGTTGAGTAGTCGAGTAGTCGAGTAGTCACGTGGTCGGATGGTGGAGTCTATATATCGCATCGAAACAGACTCGTAGTATACAAATACCTGGTGATTGTAGTCATGTAGTCGGATACTGAAGTGGATGAATCACATCGATAATGAAACATGTACAGTGAAATTAAACGCACCTGGCCACTAAAGTCGAGTAATCAGATACTGGGCTCATATATCGCATCGAAAATGGGACCTTGTACTCTAAACACACACACACACACACACACACACACACACACACACACACACACACACACACACACACACACAAAACACCTGGTCGTTTGACTCGAATTATCGGACTCTGGAGTCGATATATCGCATCGGAAATTAGTTTGGTATGCATAGCCTAAATTGAAACAACCAAATCAATAAAGCCGAGTGATCGAATACTGGATTCGAATGCTGAATTCGATATATCGCATTTATAATGAGACTAGTAATAGTATATCGAAATAAACGCACCTGGTCACTTAAGTCGAATAATCAGGTACTGGGGTCGATATATCGCAACGAAAATGGGACTAGTAGCCTACCTTGTACCTACAATAAAAAGCACTTAGTCGCTTAGCTCGGATACTGGAACCGATATATCGCATAGAACCTAAGTCTAATCAGATAATAGACTGGAAATGTTCCGAACTGAGATTCGTGATGATCGTACCCAATGATAACTAACTACCTAGTGACAGAAGTCAACTAATCGGATATTTGGGTCGATATATCGCATTGGAAATTGAGATTTGTACACCACGATAAATTCACCTGGTCAGTAAACTCAAGTAATCGGATACTAAAGTGGATATATCGTTTCAAAACACACTCGTACCTACAATAACTTGACTTTAGTCGTAATAGGATACCGGAGTCGATATATCGCATTGAAAATGAGACCTTGTACACTACAATCAAGTTCACCCTGGTCGCATAAGTCAAGTAATCAGATACTGTAGATGTATATCGATCTAAAATTGAGATATGCACACTACAATCAAATGCACAATGCACCTGATCAGTACACACGAGTAATCGGATACTAGAGTGGATATAGCGTATCAAAACAGACTCGTGCCCTAAAAACACTACCTGAAGGTGACTAAAGTCGTAATTAGGGGTCGATATATCGCAACGAAAATGAGACATGTATACTGAAATTAAACACAGAGTGTCACCTCTATAGTCAATGGTGTCACTTAAGCGGAGTAATTAGATACTCGAGTATACTGTATCGCATCGGAAATGAAACTACAACAATCAAATGCACCTGGCCATTAAAGTCGAGTAATCAGACATGTAGTCGATATATCGCATCGAAAATGAGACTTGTGCCTTACAATAATGCACACGTGGTCACTGAAATCGTGTAATTGGATAATAGAGTACCTTTGGATATCGCATCAAAACAAAGATAAGTACAACTAGAACGTGAAACGAACGAAAAGGTACGACTAAATAAAATCAATTAATTAATTATTCATTAAATTGTAAAGATCACGACCATTTTAGATGCCAAATCATCATTTGAGATTCTACAAAGGATATTTCAAAACAAGCAATATCTCTGTGTGTACGAACTAGTTTTTGGAATACAGTACCACGGAAGGATTTCCCTTAAATCTAAAACAAAATTTGTAGTTTTCGGGCTCAGAAATCGATTGTAAAAGCTCCCAAGGAAAATTCACTGATAATTGAAAACTTTTACATTTGGTTTATGTACGCTTGACCTTAGGCTTGACCACGCAAATAATCTTAATATAAAAAATGGCAGTTGTGTGTGCTGCATTCTGTGGTTATCCCGTGGAACTACTACGAATCAAGATCAGCTGTTAGTATTTTCATCAGCTCAAACTTAAAGTGAATGTCCATAAGAATAACACAGAATCGGAACTTTGACTCCCCGTGGGGCGGAGCGCTATGGGAATATCCTAAAACCCTTCCTTAGTGAGTACCTAAGACCCAAGAGGAAGGTATGTTCCAAATTTCATTGCAATCCGTTCAGTGGTTTTTGAGAATTTTCGTGATGAGTGAGTGAGTCAGTCAGTGTTATTTGGATTTTATATATTACCATAGATTAAGCATATTCCTTAGGAGTATGCTTAATCTATGATATTACTAGCTGTTCCCGCAGGCTTCGCCCCGCAAATGATTTATAAAAACTATGACAGTTGTGTGTGCTGCATTCTGTGGTTAGCCCGTGGAACTACTACGAATCAAGATCACCTGTTTGTATTTTCATTAGCTCAAACAAAAATCAATGTCCATAAGAAATACATGGGACCATTGACTATAAATACTGAAGGAGACATCCCATCCATATGGTCCAGCTGTCCCACTTTTAGTGTATGCTAGAATTCAAAATTGAAGTAGTTTGATTGGGTCACCGACAGATTGTGCTGCTGTCAACTTTTTATTTTAGTTATTTACGTTAACTTTTAAAATATTTCCACCCCAGAAAGCAAGTGATAATCAACTTATGTTTGCTTCCTGACACACCAACTGTTGTATTATCCCCTCCTTGAGAGGATAAGTAATAGTTGACAGCAGTATACTCTGTTGGTGATTGGTGTAAACTACGACCTCTTTCAATCCTGGCATACACAAAACTAGGGACACATTTTATAATGGTAATGAGAAGTCTACTTCAGTATTTATAGTCAATGATGGGACCTTTGTCGGGATCGCTGGCAGAGCCCTAAGGTCAGATCAGGATGAAAACCATTCAGTTTTCCAATTTTATGCCTAAGGAATCAGTGTACAAAATTTCAGCTCTCTACCTACATGGGAAGGTGGAGAATTAGTGATGAGTGAGTCAGTCAGTCAGTGGGTCATTCAGCCAGGGCTTTGCCTTTTATAGATATAGATTAAGATTTATTTGGACTTTACCTATCGCTTATAGTTTTTAAAACTACGTTTCGGGAGAAAGAAACTCCTCCCGTTATCAAGTGAACCCTACTTACATCTAATAACAGTAATAAAACGTATTACCGATACAACCCACCTCCCCCACCACCGAAAATACGTGTTATTTTTACTTCCCCCCCTTATAGTAAAAGGAGAAAGTATTGTTTTCGTCAACATTTTCGAATTTGAGTTGTTAGTGGAAATATTCGTTTTGGTGCTCCCTGAACCCAAAAAAGTGATTTTTACGTGATGTCTGTGTGTCTGTCTGTCTGTCTGTATGAATGTGTACAGAGCTAGAGCACAAACCAATGATCCGATTTTTATGAAATTTGGTATGTAGGTACTAATCCACGATATCTCCAGGTGTTTTTTCACTTTTTTAGAAAATTTTATTTTTAAGGGTAATTATCTCCCAAAAACCGCCAAAAAACATGAAATCAAAATTTCTCAAAAACGACTCTAACTATTTTAATGAACCTTTAGCCGTTTGTAGAACTTTAGTTTTCCAACAAAATTACACCACCCGCATTTCTGTAAAAATTCGGGTTCAGAAATTATAGGGCTTAAAACATAAACAATTCGTTTTTTTTATTTTACTTAAAAAACATAAATATAAAAAAATATTACCTAAGCCTTTCAGCTTTGACTAAACCTAACCATAGCAACCAAACACGTGTCTAGATTGCTTTTAATTTACTGGTCACCACATTTGAGGCGTCTGCAAGTTTGTGTTTATTCACCTTTGGAAATTATGGTGAATGCGCAAATACCACTTAAAATGTAAACATTGCTTGTTTTGATTTTGATCTTTCAATGTTTTGGTAAAATACCTGTTGGTATTAATGTTTATTAAATTTTTAATTCCCGTTTTTTTTTAGTTTTAACCGTATCTACCGCCTTCTTCTGTTTCTTGTAGATTTGGCAACATTGCACCACAAAAGCTTCCAATACTTGTCACTTGGGCGCTACAGTCAATCCTGACGCAACTTCAAACAGACTAAATTGTAAAATAACTTTGGTACGCTTATAGAAGATGCACTAAAAATACGATATGCCATGGGTTTACACAATAGGGTTGCGCTATTAAAATAACTTTCCCCACGCAAAAAGCTTAATGTAGAATTGTCTGACATTTAATATTAGGAAGAGTGGCCGCAAGTTGGTGATATCATGAATGCGACGTAGGTTTCCGTTTGCTTCGTTTAATATTAATTCTCCGAATCCCAAAAGCGTAGCTGCCGCTTTTTCCTTGTTTGTTATTTTTAAATGTTTCTACGTAATTACTTTTTTCAGCCTACCGTAGATGTGACTTATAAATAAGTACGTGGGGGACCGAGCTCTGCTCGGAGAAGGTTAGCCAGTCTGTTCTTAATTGTGTCTTTCTCTATGTTACAATTCCCAGTGAAATCCATATATACATGTATGTTTATCTGTGGTGTAAAAGTGAAGCCGCGGTGGCCGCCATTTTTCCTTTACAAACAAAACATGGTAAAAGCGGGCGCGGAGTTGGTTACCATGGAAGCGGAGAATTTGTTTCGTATCGTATATAGGTTGTTTATGAATAGAGGAAAAATGGCGGCCACCATGTAGGCTTCACATTTGCTTGGAGACAACCACGTGTTTGCACTCTATAGATATATTGAAACTGTTGATGAGATAGCATATTGATACTTGTCCTCAGGCCTCGTGAGTGTCACCTTGATAGTTTACCATATTGATACTTGTCCTCAGGCCTCGTGAGTGTCACCTTGATAGTTTACCATATTGATACTTGTCCTCAGGCCCCGTGAGTGTCACCTTGATAGTTTACCATATTGATACTTGTCCTCAGGCCTCGTGAGTGTCACCTTGATAGTTTACCATATTGATACTTGTCCTCAGGCCTCGTGAGTGTCACCTTGATAGTTTACCATATTGATACTTGGCCTCGCCTCGTGAGTGTCACCTTGATAGTTTACCATATTGATACTTGTCCTCAGGCCTCGTGAGTGTCACCTTGATAGTTTACCATATTGATACTTGTCCTCAGGCCTCGTGAGTGTCACCTTGATAGTTTACCATATTGATACTTGGCCTCGCCTCGTGAGTGTCACCTTGATAGTTTACAGGTTGTTTTTTAAAACTCCATAAGCCTAATCTTAAAATTTTCCATTCTGAATGAGTTTCCAGAATAGTATGATATTTCTTGGGGTTGATGATTTTCCTAATCGATTTCTGTTGCCCAATATTCTATTTTTCAAAGTTTGAGAGCGGCTACAGTCTTCTATCTTCTTCCCCCATAAGACCAATGTTAACTTCCACAGCCCGCCCCTCCTAACGGATTATCCGATGTCGTTGAGTTATGGCTCAATTTAAAAGCAACACACCTAGCGATTTCACTGAACAAAATTTCGATATCACAAATAATTAACCAATATCAAATCGTGACTACTGAATAATTTTGATTTTTTTAACTATTAGTATGTGTGATATAACTAGGATTTGTCAGATATTTCTTGTTTCTCAATGAGGCATAAATCAATGCTACCAGATAATCCGTTTAATGAGGGACGGGCTTTTATGAATAAACATTGGTCTTACGGGGAAACAGGTAGAAACCCAAAATGCTTCTTGATCGGAGCCCACTCTTAAGCAAAACCCACCCACGGGATTGGGAGATCTAATTTTCACGCAGGCATTGGCAAGTATATCGAGTACAGCATCAACCCTCATAATATGAATGCATTTAAAATAACTTTACGCAATGGAAAATTAGGAATTTTAACAACCCCGATCATCATAATGTATATGTTATTGATGTCTCTCCCCAAAAAACTTTTTGACGGAAAAATTACCAAATCAGCTGGTTACATTCAGGGAAAACTGTGGGATTTTTAATTTCGCGTAGTGGCAATACTTCGCGCTGCGTTTCAAAACAAACCTATTTGACTGTTATCACCAACTGGCCGGGTGGCCTTCGACATTCTCGGAACCGCTGATAAAGAAGGCGCCTCCTTATCTAATCTACGCCACCTGTTATGACGCCTCGATTCCTTATCAGTAGACTGATAAGACTACATGCTTTGAAACACACCCTCGTGGAAACGTCTGGGCCTATAGGACGTTAGGACGTTAGGAGTTCGCGGAAGGGATACCACGTGACGTCTTATGATTGGCTGACGGAACGAGCTAATGCAACCAACAGCGTTTCTCCAATTAATTACGTTTTGCATTGTAAGAGAAATTTAAACAAAATAGGGACAATGACTTAGACTCCATTATCTCGCTTCTTTTCCACCGTAAGACATACAGTATTTATATATAGACAAGCTGCCTTCATACCAGGATTCACCCAGGAATAAAACCTGAGGTGCTGCATTCTGTGGTTAACCCGTGGAGTTATTACGAATCATGGTCAGCTGTTTGAGTTTTCATCAGTTCAAACCAAAGTGATTTATCCATAAGATTAACACTGGGTTGGAACTTTGACTCCCTGCGGGGCGGAGCTTAAAGGCTGCCACACACTACCGGATTTTAGCCCTAACTAGACATCGAACAAGACAACGGATCGAGCAGCGAGCAGGAAGTAGGGCACGAAGGTAGCTAAATTCACTCCGAACTTCTTCCCGATCAAGACCCCCGGATCGGACAGATTGAGCGCGAAAACCACAGAGCGGGGTAAAAACGGTGGGGACGATTTTAGTTGTCGTTGGGCAGGTCGGCCGTGTGTGTACCGTGTAATGACAACTTGTGTAACAGCCGTTTGTTTAGAGTAGCATCAATAAGATCAATATGGAAGCAAAACTGTAATGGTATAAAAGTAAACAAAATTTAGTTTTTGTGAAATTGTTATATTCTAATTCTTTGCAGTATAACGAAAAATATTTCATCACTAGGACCAAAAGTGGATTTTCGATCCTCGCTCATTTCCAGCCTCGGCTCTTAAACTAGTCGGATCGAAAAGCGTCACTTTTGGTCCTAGTGTTAAAATATACTATTCTCGTCCTAGGACGAAAAATATTATCAAAACAATAGTTGTTATCCAAGGAATAAAAACGAGTTCGCACGCAGCACGCTGACGTGAGGGAAGTGAATTTCCACATAAAAACTTGTAAAACTCAAAATAAGTGTAAAAACATACATTTGTCCAATTTTTATTGAAATCTGAAAACATTGATTTTTTGGCTGTTCTGATACTCCTGGTTTCATTTACTTGCAAAGCTGGGAATACAATTTTGCGCATTATAAGGTTAGGAGAAGGTCCAGAGAGGCTTGAAAGTAGGCGTGAGGTTGCTGGGGATGATAAAAGTACTCTAACAAAGAAATAACAGGCTTTTCTAGTGTAAAACCCGCATAAGACAATGTACTGTGTTTAGTCGATATACATTTTCTTTAATAACTCGGTAAATATTTATGCTAGAATGACGAGAGAGGGCTTAAAACTTTCGCCTCTCTAATTCCCATCTTTTTACATGCATTGATTTTACATCTGGGGCTTTTATGACCCTTTTTGGGCCCAAAAACTCGAAATTTGAAAGATTAATCCCCAAAAAAGGGGTTTAGAGTTTTCCGATTGTTTTGCCCAACGAACTTGTCCAACTGATTACAGAAAGGAACGTCTCTACCAAATTTGAAGTAAATCGTATAAAAAATGCGACCGCTAGAGTGCAAACACACACATATATATATATATATATATATATATATATATATATATAGCCTATATATATATATATATATATATATATATATATAACATTTTGAACGACCCCCCAAAACGTGTTCAGGGGATCACGTTAGGAACTTCTATGGTGGTCCCGGGCTTAAGTTTCACCGTGCGGGTCATGCTAATAGTTCACTTTCCAAAGGAAATTCACTAATAACAACTTTAGCAACTCAATGCAAGTGTTGGAAACAGGCGTTTTTGAAGCAGTATGACTAAAAACCGCTGTGTTACGTGATAACAACGTGATTATAAAACTACCCATTGTTGTAACTGATAAGAAGTGTTTCCTAGAAACTGATGCGCTTGTGGAACAAACTGCAATGGAATACTGACTACACACAAACACAAGGCATTGTATTACCCAGATTATGTTTATACGGTAGACATAAATGGCGCGTGGAATAAAATTAACTATAACAAAAACAACTAAAGAATATTACATAAACACCACTTCAGTAAAAAAATATGTTCTTGGAAATCCCGGCAAAAAATGTTTCACGCAAAAACAGCCGTTTGGACGTTGTGAGATGAAATAGGAAGTTAAATATGCAAATTTATTCGTTGGAATCCACAGCAGTGGTTATATTATAATGTTATATTATATATATATATATATATATATATATATAACATTTTGAACGACCCCCCAAAACGTGTTCAGGGGCTCACGTTAGGAACTTCTATGGTGGTCCCGGGCTTAAGTTTCACCGTGCGGGTCATGCTAATAGTAATACTCACATACTCACACGTGTGTGTGTGTGTGTGTGTGTGTGTGTGTGTGTGTGTGTGTGTGTGTGTGTGTGTGTGTTTGCAGTCTAGCGGTTGCATTTGTTGTCCGATTTACTTCAAATTTGGTAGGGACGTTCCTTTCTGTAATCATTTGGACAAGTTCGTTGGGCAAAACAATCGGAAAATTCTAAACCCCTTTTTTTGGTGACTAATATTTCAAATTTCGAGTTTTTGGGCCCAAAAAGGGTCATAAAAGCCCCAGATGTAAAACAAGTGCATGTATAAAGATGGGAATTAGAGAGGCGAAAGTTTTAAGCCCTCTTTCCTCATTCTAGCATAAATATTTACCGAGTTATTAAAGAAAATGTGTATCGACTAAACACAGTACGGTGAAACTTAAGCCCGGGACCACCATAGAAGTTCCTAACGTGAGCCCCTGAACACGTTTTGGGGGGTCGTTCAAAATGTTATATATATATATATATATATATAATAATGTTATATAATAATAATGTTATATATATATATATATATATATAAAACATTTTGAACGACCCCCCAAAACGTGTTCAGGGGCTCACGTTAGGAACTTCTATGGTGGTCCCGGGCTTAAGTTTCACCGTGCGGGTCATGCTAATAGTTCACTTTCCAAAGGAAATTCACCTAACAATCGTTAAAAAATCTCAAAATATTCAACCAATATTTACGATTTTAATTTTTGCTCAATGAAACGGTGTCGTATTGCGAGTGCCGAGTGCCAAGTGGGGCGAGCGCCGAGGCCATAATCTTGTAAGGGTCTGGTCAATGAAGCAGAAGTGACAAGGGTAAACACCAGCCCCAATGGCTACAATTTGTGATGGCGTAATTCGTCCAACTACACTATTTTGTGCCGGCATTCAAAAAGTATAAAATTACTGTTTAATAAACTACGCCTATATTCCCAGTCTATATTTTAAAGTTATATTTTCGTCATAGTTGTATTCTGCAAGTTGTCTTTAAAATTTAAAAGACAAAACATATCAAAAACCTAAGATAATTTTAGGCAGTTACATTTTCGTTGGTCTGACTCGAGGTGCCAACATTATCAACGGCATAGAATGCGGGGTTTCCCAGTCAACAATAGCAAAGACGGTCATCCCCCTCCCCCTACCCTTTCAGCCTCCTGTAACCAATATCTTGTCAGTTGGAGTAGAACTCTTAAGAGGACGTTGGAGTCAGAAGAAATATCGTCGCTGACCCTAGCGCTACGGGCTATTTCAATGTTAAAACGCACAAAACATGTCTTTACTGAAAAGCATATTTTTTGTTACTGTTTGACCTATTGGTTTGGAATAAATTTTGTTTGAATCTTTATAAAGTTTTGAATAGTGTTTGCTGGGAGTTTTATTTTTTAATTACTAGGAACAACTACAAAATATGTATAAAAATATAGACTTTAAATTATTATATTTTTGGAAATGTATTATTTTATGTAGAAAATAGCGAGCAAACCCGCTGCGCCTTCAAAATACCTTTAATTTGAGACATCTTTCATAATCGTATGTTGATAAATAAGCGAGATATATGGTTTTAAGTTTAACATTGTTCTTATGGAGGTAGAATCCAACATGGCCGCTCTCCAACCGAGATGGAACGGGCAGAAACAAATTTGATTACTGTAATCCGGTTCGCTCCTCCTAACGGCAAGTTCGTAGGCGGCGCCAGCGCGCTCTTCAGCTACAACCACATTTTAGGACCCACATTTTTATTTCATTTTCAATCTGATTTAGGTAATTTTTTTGACTACTCAAAATAAAGTAACGAGTGATTTTTGCGAGTAAAAATTCGTATAAGTGTTACAGATCGCCAGAAAAAATTGTTAAACTTAACAAAAATAATAAAATTTTGTAATTAAATATTATAATTCATTTTCAAAATATCTTCCACAATAATCGCCCGCGATAAGAATATCTTTCAATTGACACCAAAATCAAAATGTTATCTCAAGAGATAAGCGAAAAATTGGGGGGGTCTGTACTTAACATTATTCTAATGGGCGATAAAACCAATATGGCCGACAGGGTAGCCGGCTATTAAGTGGTGTAAAAACTTTCACAACATTGTCAGTAGTCCGCTTGGCGCTCGCCTCACTCGGCGCTCGCCCCACATAACCCAATGAAACCACTAGGTATTTTTTCATGAACAAAAATCAACGATTTCGGATAATGCGATAAGGTGGGACGAGGTCTGAAAGTAAACATTGGCCTTATGGGGGAAGCAGATAGAAACGCGACACGTTTCGTGACTGGAGCCCCCTCTTAAGTTTAATAATAAAATTATAAGTAGATAAAACCGCACCCTAAGACGGACAAAAATGAAATTTCCTCGCGGAAAACTCTCAAGACGCACTTCGCCGCAAGACTAATTATTACTGGGGCCAGACTAATTATTACTGGGGCAAGACTAATTATTACTGGGGCCAGACTAATTATTACTGGGGCCAGACTAATTATTACTGGGGCCAGACTAATTATTACTGGGGCCGTAAACCTATTTTAAGACGAGCAATAAAGACATTCATATCGTGATTCCGTGAAGAGCTCTAAAGCCTTATCTCGAAGACAGCGTGGCGAACTGGCGAAGCGAGGAGCAGCTCTTGGAACCGGTTATAGACAAATAACATTTCCAAGAACCGATTTCCAAGTTGGAGCTATCGCAGCTTTTCCATTTTCCAGCAGATAAATTATTTACCAATTTCCGTTTCTGTTAGACGCGGTCGCTTTCCGAGAAAAAGTGGTGGTTTGGTGTTAAAAAAAATTAAAACGCCCTATGAACGTCCATTGCCGATGCGCACGAATAGTCTTCATCACCGGAAGTTGCCGGACGCCGGAAGTTGTGTACAGTAAGAAAAAGACCAATTTTAAATTTGTGCCTCCGTTACTCCTCGCCTGATAGTCAAAAATAATTAGTTCGGCTGAAAATTAAAGGTTTCGTTGACCCTAAATGTGCGGGTTTCGTTGGTGAATTGAATTTTACTAGTGCCTTCAAGGGGCCAATGCCCCTAACCCTTCTCCAATAGTCTGGTTTTCATGCTGAATCAAAACAATGCAAAAGATTTAAATCCCCATTCTCTTAAGGGGGATGTTTTACGTTATTTCTAGTTTGATTTTTTTTAATACTACTATTTTTCTCGAGTCCCTGGGATCAAGACCTTTAATTTGAGCCGTCTCCCACCATCCTGCGATTTGCCAAACTCCCACAATTTTTACTTTAAAATTTCGCTTACAGAATTATATATAAAGCTATATTCAAATGTATTTACAAATCGATGACAAACGGTACAGTACAAAACTGTAAACAGCAAACTGCCGAAGCAGTAGAAAATTGTGAACCAATTTTTTACCAACCTTCCTAATTTTTGAAACAATTTTGAGACCTTCCTAATTGGTGACTGCTGGCTCAGTGTCGGAGGAACATTGTATTCTGTTCCCGAGGTCACCACCGAGATCGTCATGTCCGAGTTCGTCACATCTATGAAAATCAATGAGCCGTACTAATTAGGGTCGGCTGTCTACCTGCCCCGCCGGGTATGTCATGCCTCCTCCGCCCGAACAGGAACAACTTATCCTAGTCACAGATCACAAGAGAACGGTCAAATACAGTTCTGAATCTTTACGCTCAAAGTTTACTGTCTATTAAATAATGTGGGCTCTTCATTATTAGAGCAACTATTAACTGATAAAGCGGAATGTTAAAATTTTTAAAGAATATTGTTGTTTAAATTTCAAATAGAGTTTAAAAAAATGCAAATGTGCATGTTTGTTCATTAGCAAGGGCTTGGTATTCGTGCGGATAAAATAAATACAATAGTACAGCTGTCAGTTTAAATTTACCAAAGTTGTAGGAGTTTTGATATGATATTTTCGCAATTACTTACTTAAAAATATGTTAAATACATTCTTACAATTTAAGAATTTAATAAATATAACAACCAAATCCTATCATGGATAAAAGTTTAATTGAACTTATATTTAACACTTTTAATATTGCTCCGCGAAATGTACATCTTGTGATCTGTGACTAGGATAAGTTGTTCCCGTTCGGGCGGAGGAGACATGACCGTGTCCACCGAGATCGTCATGTCCGAGTTCGTCACATCTACGAAAATCAATGAGCCGTACTAATTAGGGTCGGCCGTCTACCTGCCCCGCCGGTTATGTCATGCCTCCCCGCCCGAACGGGAACAACCTATCCTAGTCACAGATCACAAGAGAACGGTCAAATACCGTTCTGAATCTTTACGCTCAGAGTTTACTGATGTTGGTTCTTCATGTAGCTGAAAATTACAACTAGCAAGTACATTTCGCCGAGCAATATTAAAAGTGTTAAATATAAGTTCAATTAAACTTTTATCCATGATAGGATTTGGTTGTTATATTTACTAAATTCTTAAATTGTAAGAATGTATTTACCATATTTTTAAGTAAGTAATTGCGAAAATATCATATCAAAACTACTACAACTTTGGTAAATTTAAACTGACAGCTGTACTATTGTATTTATCTTATCCGCACGAATACCAAGCCCTTGGCTTAAAAATACCAATAAGTTTCTTAAAATAATCTTATTATCCTAGTATAATATAATGAATGCACCCCTTTCAGTGCGATATCCTTTTGTATGACACTTTTCAATTTTGTAACACGAATCCTTTTGTACTAAGGCTGTTTTTCGGACTCACGAACAAACATCAATCGGCCTATGACTTCAATTTTGTCATCAATTTTGTCACGAGTTAGTTTGTATAATTTTTAGCTACATGAAGAACCAACATCAGTAAACTTTGATTGTAAAGATTCAGAACTGTATTTGACCGTTCTCTTGTGATCTGTGACTAGGATAAGTTGTTCCTGTTCGGGCGGAGGAGGCATGACATACCCGGCGGAGCAGGTAGACAGCCGACCCTAATTAGTACGGCTCATTGATTTTCATAGATGTGACGAACTCGGACATGACGATCTCGGTGGTGAACGGCATGACATACCCGGCGGGGCAGGTAGACGGCCGACCCTAATTAGTACGGCTCATTGATTTTCGTAGATGTGACGAACTCGGACATGACGATCTCGGTGGACACGGTTCCCGAGAGGTCATCCATCAATGTAACTTTCAAAGCCCACCCCCTCCTCATCGGATTATCTGATTTTCTTATCCATGGCTCATTATATACCAAAAGCGATTTCAGTGGGAACATTTCGAAATCCATATGATGAATTGTTTATAAAGTAACATTCCAAAATATTCAATATTTACGACTTTTTTGGGTAATCTATTTGTGATATCAAAATTCTGCTCACTGAAATCACTGTACTTTTTAGCGAATTTCCCCTATGGGGAAGAAGCTATTACCGTAGTCGGCGTGGTAATACCTAGGCCCGGGACCATGATAACTTTTCGTTTTCAGGTCCCCTGACCCCAAAAACACCATTCGTTCGAATATATATATATTTTATTAATATATATATATATTAATTTGACCAAATTAATATAATTGAATTTTGACCAAATTTCGTCAAAATCGGATTATTTTTACGAGATTTATCGTGCTCACGGGCACACTCATATATATATATATATATATATATATATATATATATATATGTATGAGTGTGCCCGTGAGCACGATAACTCTCGTAAAAATAATCCGATTTTGACGAAATTTGGTATAACCGTGTAAAGCAGCATTTATGACTTTAGTTCGAAAACCAGAAAGATCAACCTATCCGAAGGGGTATTTTGGGGGGGTTTTGTACCCCAAAAATGGGGTTTTTGAGTTTTTTACATATAATTTTTGAAAAAGTCAAATTTTAGTTTTTACCATTGTACTGTAATCAGATTAAAAATACGCACAATTTGGTGTTCTGAGCATTGCTATACGTCAAATGGTTATAGAGATATTGAAAGTGCTAAACAAAGTACGTTGTCCAATGTTATTCTTATGGAGAATAAGAACAATTGTATATCTCGCTTATTTATCAACTTTTCCTGATGAAACTTGGTATATTGCTTCATATCGTTGTGGTCTATTGATATTTGCACTAAAAAACATTTTTTGGTCGATAGTTCCCGTAGCAGTAAACCTGCGTACTCAGCCCCCATGTTATTCTTATGGAGAATAAATAACGTGTTATCTTCCTTAATTATAAACATAAATTAATAAAATTTGGTATGTGGCTTTACCTGAGTTATATTGATATTTGTATAAAACCCCATTTTTTCTGTTGCTTGCTTCAGCAAACCTGCATACTCAGCCGCCATGTTATTCTTATGGAGAATAATTAAAATGCCATAAATCGTTTATTTATGAATGTATATTGATGAAACTTGGAATGTGGTTTTATGTGGTATAAAGATACATACCCCCATATATGCATTGGAAATTCGCTGAGTACGCAGGTTTACTGCTGCGGGGGTACTACTCTTTAAAACGAGTCAGAAATTAACGATTTGGGACAATCCGATGTGGAGGGGGGGGGGCTTTGGAAGTTAACGTTGGCCTTATGGGAGACGTAGGTATAGAAACGCGAAATTTTTCATGACTGGAGCCCACACATAATAAACAAAATAAACGGTATCAGGAAACTGACACATACTTTCTCCCTTTTAGCCCAACTTTAATGAATAAATTACTTTTTATTTACTAAATATAGAATACAAAGCACGGTCGAATGTACAGAAAATCTTGTAAACAAGTTGTTTAAAAAAACATCCACCCAAATCCCTGCTTTGGAGGCACTACAGAATCCATTGCTACACTCGTGGTTTTAAGAGGGGAAATGCCCCCTAATCCCCCCCCCCCAGGGTTATTAAGGGCAACATATTTCGAATTTCCTCTGTTGGTCAATGCTAACTTGACATGCATATCAAGTTTGAATGAAATTGACCAGTAAATAAGAGAGAAATAGTATTTTTTTTATTCCCCATAAGAATAACATTGGACAACGTACTGCGTTCACCGCAAAATGAAAATTCCAATTTTCTCCGAAACCAGCTATCGTAGAATAGTAATTTAAAATACTAAATTATTTAGTTTTTTGAGCTATTTTTAATGGTGAATAGTAATATTTGTTTACATTTATGCCTTTTTATCAAAAATCAAAAAAACTTAATTTTGGGTGTTTTAAGTCCTGTAATTTCTGAACCCGAATTTTCACAGGAATGCGGGTGGTGCCATTTTGTTGGAAAACTAAAGTTCTACAAACGACTAAAGTTTAATGAAAATCGTTAGAGCCGTTAGTAGGCTACCCGGTCGTTCAGCGCTAACATTGTTTTATATGAGAAAACGTGTAGCCAACCTAAGAAAATTGCAAAACAAAAAACATGACCTACATACCAGTGGTACCAACCGTAGTTATATATATAAAGATGTATAATAAGGTAGTTATATATATAATGATGTATAATAAGGTTTTATATATATATATATATAAAGATGTAGTTATGTCACGCTTGTAATGTAAGACACAAAATACCTGCAGTATTATAATGTAAGAGAGAATATATATATATATATAATATCATACTATAATTATATATATATATATATATATATATATATATATAAAGATGTATATCACCGTAAACCCGCCACCGTCTATCCATACCTTTGCCAGCCACTGCCTCCTCCTCCCGACCTGTCCCCAGCCGCGCTGCCACTGCCCTGTCGCTACCTCCTGTAACAAATAAACATATTGCATCAGCCACCTCCCCACCACTTTCTATTATCCCGCGCGCTTTCTCTCTCTCTCTTTGCTCCCTGCTCCCGTTGCGACCGGACGTGTTTTTGCGCTGCTCCGTTCGTTGCGTTTTTGCAAAGATAAAACTTGAGCGTTTGCTCCCCATAGCGGCTTCACTTTTCCTAACCTCACTTTTCGCTTTGTATTTTACATAACCTCACTTTTAATTTGTATTATTCTGCGTAACATAACCTCACTTTTATTTGAAAAATGGCTGTAAATCCTGTCGAGGTTCTCAGTTCGGACGAAACCTATGTTAGACATTTTAGAATTTATGGAACAAGAACAATTTTTAAATTTACTAATCCTCCTCCTGAAACTACTGAAATTGATTGGCTAAGACAAGGTTTTGCCAAAATTGTTAATGAAATGAAAGAGCGGGCCCATGAAAATGATTACCTTGGTTTCACCTTGCACAGCTTAAACTTAAAAAGTAAAGAACCCGGTTTTGTAGCTTTCCGACCCGTTGGTGAAATTGATGAGGACATCCTTTGGCAAATTTTCGGGGGTATTGTTCAATCCAATTCAGAATCAATTAAATCTACTGACACATTTAAAGTTGAATGTACCCGAGTTAATCTCCCTGTGGGTTCCGGGAAGGTAAGACCTGGCTTTTATAATACCTTTGATGAAGAATGTAAAGCGAGACGGGGAATAGTAGTAATTAACAACAAAGATAACTTGTGTCTCCCCCGGGCTTTGGTGGTGGCCATAGCAAACGTGACTAAAGACCCCCAGTACAAAGCAATCCGAGAAGACAAGGGTAAAAGACAATCGTTTAGGGCAAAGGAACTTATTCGGCGGGCTAGGGTAGAGATCTCTGAGGAAGGTGCCGGTATCCCCGAATTGGAAAAGTTTCAGGACTTGCTAAAAGACTACAAAATTACCGTCTACAACTTTGACAGAAAAGGTCGTGATGTTTACTTTGAAGGGGCTGTTGAAAATCCTAAATTCAAAATTAACTTGCTCTTTCACAACGGTCATTATAATGTAATCAACAGTTTGACCGCTGCTTTTGCATGTCACTATTTCTGTGAAGCTTGCCATGTTCCCTATGACCACAAAGCTGAGCACAGATGCTCAAACATCTGCCCTCAATGTCAAACCATCTCGCCTCCCTGTAAAGAGGAGCATGGGGGAATAGTTTGCACAGACTGCAACATGAATATGAGGAACCAGCTCTGTTTTATCGCCCATAAGGTTGACAGATGCAAAACAGTAAAAAAGTGTCTAGACTGCGAGAAATTGGTTAATTTAAAAGAGAGATCCGGACCTCACAAGTGCGGGGAAGTTTTTTGTAAACCCTGCAAATCATTCAAAGATCCAAATCACAAATGCTACATGCAACCCAATGATGGAAAACCAAAAACTAAAGACTATCTTTTCATTTTCTTTGACTTGGAAACAAGGCAAGACGAGTCTCTCCCCTCTGACCCTGATAAAAAAGTACATCAAGTCAACTTGTGCGTCTCGCAACAGTTTTGCTTTAATTGTATCGAGTCTAGATTTTGCATGGCATGTAGAAACAGAACTAAAGTTTTTAAGGAAGAACCGGTAAAACACTTCATGGAGTATGTGATGCAAGCTCGTAAACAGTTCAAAAATGTCTGTGTAATTGCCCACAACGGGCAAGGCTTTGACTTTCAGTTTTTGTTAAAGTATGTGTTGGAAGAAACTAAATTCACTCCGGAACTGGTTATGAGGGGGACCAAAATTATTTTAATGGAAATGGACAATGTGAGATTCATTGACTCACTGAGCTATTTCCCCATGGCTCTCGCTGCGCTCCCTAACGCCTTTGAACTGCCTCCCGAGAAAAAGAAGGGCTACTTTCCCCATCTCTTCAACACTCTGGCGAACCAAAATTATGTAGGCCCTATGCCCGACAAAAAATACTACTGCCCGGAATCAATGTTTGAAAAGAAACACGAAGCCTTTGAAGAATGGTACGAGGAACAGGTGGCGAGTAACTATGTCTTTGACTTTCAAAAAGAAATATTGGAGTACTGTATCTCTGACGTAGAGATTTTAGCTCAGGCCTCATTAAAGTTTAGACGCATTTTCTTGAAAGAATGTAACGTAGATCCTTTCCTCGAGTCCGTAACTATTGCTAGCGCTTGTAACCTGGCCTTCCGCCGTAACTTTCTAAAACCAAACACAATCGGCCTAATCCCTAAAAACGGGTACAGACTGACTGACAATCAATCAGCCGTTGCTTTACAGTGGTTAACGTGGGAAGAGGAGGAACGAGGGTTGAGGATTGAGCACGCTGGTCGGGGTAAAGAAGTTAAAATTAACGGGCTAAAAGTTGACGGGTTTGACGGGGAACGAATTTATGAGTTTCACGGGTGTTATTGGCACGGGTGCCCGAAATGTTTTCCTTACGACAGAGAGGCTCCTCTGAAGGAGGATCCCTCAGATTCACTTAACTTAAGATATGAAAGGACTCTGAAGAAAATGTCTAAAATCAGTGACTACGAAGTTGTAGTAATGTGGGAGTGTGAATTTAGAGCTTTGAAAAAGGACAATAAACTAAATCACTTGAACAACCTGCCGATCCTCAATAATCTTCCCCTTGACCCACGGCAAGCGTTCTTTGGAGGCAGAACGGGCAATTCGAAAACATACCACAAATGCGAAGAGGGAGAAACGATACAGTATGTCGATGTTTGCTCCCTCTACCCCTATGTAAATAAATATGGGAAATATCCTTTGGGCCACCCTACCATTTATGTGGGAGATAGGGAGTGCAGACAGCGAGGATTAAATGTAGATGGTTTGCTAAAATGTAAAATCCTGCCACCTCGAGATCTCTACCACCCCGTACTCCCTGTTAAAATGAATAATAAATTAATGTTTGTGTTGTGTATGACTTGCGGGGAAACTCAAAACCAGCGAGACTGTGAACATGAGAGTGATAAAAGAGCGTTAGTCGGGACTTGGACTATGGATGAAATTAGGAAGGCGATTGAGAAGGGTTACGCTGTACTGGACATGTACGAGTTGTGGGAGTACGAGGTAGCCACGTACGAGAAAGGGGGATTGTTTACAGACTTTATTAATAAGTTTTTGAAAATGAAGCAGGAAGCCTCAGGCTATCCTAGCTGGTGTAATACCGAAGAGGACAAAGACAAGTACATCGCAGACTATTTCCAACATGAGGGAATTAAATTGGACAAGGCAAAAATTTGTAAGAACGGGGGACTTAGATCATTGGCTAAATTAATGCTTAACAGTTTCTGGGGAAAGTTCGGACAGAGGGAGAACCAAACTAAAGCAACAATTGTAAGGGAATCTAAAGTCTTGTTTAAAATGTTAATCAGTCCAGAAGTACAAGTCAATAGGATTCAAACTGTTAACGAGGAAGTTGTTGTTGTTAACTGGGAATATATTGAGGAAGTGGGGGAACCTTTGACAAATGTAAATGTTGTTATTGCGGCCTACACCACAGCCCAGGCGAGGCTTAAACTGTATGAACATCTAGATGCCCTTGGAGGTCAAGTCCTTTACTATGACACGGACTCGTGTATTTATCTATACAGGGGAGGATTGTACAAGGTCTCTACGGGAGATTACCTCGGGGAAATGACGGACGAATTGGCAAGTGAGTACGGGCCCGGCTCTTATATCTTAGAGTTTGTTTCTGGGGGACCAAAGACCTATGCATACCTTGTCTGGTCAACCAAAAAGCAAAAACTAGAAACTGTGTGTAAAATAAAAGGCCTCACCCTCAATATGAAGACCTCCGAAACATTAAATTTTGAACAGTTAAAAAAGATGGTCCTTAGTGAAACCGCCGAAATTTTAGAAATTGAAGAAAACAGAATCAGGAGGACTAAAGACAGAGATATTGTAACAGTAAGTGAAATTAAAAAGTTTAAAATCACAGGACCTAAAAGGAGGCTCGAGGGTGAGTACGACACCTTGCCATTTGGCTACCAAAAAGTTCAAAGACTTGAGTAACCCCGACAGGTTGCGTCACTCTTCCCCCTCCCCCGCTTTCTATTATCTCGCGCGCTTTCTCTCTCTCTGCTCCCTGCCGCCATAGCGATCTGACGTGTCCCTGCTCTTTACTATGAATCAACCAAAATCACTTTTTCAACTTTGTGAAAAACAAATCTGGGATCGCACCCGATGTATTAACGAACTAATTTGCCTAAACATGCCCCCAGTAATTTTCGAAAAGTTTGTAGAAACCCATTGGCGTAACCATTACGCCATAAGTCAAGAGTATATTAAAAAATTCTATGTAGGTCGCTCAGCATACTGTAATTGTTTATATTGGGATACATTCTTACGTAGACCACTTAATTATTTTATAGAAATTATCTATAGTCAATGTCCTTATGTTACATTATGCTCTAAAAACAACATTGACTTTAAAGAGTTGGTACCTCTTAGAGTACCAGACTATGTAAAAAAACCCTTGTATATAAAATATAAATGTAAATGCTATAATCCCCACTGCATGAATGTACATGAACGAATGGAGGTCTATGGCGCGGGTGACGAAAAGCCCCGTAAACCTGAAAGGGGGTCTAGTAGATTGAGACGTCGGGCTAACACCCCGGCTACTCCATCGAAAGACCCATGTGTGAATGAGGGGTCCAGTAGATTGAGGCGCCGGGCTAACACCCCGGCTACTCCATCGAAAAGACCTCGGGTGAAAGAAGGACCCTGTACATTGAGGAGCCTGGCCAACACCTAGGCTACTCCTTGGAACGGTCCGGTGGGTAAAAAAAAGTATAAAAAGTAAAATACAAAAAAAATAAACGGAGGAGACAACTAGTTTGTTTTGGAAGGTCTCCACGAGTCATGGCGGTGGAGGGGCCATGACTTTACTAAAAAAAATATATAAATAGAAGATTTGGATAATTTTAATCATTATCAAAATGGACGGTAAAACAGCTATAGCTAATGAACTACACCGACCCGCCAGGAGAAATTATACCAGGCGTAAAGTCACCCTTAAGGGGCTAACAGACCTTTATCAGGCTGATCTCGTTGAAATGAAGCCATATTCCCAAGTTAATAAAGGGTACAAGTACATATTGACGATGATTAACTGTTTGTCCAAAGTGGCGTTTGCTGTACCATTAAAAGACAAGTCAGGACCACAAGTCGCTAAAGCTTTAGAACCTATCTTAGCTAAATATAAAATGAAAAATTTTCAAACAGATCAAGGTACCGACTTTTTTAATAAACATGTAAATGCTCTAATGAAAAAGTATAAAATCAATCACTATTTTACATTTTCTGAACTTAAAGCCAGTATAGTAGAAAGATTAAACAGGACTCTCAAGTCAAAAATGTACAAACTATTTACAGCCCGTGGAAGTTACGAATGGTTAAGTATATTGCCAGAAATTGTAAAGTCTTACAACAATACAAAGCACAAGACTATAGGTATGAAACCCAAAGATTTTAAACAAAAACACGTCAAAGATATTTTAAAGAGAATAAATAAAGTTAAGAAACCAAAACACAAAATCCTTAAACAAAAATTAAAAGTAGGCGACAGCGTTAGAATCAGTAAAGTGAAAAGAGTTTTCAAAAAAGGGTATTTACCAAATTGGACAAACGAGACGTTTACAGTATACGCAATTAAACCAACAAGACCGGTAACATACATACTGCAAGACAGTAGAGGAGAGATACTCAAAGGTGGGTTTTATGCCGAAGAAATTAGCAAGTCCAAAACCGGTGACGTTTATTTAGTTGAAAGAGTATTAAAAAGGAAAGGAGACAGACTCTTTGTACGATGGAGGGGGTATGATAGCAGCCATGACAGCTGGATAAATGCTAACGACCTCCGTTAGTGAGGGACAACGACATGCTAATGCCGATGACCGGAGCCCGGCCATCTGGCTTAGTGCCGATGACCGGAGCCCGACCATCTGGCTGACCATCTGGCTGACCATCTGGCTGACCATCTGGCTGACCTCTGTTAGCGAAAGGAAATGACATGCAACCACGTAGGATATTATCTTAGATTGATGTTTCCTGTCCTGCGGTAACGAGGCAACGTGACATGCAAAAGCGCTCAACCGTGTCTAAAGTCACTCAACCGTGTCTAGAGTCACTCTACCGTGACTTAAAAGCTTGCACGTGAAGTGATTACTTAAAACCAAAGCAATTAGTTGTATGTAACCAGTCACGATGCGGCTTGTAAAGCAGGAAGTCGAAATCCCTGTTCAAAACTTTGACGAATATTTCACAGGCTCCGGTATGGTAAAAAAGAATAAGCACGGTGTTTTATTGCCAGATTCGATACGTTGTATTATAGTGGGGCCCAGTTCATGTGGAAAAACTAATGTCTTATTTAATCTATTATTTGATCCAAACGGTCTGAGATTTGAAAACATTTATATATTTTCAAAATCCCTCTATCAGCCTAAATACAAATTACTTAAACAGGTTATGCCTAAGGAGGTTGGGTATCATGAATTTGACGATAATAGTTTAGTTATACACCCAAATCAAGCTAAACCAAACTCTATAATGATTTTTGACGATATTTCTGCCGAAAAACACAATAACATTAGAAACTACTTTACCATGGGGAGACATAACAATTTAGATACATTTTATCTCGGACAGACATACAGCGCTATTCCCAAACAACTGGTGAGAGACAATTGCAACCTTATTATTCTATTTAAACAAGACGATAAGAACTTACGACATGCTTACAACGATCATGTCACTACGGACATGTCATTTGACAAATTTAAAGAAATATGCGCTCGAGCGTGGCTTGATAATTTTGGATTCCTAGTTATTGACAAAACTTTGGACCCTTATAAGGGAAGGTACAGAGTGGGAATGGACAGTTTTATAGAAGCTTTCTAATGGGTCGCTTCTACTATTATAACGATATAAGGGGATTTGATAAAAAACTTCATAACGTAAGGTCTAACCTCTGTACATATTATTACAAGGATAAAAAGAAATTTTGTGGAAACTATTGCAGTAGGAAGGGTAAACACGGCCATCCGTTCAATAAAAGGTGTTGGAGACATAAAAAACCTCCAAGCACCGCGATACTACCACCCGTAGTTTTATTAATGATATCTGCGAGTGAGAGAACATATAATAGAGATACTTGGTTAAACTTTTTACAAAAGTGTGAGGAACAGAGTGTACCCTTAGAGTTAGTAATTTATCATGAGGACATGAAAAATGTAACAGTGAGGGACCCTCAAAATATAATCTCTAGATTTAGACCCTTTCCGGATATATTTGGTAAAGTATTGCCTTTACGTAACCTTCATGGTAGTATTAATTTTGCTCAGATTGTTTTGAGAATGTTGGAGTACGGTTGCAAAATACCTCACGCGATCGGTTGTATAGTTTTGACAGAGAGAACTATTCCCATCAGGTCGCCTATTAGTATTTATAACACATGCGTATATCTCAAATGTTATATTGACATTAGTTATAATACAGCCTGGGGGCCGATTCCTGACGATACTCCCAAAGGACCTAGGGGTAAACCTTTTGCTGCCGTAAATAACTACTGCCAGGGGTTATATACTACAGAGTTTTTAAGAGCAGCCCTGCCCACAGTGGCCTCACAGTGTGAGAGATTTGGTATTAGTTTAAAAAACGGTGTATATAGAGTGACAAATCAAACATTATTTGAACAGTGGAAAACATTTACAGGGACCAACCCGTGTGAGTTTTGGCTTCTCAACTCGTATTTAATGTACAACAGACATCATGATAAACCATTGAGAATGTTGAGCAAGTATATGGAAAAAACCGTTGAGAACGACAAGTATATAGTAACACATATATCCCAATGGAGAGACAATGTAAAGCGAGCCTTTGTTTTTAAAAGTTTAACAAACCGTTATGTAATACCGAGACACAGTCTTGTAAGAGAGGAAAGTAGATATTATAAAGGATTAGACTTTAGTGCTGGTGTTTCTTTGAAAGATGTAATACGTTACATGAAAAGATGCAAGAAGCGTGCCCTGTTTTTTAGACAGGTTGAACTACCTTAAATCTAAATGTGATTGCTAAAATCTATCATTTATGACTATGGAGCGAAACAGTAAACAACTGACTAGCCGACTCATAGAGTTGCGTAATGCTATTAAACGCAAATATAAACTTTTTAAGGAGGGTGCTGCTGAAAGTGATATTTTGCTTGAGAAGCAGTATAAACCGATTATTCAAGAACTTAGAAAAACGACAACAAACACAGCAGACATAAAAACTGAACCTGAAACCTTTAAAGAAGAGCCAATGGAATACGATACCACAGACGATGAAGGAGAAATAACTGAATTTATCCCAGCGAGTGTCTCTACACCTGAAACCAGCGGGTTAAAGCAAATTGTATCAACCCCTACGGGACTGGAAACAGCGTCCCAATATATCGAAAACCAGTTTAGTAACCCCATGACAGTGAGATATATGACAATGCTTTTAAAGGATGCTAGCGGTAAGGTCCGAGTTATTGACCACGATTATGGCCCTAGATACGAAGGCAGTACTTTAATGATGGGAGATAAGGTGTTAGACTTTGACAACGATGGAACTATTCTAATAAACAACACAAGATATAGTCCTACTGAAGGCTTGTATGAGCTCATATTTAAGAGAACCCCTGACGAGGATATATACAATAAAGACGATCTTAATACCTATAAGAGTATTATTATCGCCACCAACGCTCACAAGAAAGGTTACAGATTCCACAATGCAATTAGAAGGGACAACAACCTAAAGTACAGAAGAATTATTAAAGACCTATTCCCGGCCAAAGCGGGTAAGGGTCTAGCGTGGAAGAATGCAAGATCTCGTGATATAATACATTGGGATGACGCCAATGAATTAGTGGATCGGTTGCGACACATTGCTATGTCAACAGAGAGTGGAAACAGAGTACATAGCAATGAAATACTAAGTATCGTGGAGGAACTGAGAGAGGCCGGCTTTATAAAAGGAGCTGGCAACAGTAGATTTAAAGCATTACTAAAATGACCATTGACAAGTTTGGACGTAGTAGCCGAAAATCCCGAGGTGAGGCCGTCAAGGGCCCCAAGGGAGAGGGTTTTAATTTAACGCCCGACGGTGACTACGATATTCAAAATAAACGGTTATGTAATCTAAAAAGACCTGCAGACGATAACGACGCGGTGACAAAAAAGTTTATGTCTGACAATACCTTGATTTTAGATGAAAAAAAAGAGTATTTTGACGCTAATAAATGTGTTATTCGACATGTAAAAGTACCACAAAATTCCGACGACGCCGCTACAAAATATTACGTAGACTACAAATGTATTCCTTTTACAGGAGAACATTATATTATAGGAAACAAAATACTAAGAGACGTACGGGATGCCGAACAAGAGTATGATGCTGTAAACTTGCGGATGTTAAAAGAATCATCAAAATCAGCCTTAAAGCTCGTAGATAACACTTTTTATGATTGTCAGTCAAAGCAAATAAAAAATCTGTCGGATCCGACAGATTTTCAAGACGTACTTAACTTAAATTATATTGTAAGACTATTGGGTAAAGTTCTATTTGACATTTACAATACCTTAGGAGCTCCAATACAGACAGACAAGGACACGTGGGTAAAATTAAATGTTGTAAATAAATACTTTTTAGATGAAAATACACGACAATTCCGTAATAAAGATGATGATGAAGAGGAAATTATAGACACGGACCCTTTCCCCAGTTTCCTCAGGACGGGATCCGGTTTAAAAACACATTAACTGGCAAACACTAATTAGTCTTCGCCGAGCCGTTCAACATGCGGGTTGTTTTATTGTTTTTTCTGCCTCTTGCCTCGTGCAACAAGTCGATAGATTTTTTGACTTATTACGGGTATTTGGAAAAAAACGCTTTGACACAAAACATTACTTCTGCAGTAAGACAATTTCAAGAGTACTTTCGTCTTGAACCAACGGGGGTGTTTGATAACGATACTTTGGCCCTCATGTCCACGCCTCGGTGCGGTCACCGAGACAATATACTACCGTTCTCGGCTTTACCCAATAGAAAGTGGAATACATCAGTAATAACGTGGTACCAATACGGAACACCACAGCACCCCCACCTGATACAGAAAGCTTTTGATGTATGGGCCAAACACGCGAATTTAACATTTAAAAAGGATATAAATAATCCAACAATAATTATATCATTTTCTACGGGTAGACAACATGTGTTTTATTCTAGACACGATACTTGCCCCTATGACTTTGACGGTCCTGGGTTAGTTCTCGCCCACGGCTATCTCCCCAATACGGGGTATACTTCTACAGATATACACTTCGATTCGGAAGAAAATTGGGATTTTACTATGAATTTACCACGCTATGGAAACATTTCGTTCTTTTTAACTTTGGTTCATGAGATTGGACATACCCTTGGTTTGGATCATTCAGGTGATGATAAATCAGTAATGTTTCCTTTTAACAGGGATCCTACAGGGATTGTTGACTTGAACGAATACGAGCTAAGCAACGATGACAGACTCGCTATGGAGTATCTTTACGGCAAGCCCACTAAAACATTTGCAACCATTCCAAAAATAAATACAACAGCAGCCACACCCACTACCGTTACAACGCCCAGTACAACAACAACAACAACTACAGCCGTAACACCACCCGAAATATTTGAAAAACGCGATATTTGTGAATTAAAAGGTCAAATTGATACGTACGTTATTGTGAACAAAAGGATATTTGCTTTCTTTAGGGATTATGTATGGATTATTAGTCTAAACCCTGCAGATAGGATTCCTGAGGATTTAACACGGCCAAGAAGAATATCACACTGGCTCAAATTCTTACCACGAAATTTTACTGAAATATCGTGGTAAGAATTTGAGCCAGTGTGATATTCTTCTTGGCCGTGTTAAATCCTCAGGAATCCTATCTGCAGGGTTTAGACTAATAATCCATACATAATCCCTAAAGAAAGCAAATATCCTTTTGTTCACAATAACGTACGTATCAATTTGACCTTTTAATTCACAAATATCGCGTTTTTCAAATATTTCGGGTGGTGTTACGGCTGTAGTTGTTGTTGTTGTTGTACTGGGCGTTGTAACGGTAGTGGGTGTGGCTGCTGTTGTATTTATTTTTGGAATGGTTGCAAATGTTTTAGTGGGCTTGCCGTAAAGATACTCCATAGCGAGTCTGTCATCGTTGCTTAGCTCGTATTCGTTCAAGTCAACAATCCCTGTAGGATCCCTGTTAAAAGGAAACATTACTGATTTATCATCACCTGAATGATCCAAACCAAGGGTATGTCCAATCTCATGAACCAAAGTTAAAAAGAACGAAATGTTTCCATAGCGTGGTAAATTCATAGTAAAATCCCAATTTTCTTCCGAATCGAAGTGTATATCTGTAGAAGTATACCCCGTATTGGGGAGATAGCCGTGGGCGAGAACTAACCCAGGACCGTCAAAGTCATAGGGGCAAGTATCGTGTCTAGAATAAAACACATGTTGTCTACCCGTAGAAAATGATATAATTATTGTTGGATTATTTATATCCTTTTTAAATGTTAAATTCGCGTGTTTGGCCCATACATCAAAAGCTTTCTGTATCAGGTGGGGGTGCTGTGGTGTTCCGTATTGGTACCACGTTATTACTGATGTATTCCACTTTCTATTGGGTAAAGCCGAGAACGGTAGTATATTGTCTCGGTGACCGCACCGAGGCGTGGACATGAGGGCCAAAGTATCGTTATCAAACACCCCCGTTGGTTCAAGACGAAAGTACTCTTGAAATTGTCTTACTGCAGAAGTAATGTTTTGTGTCAAAGCGTTTTTTTCCAAATACCCGTAATAAGTCAAAAAATCTATCGACTTGTTGCACGAGGCAAGAGGCAGAAAAAACAATAAAACAACCCGCATGTTGAACGGCTCGGCGAAGACTAATTAGTGTTTGCCAGTTAATGTGTTTTTAAACCGGATCCCGTCCTGAGGAAACTGGGGAAAGGGTCCGTGTCTATAATTTCCTCTTCATCATCATCTTTATTACGGAATTGTCGTGTATTTTCATCTAAAAAGTATTTATTTACAACATTTAATTTTACCCACGTGTCCTTGTCTGTCTGTATTGGAGCTCCTAAGGTATTGTAAATGTCAAATAGAACTTTACCCAATAGTCTTACAATATAATTTAAGTTAAGTACGTCTTGAAAATCTGTCGGATCCGACAGATTTTTTATTTGCTTTGACTGACAATCATAAAAAGTGTTATCTACGAGCTTTAAGGCTGATTTTGATGATTCTTTTAACATCCGCAAGTTTACAGCATCATACTCTTGTTCGGCATCCCGTACGTCTCTTAGTATTTTGTTTCCTATAATATAATGTTCTCCTGTAAAAGGAATACATTTGTAGTCTACGTAATATTTTGTAGCGGCGTCGTCGGAATTTTGTGGTACTTTTACATGTCGAATAACACATTTATTAGCGTCAAAATACTCTTTTTTTTCATCTAAAATCAAGGTATTGTCAGACATAAACTTTTTTGTCACCGCGTCGTTATCGTCTGCAGGTCTTTTTAGATTACATAACCGTTTATTTTGAATATCGTAGTCACCGTCGGGCGTTAAATTAAAACCCTCTCCCTTGGGGCCCTTGACGGCCTCACCTCGGGATTTTCGGCTACTACGTCCAAACTTGTCAATGGTCATTTTAGTAATGCTTTAAATCTACTGTTGCCAGCTCCTTTTATAAAGCCGGCCTCTCTCAGTTCCTCCACGATACTTAGTATTTCATTGCTATGTACTCTGTTTCCACTCTCTGTTGACATAGCAATGTGTCGCAACCGATCCACTAATTCATTGGCGTCATCCCAATGTATTATATCACGAGATCTTGCATTCTTCCACGCTAGACCCTTACCCGCTTTGGCCGGGAATAGGTCTTTAATAATTCTTCTGTACTTTAGGTTGTTGTCCCTTCTAATTGCATTGTGGAATCTGTAACCTTTCTTGTGAGCGTTGGTGGCGATAATAATACTCTTATAGGTATTAAGATCGTCTTTATTGTATATATCCTCGTCAGGGGTTCTCTTAAATATGAGCTCATACAAGCCTTCAGTAGGACTATATCTTGTGTTGTTTATTAGAATAGTTCCATCGTTGTCAAAGTCTAACACCTTATCTCCCATCATTAAAGTACTGCCTTCGTATCTAGGGCCATAATCGTGGTCAATAACTCGGACCTTACCGCTAGCATCCTTTAAAAGCATTGTCATATATCTCACTGTCATGGGGTTACTAAACTGGTTTTCGATATATTGGGACGCTGTTTCCAGTCCCGTAGGGGTTGATACAATTTGCTTTAACCCGCTGGTTTCAGGTGTAGAGACACTCGCTGGGATAAATTCAGTTATTTCTCCTTCATCGTCTGTGGTATCGTATTCCATTGGCTCTTCTTTAAAGGTTTCAGGTTCAGTTTTTATGTCTGCTGTGTTTGTTGTCGTTTTTCTAAGTTCTTGAATAATCGGTTTATACTGCTTCTCAAGCAAAATATCACTTTCAGCAGCACCCTCCTTAAAAAGTTTATATTTGCGTTTAATAGCATTACGCAACTCTATGAGTCGGCTAGTCAGTTGTTTACTGTTTCGCTCCATAGTCATAAATGATAGATTTTAGCAATCACATTTAGATTTAAGGTAGTTCAACCTGTCTAAAAAACAGGGCACGCTTCTTGCATCTTTTCATGTAACGTATTACATCTTTCAAAGAAACACCAGCACTAAAGTCTAATCCTTTATAATATCTACTTTCCTCTCTTACAAGACTGTGTCTCGGTATTACATAACGGTTTGTTAAACTTTTAAAAACAAAGGCTCGCTTTACATTGTCTCTCCATTGGGATATATGTGTTACTATATACTTGTCGTTCTCAACGGTTTTTTCCATATACTTGCTCAACATTCTCAATGGTTTATCATGATGTCTGTTGTACATTAAATACGAGTTGAGAAGCCAAAACTCACACGGGTTGGTCCCTGTAAATGTTTTCCACTGTTCAAATAATGTTTGATTTGTCACTCTATATACACCGTTTTTTAAACTAATACCAAATCTCTCACACTGTGAGGCCACTGTGGGCAGGGCTGCTCTTAAAAACTCTGTAGTATATAACCCCTGGCAGTAGTTATTTACGGCAGCAAAAGGTTTACCCCTAGGTCCTTTGGGAGTATCGTCAGGAATCGGCCCCCAGGCTGTATTATAACTAATGTCAATATAACATTTGAGATATACGCATGTGTTATAAATACTAATAGGCGACCTGATGGGAATAGTTCTCTCTGTCAAAACTATACAACCGATCGCGTGAGGTATTTTGCAACCGTACTCCAACATTCTCAAAACAATCTGAGCAAAATTAATACTACCATGAAGGTTACGTAAAGGCAATACTTTACCAAATATATCCGGAAAGGGTCTAAATCTAGAGATTATATTTTGAGGGTCCCTCACTGTTACATTTTTCATGTCCTCATGATAAATTACTAACTCTAAGGGTACACTCTGTTCCTCACACTTTTGTAAAAAGTTTAACCAAGTATCTCTATTATATGTTCTCTCACTCGCAGATATCATTAATAAAACTACGGGTGGTAGTATCGCGGTGCTTGGAGGTTTTTTATGTCTCCAACACCTTTTATTGAACGGATGGCCGTGTTTACCCTTCCTACTGCAATAGTTTCCACAAAATTTCTTTTTATCCTTGTAATAATATGTACAGAGGTTAGACCTTACGTTATGAAGTTTTTTATCAAATCCCCTTATATCGTTATAATAGTAGAAGCGACCCATTAGAAAGCTTCTATAAAACTGTCCATTCCCACTCTGTACCTTCCCTTATAAGGGTCCAAAGTTTTGTCAATAACTAGGAATCCAAAATTATCAAGCCACGCTCGAGCGCATATTTCTTTAAATTTGTCAAATGACATGTCCGTAGTGACATGATCGTTGTAAGCATGTCGTAAGTTCTTATCGTCTTGTTTAAATAGAATAATAAGGTTGCAATTGTCTCTCACCAGTTGTTTGGGAATAGCGCTGTATGTCTGTCCGAGATAAAATGTATCTAAATTGTTATGTCTCCCCATGGTAAAGTAGTTTCTAATGTTATTGTGTTTTTCGGCAGAAATATCGTCAAAAATCATTATAGAGTTTGGTTTAGCTTGATTTGGGTGTATAACTAAACTATTATCGTCAAATTCATGATACCCAACCTCCTTAGGCATAACCTGTTTAAGTAATTTGTATTTAGGCTGATAGAGGGATTTTGAAAATATATAAATGTTTTCAAATCTCAGACCGTTTGGATCAAATAATAGATTAAATAAGACATTAGTTTTTCCACATGAACTGGGCCCCACTATAATACAACGTATCGAATCTGGCAATAAAACACCGTGCTTATTCTTTTTTACCATACCGGAGCCTGTGAAATATTCGTCAAAGTTTTGAACAGGGATTTCGACTTCCTGCTTTACAAGCCGCATCGTGACTGGTTACATACAACTAATTGCTTTGGTTTTAAGTAATCACTTCACGTGCAAGCTTTTAAGTCACGGTAGAGTGACTCTAGACACGGTTGAGTGACTTTAGACACGGTTGAGCGCTTTTGCATGTCACGTTGCCTCGTTACCGCAGGACAGGAAACATCAATCTAAGATAATATCCTACGTGGTTGCATGTCATTTCCTTTCGCTAACAGAGGTCAGCCAGATGGTCAGCCAGATGGTCAGCCAGATGGTCAGCCAGATGGTCGGGCTCCGGTCATCGGCACTAAGCCAGATGGCCGGGCTCCGGTCATCGGCATTAGCATGTCGTTGTCCCTCACTAACGGAGGTCGTTAGCATTTATCCAGCTGTCATGGCTGCTATCATACCCCCTCCATCGTACAAAGAGTCTGTCTCCTTTCCTTTTTAATACTCTTTCAACTAAATAAACGTCACCGGTTTTGGACTTGCTAATTTCTTCGGCATAAAACCCACCTTTGAGTATCTCTCCTCTACTGTCTTGCAGTATGTATGTTACCGGTCTTGTTGGTTTAATTGCGTATACTGTAAACGTCTCGTTTGTCCAATTTGGTAAATACCCTTTTTTGAAAACTCTTTTCACTTTACTGATTCTAACGCTGTCGCCTACTTTTAATTTTTGTTTAAGGATTTTGTGTTTTGGTTTCTTAACTTTATTTATTCTCTTTAAAATATCTTTGACGTGTTTTTGTTTAAAATCTTTGGGTTTCATACCTATAGTCTTGTGCTTTGTATTGTTGTAAGACTTTACAATTTCTGGCAATATACTTAACCATTCGTAACTTCCACGGGCTGTAAATAGTTTGTACATTTTTGACTTGAGAGTCCTGTTTAATCTTTCTACTATACTGGCTTTAAGTTCAGAAAATGTAAAATAGTGATTGATTTTATACTTTTTCATTAGAGCATTTACATGTTTATTAAAAAAGTCGGTACCTTGATCTGTTTGAAAATTTTTCATTTTATATTTAGCTAAGATAGGTTCTAAAGCTTTAGCGACTTGTGGTCCTGACTTGTCTTTTAATGGTACAGCAAACGCCACTTTGGACAAACAGTTAATCATCGTCAATATGTACTTGTACCCTTTATTAACTTGGGAATATGGCTTCATTTCAACGAGATCAGCCTGATAAAGGTCTGTTAGCCCCTTAAGGGTGACTTTACGCCTGGTATAATTTCTCCTGGCGGGTCGGTGTAGTTCATTAGCTATAGCTGTTTTACCGTCCATTTTGATAATGATTAAAATTATCCAAATCTTCTATTTATATATTTTTTTTAGTAAAGTCATGGCCCCTCCACCGCCATGACTCGTGGAGACCTTCCAAAACAAACTAGTTGTCTCCTCCGTTTATTTTTTTTTGTATTTTACTTTTTATACTTTTTTTTACCCACCGGACCGTTCCAAGGAGTAGCCTAGGTGTTGGCCAGGCTCCTCAATGTACAGGGTCCTTCTTTCACCCGAGGTCTTTTCGATGGAGTAGCCGGGGTGTTAGCCCGGCGCCTCAATCTACTGGACCCCTCATTCACACATGGGTCTTTCGATGGAGTAGCCGGGGTGTTAGCCCGACGTCTCAATCTACTAGACCCCCTTTCAGGTTTACGGGGCTTTTCGTCACCCGCGCCATAGACCTCCATTCGTTCATGTACATTCATGCAGTGGGGATTATAGCATTTACATTTATATTTTATATACAAGGGTTTTTTTACATAGTCTGGTACTCTAAGAGGTACCAACTCTTTAAAGTCAATGTTGTTTTTAGAGCATAATGTAACATAAGGACATTGACTATAGATAATTTCTATAAAATAATTAAGTGGTCTACGTAAGAATGTATCCCAATATAAACAATTACAGTATGCTGAGCGACCTACATAGAATTTTTTAATATACTCTTGACTTATGGCGTAATGGTTACGCCAATGGGTTTCTACAAACTTTTCGAAAATTACTGGGGGCATGTTTAGGCAAATTAGTTCGTTAATACATCGGGTGCGATCCCAGATTTGTTTTTCACAAAGTTGAAAAAGTGATTTTGGTTGATTCATAGTAAAGAGCAGGGACACGTCAGATCGCTATGGCGGCAGGGAGCAGAGAGAGAGAAAGCGCGCGAGATAATAGAAAGCGGGGGAGGGGGAAGAGTGACGCAACCTGTCGGGGTTACTCAAGTCTTTGAACTTTTTGGTAGCCAAATGGCAAGGTGTCGTACTCACCCTCGAGCCTCCTTTTAGGTCCTGTGATTTTAAACTTTTTAATTTCACTTACTGTTACAATATCTCTGTCTTTAGTCCTCCTGATTCTGTTTTCTTCAATTTCTAAAATTTCGGCGGTTTCACTAAGGACCATCTTTTTTAACTGTTCAAAATTTAATGTTTCGGAGGTCTTCATATTGAGGGTGAGGCCTTTTATTTTACACACAGTTTCTAGTTTTTGCTTTTTGGTTGACCAGACAAGGTATGCATAGGTCTTTGGTCCCCCAGAAACAAACTCTAAGATATAAGAGCCGGGCCCGTACTCACTTGCCAATTCGTCCGTCATTTCCCCGAGGTAATCTCCCGTAGAGACCTTGTACAATCCTCCCCTGTATAGATAAATACACGAGTCCGTGTCATAGTAAAGGACTTGACCTCCAAGGGCATCTAGATGTTCATACAGTTTAAGCCTCGCCTGGGCTGTGGTGTAGGCCGCAATAACAACATTTACATTTGTCAAAGGTTCCCCCACTTCCTCAATATATTCCCAGTTAACAACAACAACTTCCTCGTTAACAGTTTGAATCCTATTGACTTGTACTTCTGGACTGATTAACATTTTAAACAAGACTTTAGATTCCCTTACAATTGTTGCTTTAGTTTGGTTCTCCCTCTGTCCGAACTTTCCCCAGAAACTGTTAAGCATTAATTTAGCCAATGATCTAAGTCCCCCGTTCTTACAAATTTTTGCCTTGTCCAATTTAATTCCCTCATGTTGGAAATAGTCTGCGATGTACTTGTCTTTGTCCTCTTCGGTATTACACCAGCTAGGATAGCCTGAGGCTTCCTGCTTCATTTTCAAAAACTTATTAATAAAGTCTGTAAACAATCCCCCTTTCTCGTACGTGGCTACCTCGTACTCCCACAACTCGTACATGTCCAGTACAGCGTAACCCTTCTCAATCGCCTTCCTAATTTCATCCATAGTCCAAGTCCCGACTAACGCTCTTTTATCACTCTCATGTTCACAGTCTCGCTGGTTTTGAGTTTCCCCGCAAGTCATACACAACACAAACATTAATTTATTATTCATTTTAACAGGGAGTACGGGGTGGTAGATATCTCGAGGTGGCAGGATTTTACATTTTAGCAAACCATCTACATTTAATCCTCGCTGTCTGCACTCCCTATCTCCCACATAAATGGTAGGGTGGCCCAAAGGATATTTCCCATATTTATTTACATAGGGGTAGAGGGAGCAAACATCGACATACTGTATCGTTTCTCCCTCTTCGCATTTGTGGTATGTTTTCGAATTGCCCGTTCTGCCTCCAAAGAACGCTTGCCGTGGGTCAAGGGGAAGATTATTGAGGATCGGCAGGTTGTTCAAGTGATTTAGTTTATTGTCCTTTTTCAAAGCTCTAAATTCACACTCCCACATTACTACAACTTCGTAGTCACTGATTTTAGACATTTTCTTCAGAGTCCTTTCATATCTTAAGTTAAGTGAATCTGAGGGATCCTCCTTCAGAGGAGCCTCTCTGTCGTAAGGAAAACATTTCGGGCACCCGTGCCAATAACACCCGTGAAACTCATAAATTCGTTCCCCGTCAAACCCGTCAACTTTTAGCCCGTTAATTTTAACTTCTTTACCCCGACCAGCGTGCTCAATCCTCAACCCTCGTTCCTCCTCTTCCCACGTTAACCACTGTAAAGCAACGGCTGATTGATTGTCAGTCAGTCTGTACCCGTTTTTAGGGATTAGGCCGATTGTGTTTGGTTTTAGAAAGTTACGGCGGAAGGCCAGGTTACAAGCGCTAGCAATAGTTACGGACTCGAGGAAAGGATCTACGTTACATTCTTTCAAGAAAATGCGTCTAAACTTTAATGAGGCCTGAGCTAAAATCTCTACGTCAGAGATACAGTACTCCAATATTTCTTTTTGAAAGTCAAAGACATAGTTACTCGCCACCTGTTCCTCGTACCATTCTTCAAAGGCTTCGTGTTTCTTTTCAAACATTGATTCCGGGCAGTAGTATTTTTTGTCGGGCATAGGGCCTACATAATTTTGGTTCGCCAGAGTGTTGAAGAGATGGGGAAAGTAGCCCTTCTTTTTCTCGGGAGGCAGTTCAAAGGCGTTAGGGAGCGCAGCGAGAGCCATGGGGAAATAGCTCAGTGAGTCAATGAATCTCACATTGTCCATTTCCATTAAAATAATTTTGGTCCCCCTCATAACCAGTTCCGGAGTGAATTTAGTTTCTTCCAACACATACTTTAACAAAAACTGAAAGTCAAAGCCTTGCCCGTTGTGGGCAATTACACAGACATTTTTGAACTGTTTACGAGCTTGCATCACATACTCCATGAAGTGTTTTACCGGTTCTTCCTTAAAAACTTTAGTTCTGTTTCTACATGCCATGCAAAATCTAGACTCGATACAATTAAAGCAAAACTGTTGCGAGACGCACAAGTTGACTTGATGTACTTTTTTATCAGGGTCAGAGGGGAGAGACTCGTCTTGCCTTGTTTCCAAGTCAAAGAAAATGAAAAGATAGTCTTTAGTTTTTGGTTTTCCATCATTGGGTTGCATGTAGCATTTGTGATTTGGATCTTTGAATGATTTGCAGGGTTTACAAAAAACTTCCCCGCACTTGTGAGGTCCGGATCTCTCTTTTAAATTAACCAATTTCTCGCAGTCTAGACACTTTTTTACTGTTTTGCATCTGTCAACCTTATGGGCGATAAAACAGAGCTGGTTCCTCATATTCATGTTGCAGTCTGTGCAAACTATTCCCCCATGCTCCTCTTTACAGGGAGGCGAGATGGTTTGACATTGAGGGCAGATGTTTGAGCATCTGTGCTCAGCTTTGTGGTCATAGGGAACATGGCAAGCTTCACAGAAATAGTGACATGCAAAAGCAGCGGTCAAACTGTTGATTACATTATAATGACCGTTGTGAAAGAGCAAGTTAATTTTGAATTTAGGATTTTCAACAGCCCCTTCAAAGTAAACATCACGACCTTTTCTGTCAAAGTTGTAGACGGTAATTTTGTAGTCTTTTAGCAAGTCCTGAAACTTTTCCAATTCGGGGATACCGGCACCTTCCTCAGAGATCTCTACCCTAGCCCGCCGAATAAGTTCCTTTGCCCTAAACGATTGTCTTTTACCCTTGTCTTCTCGGATTGCTTTGTACTGGGGGTCTTTAGTCACGTTTGCTATGGCCACCACCAAAGCCCGGGGGAGACACAAGTTATCTTTGTTGTTAATTACTACTATTCCCCGTCTCGCTTTACATTCTTCATCAAAGGTATTATAAAAGCCAGGTCTTACCTTCCCGGAACCCACAGGGAGATTAACTCGGGTACATTCAACTTTAAATGTGTCAGTAGATTTAATTGATTCTGAATTGGATTGAACAATACCCCCGAAAATTTGCCAAAGGATGTCCTCATCAATTTCACCAACGGGTCGGAAAGCTACAAAACCGGGTTCTTTACTTTTTAAGTTTAAGCTGTGCAAGGTGAAACCAAGGTAATCATTTTCATGGGCCCGCTCTTTCATTTCATTAACAATTTTGGCAAAACCTTGTCTTAGCCAATCAATTTCAGTAGTTTCAGGAGGAGGATTAGTAAATTTAAAAATTGTTCTTGTTCCATAAATTCTAAAATGTCTAACATAGGTTTCGTCCGAACTGAGAACCTCGACAGGATTTACAGCCATTTTTCAAATAAAAGTGAGGTTATGTTACGCAGAATAATACAAATTAAAAGTGAGGTTATGTAAAATACAAAGCGAAAAGTGAGGTTAGGAAAAGTGAAGCCGCTATGGGGAGCAAACGCTCAAGTTTTATCTTTGCAAAAACGCAACGAACGGAGCAGCGCAAAAACACGTCCGGTCGCAACGGGAGCAGGGAGCAAAGAGAGAGAGAGAAAGCGCGCGGGATAATAGAAAGTGGTGGGGAGGTGGCTGATGCAATATGTTTATTTGTTACAGGAGGTAGCGACAGGGCAGTGGCAGCGCGGCTGGGGACAGGTCGGGAGGAGGAGGCAGTGGCTGGCAAAGGTATGGATAGACGGTGGCGGGTTTACGGTGATATACATCTTTATATATATATATATATATATATATATATATATATATATATAATTATAGTATGATATTATATATATATATATATTCTCTCTTACATTATAATACTGCAGGTATTTTGTGTCTTACATTACAAGCGTGACATAACTACATCTTTATATATATATATATATAAAACCTTATTATACATCATTATATATATAACTACCTTATTATACATCTTTATATATATAACTACGGTTGGTACCACTGGTATGTAGGTCATGTTTTTTGTTTTGCAATTTTCTTAGGTTGGCTACACGTTTTCTCATATAAAACAATGTTAGCGCTGAACGACCGGGTAGCCTACTGCCGTTTTTAAGAAATTTGGATTTTTCATGTTTTTTGGCGGTTTTGGGGGGATAATTACCCTTAATAATCAAAAATTCAAAAAAATGAAAAAATACCTGGAGATATCGTGGATTAGTACCTACATGCCAAATTTCATTAAAATCGGCCCATTGGTTAAGGCTGTAGCTCTGTACACATTCACACGGACACACACACACACACACACACACACACACACACACACACACACACACACACACACACACACACACACACACACACACACACGGACACACACACACACACACTCACACAGACAGACATCACGTAAAAACCACTTTTTTGTGTTCAGGGAGCACCAAAACGAATATTTCCACTAACAACTCAAATTAGAAATTTTTTACGAAAACAATACTTTCTCCATATACTATGTATAAGGGGAGAAAGTAAAAAAATTTGAACAAAGCCCTTCCTTAATCTCCTCAGAAACAAGCTTTTAAAAAAATTATTTTCTTACATTATTAAACAGCTGATTTCTCCCTGAATCAGCTGTTTTATGTAAATCAGCTGTAAAACATAAATTTAATACTTTTATGTTGGAGCCAGTACAAAATATCCAACATATGGTTGTTAAATAACGGGTGTTGTTCAGTTATGGACTTATTTTATGAACATGTCTACCACATTTTTTGGTGGTATTTTTGTAATCAGGAAAATATTTAATTTAAACGAAATTATAAAAATATTATACTTGCATTAAGGATTTTGGACTTAACCATGTTATATAAGCGAGTATATTATTGAAGCTACATATTCAAATTCTACATTAAATTTCACGCAACTTTGATCTGTCCTATTTCTTTATATCTTGAAAAATAAGAAAGTTATAAGCATTTTTTGTTTTTGGTAAAAAAAATGGTTTTTTGAGCATAGCGAACGAGTTTGGCGGAATATTTTCGACTTCTTTGCGTCATTTTATTTAGTTTATAATGACGCACTAATTTGCTCATTTAACCTTTCTTGTAACTATTATGGTTTACGAGATCCCAATGGGAAGCATTAAAAAATAAACACACTGTACAGTTGTATAATTTTACATTTTTAATTGTTGAATAAAGTGATCAATGAATCAAATCAAACGATTTATATAACACCCGGTTCAGTAAGGGAAAAGGATTTTATAAACGAGTTTGCATGCAGCCCGCTGAAGCGAGGGGAGACTACTTCCATAAAAAATAGTGAATGAACTAACAATTTTTTCTGAGAACCTGTTGATTTTCTCACACTGTTGCCCAGATCCTGAATTCCGCGATCCGAAACTTCCAATCATAGGAATCGACGTGCAAGATATCATTCAAGGTCAAGCGTATCTACAGCTATTCATAGAGCCGGGGTCAAACAGTGACGCGAGCTTAGAAACAATCCATTCAGCGTGTGAGGAACTGATAAGCCGCGTGAATGGACCGAATACGCGGCCCGCTGTCGACCGAAAATAAGCCTTATTGATTCGCGGCGCGGAGTATATTTAACCGAGGATCGCGTGCGCTGGGCGAGTCAATAAGGACGATTCTGGGAACTGGCCCGCTTGAAGCCCCACTCGAGTTGAAGATAAGTTTCCGCGATTCTGAGAAAGCGATGGTGTTGTTCTCAAATCGATAAAAGACACGAACGCTATCAACTTAGACGTACGTGTTAACTGACAACAACACAATGAATACATGTTTAATAAGGTTAAAGGGTAGATTTCAGAAGATATGTCAATTTCAGCCAAAGAATTAAAAGTTTGTTCATTTTCCAAAATAGTACCTGGGGGCCGAGTTTTGCTCGGGGGAAGGTCAGACAGTTTGTTTAAATGACTTGGAGTAATATTTCACCCCTTCCCCCTACTCAGATTTGTATCAGATTTGTATAATTCATTTGCCTCTTTTCTACATTTTTAAGGTCACTCCAGTTGTTATTTATAGCTCAATGTCCGTTTGATTTATTTTACTACTCTATATATGGAATATTCACTCAAATATTTTAATCTCTGATCTCAGGAAACCACATGTTAATAATCATAAACAACATGAGTATTACTTTGATAGTTCCCTGATTGATTATGAACAGCTGTTACAATTCTTTTGTTTTGATTTGAAACTCCATAAGCCCAATGTTAATTTTTTTAACTTTTCATTTTAGTTTTTTTACATTATTTGATTTTTCCTGGGGATGAGGCCTGTCTAGAACTTATTTTTATCCCAGAAACTTTTTACAATTTTTAACATTTGAAGGAAATCTTTGGAGCCGTTTTTGAGATCAGTGTCGCAAGCAAGCAAGCAAGCAAGCATACAAGCTAACCTTACTTATATTAGAGGATAGGATAACTTAGTGGAGTTTTAATTTTGTACACGTGAATGTACTAATATATACTTTTAAGATTATGTTTACAATAACAGTGTTTTTGGCATTCTGTATTTGCGTGAACGACTTGGTATTTTTGAGTGACCTGAAGGAACAACCAATTAATTTTGTCTAACAAAAACTAAATATTTAGCGCTGCTGATTTTGCACAATGTTCCAGAGTTCATTTGTCATTGGTTAAGCTAAAATTTAGCAACTTTTTCCGTCCTGAATATTAAAGTATCCCATTTTGTGAAAAGCGACCAAAAACCGTAAAACAAATTTCATGTGTATTTATGAGTATGTGAGTACAGAGAAGATACTGAAGTGTAAAAGCAATTAATAAAACTAGCTTGTTCACGTAAATTAAACTTTATTGTAAAACAAATCACACGGCAGATTTAATTCCTAAATTTAAGACAGAGTTCTCTGCGTCTAGTGCTTCTCCCATAACACCCACAAACGGGTCATCCGAAATCTTTGTTTTATGGTTCATTTTAAAGAACAAGACATACCACGTGATTTTATTGAGCAGAACTTCGATCACTAATAATTCGCCCTTCAAAATAGTAATTATTGAATATTTTGGAATCTATCTGTGATAAACAATTATTATTTACGATACTGTTGATTTTCTCACTTATGCTCCAGTCACGAAACTTATCACGTTTCTACCTGCTCCCCCATAAGGTCAACCTGCTCCCCATAAGGTCAACCTTCTCCCCCATAAGATCAACCTGCCCCCCATAAGGTAAACCTGCTCCCCCATAAGGTCAACCTGCTCCCCCATAAGGTCAACCTGCTCCCCCATAGGGTCAACCAGCTCCCCCATAGGGTCAACCTGCTCCCCCATAAGGTCAACCTGCTCCCCCATAAGATCAACCTGCTCCCCCATAAGATCAACCTGCTCCCTATAAGGTCAACCTGCTCCCACATAAGTTAAACCTGCCGCCCCATAAGTTAAACCTGCCGCCCCATAAGATCAACCTGCTCCCCATAGGATCAACCTGCTCCCCATAAGGTCAACCTGCTCCCACATAAGGTCAACCTGCTCCCCATAAGGTCAACCTGCTCCCACATAAGGTCAACCTGCTCCCCATAAGGTCAAACTGCTCCCCCATAAGATCAACCTGCTCCCCCATAAGGTCAACCTGCTCCCCCATAAGGTCAACCTGCCCCCATAAGATCAACCTGCTCCCCATAAGGTCAACCTGCTCCCCCATAAGGTAAACCTGCCCCCCATAAGATCGACCTGCTCCCCCATAAGGTAAACCTGCCCCCCATAAGATCTACCTGCTCCCCCATAAGGTCAGCCTGCTCCCCCATAAGATCAACCTGCTCCCACATAAGGTAAACCTGCCGCCCCATAGGATCAACCTGCTCCCCATAAGGTCAACCTGATCCCCCATAAGGTCAACCTGCTCCCCCATAAGATCAACCTGATCCCCCATAAGGTCAACCTGCTCCCCCATAAGGTCAACCTGCTCCCCATAAGTTCAACCTGCTCCCCATAAGGTCAACCTGCTCCCCATCAGGTCAATCTGCTCCCCCATAAGGTCAACCTGCTCCCCCATAAGGTCAACCTGCTCCCCCATAAGATCAACCTGCTCCCCCATAAGGTCAACCTGCTCCCCCATAAGGTCAACACCAACTTTAAAAGTTCGTACCTCCTCAATGGTATATCGCTTATATCGTTGATTTATGACTCATTTGAAGAGCAAGAACATACATAGCGATTTCGTTGAGCAAAATTGCAATATATATCAAATAGAAATCAACCAAATCAATTCCTAAATATTCAATATTTATGATTGTTTTATAAATTAACAAATTTGATATCAAAATGTTGCTTACTGAAATCGCTAGCTATATTTCATAACTTTATAATGAATCATAAAACATAAATTTATAATAATCCGTTGAGGAGAGGGGCGGGCTTTGATAGTTAACATTGACCTTACATGGGAGCAGGTACAAACACAAATGTTTCGTGACTGGAGCCCCCTCCTAATATCCTATACTCTAATATGAGTAAGGTTTGCTTGCTTGCGACACTGATCTCAAAAACGGTTCCAACGATTTCCTTAAAATGTTCGAAATAACTAATTTCTGGGATAAAAATAAGTTCTAGAAAGGTGTCATCCCCAGGAAAAATCAAATAATGTAAAAAAAACTAAAATGAAAAGTTAAAAAAATTAACATTGGGCTTATGGAGTTTCAAATCAAAACAAAAGAATTATAACAGCTGTTCATAATTAACCAGGGAACTGTCAAAGTAATACTCATGTTGTTAATGATTATGTGGATTCCTGAGAGCAGAGATTAACAGATTTTAGTGAAGATTACATATATAGAGTAGTAAAATAAATCAAAGTGACATTGACCTATAAATAACAACTGGAGTGACTTTTAAAATGTAGAAAAGAGGCAAATGAGTTATACAAATCTGATTATCAGTAGGGGGAAGTGGTGAAATATTACTCCAAGTCATCTAAACAAACTGACTGGCCTTCCCCCGAGCAAAGCTCGGCCCCCAGGTACCAATATCAGATATACCAACAACAATCAAATTATAAAATATGTGCCTTTGCGAAACGCGACAAAACCACAGAAAAAACAAGTGCAATATGATCGAGATTATTTATACACTACATTTCCCAAAATCGCAGTCATCAAACTAATCTGAAAAACACAAATCAAATCTTATATCCAATGCTCGATATATCCGGTCTCCCCTCGGCTCTCTGTTTGCGAAAGCGGCGCGGGCTTCTAGGAAAGTGAGATTAAAATACCGCCTGCCTGGCAACGGCAGCGCCCCGCGCGGCGATTCTCGGAACTGCAGACGACAACAATCCAACAATTGCTGGCGAATCTCCGACTCTCTTGCTTCTCCCTCAACAAAGGAAACTGGAGATTAGTGTAGCCTGGATAATGCTGGGCGTTCTCCGTTTCCAGCCGGATAGTCGATAGTGTAATCCGATTAATGTAATCGATAAGTTTGTTTGATGGTCCTTTTAAAAATTCCTAAATTGCACTCAACGGATTATTCTAAATCGTTAATTCATGTTTGATTTAGAGAACAAAGAAGTACCTAGTGATTTCAGAGAGCAAAATGTCCATCTCACAAATAATAATTGTTTTTAAAACTCCAAAATATTTGGAATTCCGAGGACTTGGAGTCGGAAGAAATATCGTCGCTGACCCTAGCGCTACGGGTTATTTCAATGTTAAAACGCACAAAACATGTCTTTACTGAAAAGCATATTTTTTGTTACTATTTGACCTATTGATTTGGAATAAATTTTGTTTGAATCTTTGTAAAGTTTTGATTCGTGTTTGCTGGGAGTTTTATTTTTTAATGACTAGAAAAAACTACAAAATATGTATAAATATATAGACTTTAAATTACTATATTTTTGTAAATGAATTATTTTATTTACAAAATAGCGAGCAAACCACCTGCGTCTTCAAAATACCTTTAATTTGAGACATCTTTCGTAATCGTATGTTGATAAATAAGCGAGATATATGGTTTTAAGTTTAACATTGTTCTTATGGAGGTAAAATCCAACATGGCCGCTCTCCAACGCCCTCTTAAATCGCTGTCTAGGTGTTTTTTTGTTCCATAAAATGAGCCAACGTCAACAATTTCGGATAATACGTTGAGGAAGGACGATGATTGTATGTCAAAATTATTCTTACAGCAGAATTTCGATATCAAAAACGAGTTCGCACGCAGCACGCTGACGTGAGGGAAGTGAATTTCCATATTAAAACTTTTAAAACTCAAAATCAGTGTAAAAACATAAATTTTTCCAATTTTTATTTAAATGTGAAAACATTGACTTTTGGCTGTTCTGATACTCCTGGTTTCATTTACTTGCAAAGCTGGGAATACAATTTTGCGCATTATAAGGTTAGGAGAAGGTCCAGACAGGCTTGAAAGTAGGCGTGAGGTTGCTGGGGATAATAAAAGTAGTCTAACAAAGGAATAACAGGCTTTTCTAGTGTAAAACCCCCATAAGACAACGTACTGTGTTTAGCCGATACACATTTTCTTTAATAACTCGGTAAATATTTATGCTAGAATGACGAGAGAGGGCTTAAAACGTTCGCCTTCCTAATTCCCATCTTTTTAAATGCATTAATTTTACATCTGGGGCTTTTATGACTCTTTTTGGGCCCAAAAACTCGAAATTTGAAATATTAATCCCAAAAAATGTGTTTAGAGTTTTCCGATTGTTTTTCCCAACGAACTTGTCCAACAGATTATAGAAAGGAACGTCCCTACCGAATTTGAAGTAAATCGGACAAAAAATGCGACCGCTAGAGTGCATACACACACACACACACACACACACACACACACACACACACACATATATATATATAAAAAATTTTGAACGACCCCCAAAACGTGTTCAGGGGGTCACGTTAGGAACTTCTATGGTGGTCCCGGGCTTAAGCTTCACCGTGCGGGTCATGCTAATAGTTCACTTTCCAAAGGAAATTCACTAATAAAATTATTGAACGATTATTATTTGCGGTATCGACATTTCGCTCGCTAAAATCGCTAGGTAATTTGTTGCTTTTTAAAATGAGCCATATTCTAATAAAATCGGATAATCCGTTGAGGAGGGATGGACTAGGAAACACTGGCGTTGTGGGGGAAGCAGGAGGAAGCGCGAAATGTTTCGTGTCAGGAGCCCACTCCGAACAAACCGCCGCTTTCAAAATCTCACTATCTCATTTACGTTCAAAACACAAACCAGTGTTTCCACTCAGCGGTAAAAAATATCCCACAAGCTGAAACAAAAAATCCCACTTTATCCCACACTTCACCTTATAACACCTCTCTAAATATCCCACACTTTCCCACTGTTTTTACAAAAAGTGCAACACAGTAACACAGTTAATGTTAAATATTATATGACAGATAGAGCTCATTTAGATCTAATAATTACCTATATTTTACATTTAGTACCTCAAAGGATTTTGAGTAATGCGATATAAATGCCAGAAGGCTGGCAAGTGAACTAAGTTAAATAATTTAGTTCCGTGAGAGGAAATAATATTTGTAATGGTACTGTAGTACTAAAGAGTACGACATAGGTAATAATAATAGCAAATATTTTCCTTGTTAATTACAACATGACCAGGCCAGCGACATTTATTGGTTTGATTTAGTGTTCGTTCTTCGTTCTGTGACGTTTATAAATTAATAGGTGCAATAAAATAGGTAAAATAATAACGTGGGAAAGTGGAAACCCCGCAATTTCCAGTACGACGAGAAAATTCACTAGACTAGAAGTGCTACTGCTAAGGAGGTCTGGTCGTAAGCTAACTACCAGACGTAATTCCGATTTCCAAAATATCCCACAAACCCATATTATCCCGCAAGCAGTCAAAATATCCCATATATGGGATAAAAATCCCTCCACAAACACCGACTCTACTCTCGACTAGTTTGCGGGAAAGAACTTTCTCTATATACCTCTGAATCACCCTAGTGTCAATTGTAAAGTTGGTTGAACGGTTGAATGTTGCAGGAAGACAGTTGCAGCCAACCTTGACCTTTGCCGAGGTCGGACCCGAGGTCGCGACGCCACTGGCTTCCCTACGAGCATACAGGGAAATTATACTTACTTTGTGCCTGGCTTCCCTACGCGATGACAGTAGAATCTATTTACACCGTGCCTGACTTCACTAGAATTATATTTTCTGTGTGCCTGACTTCTCACCTAATGATATAGTGGGATTATGTTTACTTTGTGCCTGGCCTCCTACGCGATGATGTAGTTGGGTTGTATTTACCTTTTCCCTACGCAATTATATGGTGGAGTTATTACTTTGTGCCTGGCTTCTTTAAGCGTTGATATATTGGAGTTATATTTACTTTGTTCTTGACTTCACTACGCGATGATATAGTGAAATTATGTTTACTTTGTATCTGGCTTTCCTACGCTATGACATACTGGAGTTATGTTTACTTTGTGTCTGATTTCCCTTCACGATGATTATATGAATTAATTATGTTTACTTTTTCCCTACGCAATTATATAAAGGATTTATTACTTTGTGCCTCGCTTCCATACGCGACGATATAGTAGGATTATATTTACTTTAAGTTTGGCTTCTCTACGCAATGATGTAGTGGAAATATGTTTACTTAGTGCCTTACTTCGATACGAGATAATATAGGGAACAATTAATTATTATCTTGTGATTATGATTACTTTGAGTTTGGCCTGGGCTCCTTTCGCAATTATATTGTTGAGTTAAAATTATTTTGTGACAGGCTTCACAAAGCGAGGATATTTATCATGTGCCAGGTTTCACTATGCACGCAATGATACAATATAATTAAATTTACTTTGCTCCTGGCTTCCCTACGCAGTGATATAGTGTAATTATATTTAATTTGTGTCTGGCTTCTCAACGAAACTATACAGTAGAATATTTACTTCAATTTGCAGTTTTAGGACAAATTTAGTAAGAAATTCGAGTTCTGTCGCTTTCGGAAATCAAGCGGCAACATATTTCTTTCAAGCAACAAAGGCCTACTTTACACCCTTAATACATAAAACTATTTTACACTGGTTCTTTTAGCCTATTTTAAGTTAAAACCAAGCCTATCTTACACAGTGGAAAACAACGTTTGTCAAGCACGTACGCCAGTGTCCAGTAAACCAGTGACTGTAACATCGTAGTCTATTTCTCGCCGAAAGATGTTCTTTACCCGGTAACAAGCCATTATCCGGAGTTTCCAGGAATCAGCTGATAGAACAGCCGTAATTGCTCGACCTTATCTCCTCCTTATCACTTCTTATCACCACTCGTCAGCGCGTTATTATTTCGGAGTAATCGATGTACAGTATCCGGTTCAATATTGTGCAGATATCGACGATCCATTTCCGAGAATCCGGTGGCGGCTCGGCGCCGGCGCGGCGTGGCGTCGCGACGCGAAGCAGTTTTATGAGAATTACCACAATATATTGGTGATACTGGAGACAACACTGCATATGAAGGCGCTCCAGGCACGAAACATTTCGCGTTTCTGTTTCCCCCCATATGGTCGACGTTAACAATACCCCTCCTCAACGGTCACCACCGAGATCGTCATGTCCGAGTTCGTCACATCTATGAAAATCAATGAGCCGTACTAATTAGGGTCGGCCGTCTACCTGCCCCGCCGGGTATGTCATGCCTCCTCCGCCCGAACAGGAACAACTTATCCTAGTCACAGATTACAAGAGAACGGTCAAATACAGTTCTGAATCTTTACGCTCAAAGTTTACTGATGTTGGTTCTTCATGTAGCTAAAAATTATACAAACTAACTCGTGACAAAATTGAAGTCATACGACTACATATCGCACTGAAAGGATGAATTAGGCCGATTGATGTTTGTTCGTGAGTCCGAAATACAGCCTTAGTACAAAAGGATTCGTGTTACAACATTGAAAAGTGTCATACAAAAGAATATCGCACTGAAAGGGGTGCATTCATTATATTATACTAGGATAACAAGATTATTTTAAGAAACTTATCTGTATTTTTAAGCCCAATTTTTCATTTGTTACCAGTAAAAATCACACGAAACATTCAAACAATTCAAAATTTTAAAAGTGATTTTAAAAAACGTTCTTGGATAGAGTATTAATTTTGTTTACTTTGTGCAAAATGTTTAGTTTAGTTTAAAAAAATGCAAATGTGCATGTTTGTTCATTAGCAAGGGCTTGGTATTCGTGCGGATAAAATAAATGCAATAGTACAACTGTCAGTTTAAATTTACCAAAGTTGTAGTAGTTTTGATATGATATTTTCGCAATTACTTACTTAAAAATATGTTAAATACATTCTTACAATTTAAGAATTTAATAAATATAACAACCAAATCCTATCATTGATAAAAGTTTCATTGAACTTATATTTAACACTTTTAATATTGCTCGGCGAAATGTACAGGCTAGTTGTAATTTTCAGCTACATGAAGAACCAACATCAGTAGACTCTGATCGTAAAGATTCAGAACGGTATTTGACCGTTCTCTTGTGATCTGTGACTATGATAAGTTGTTCCCGTTCGGGCGGAGGAGGCATGACATACCCGGCGGGGCAGGTAGACGGCCGACCCTAATTAGTACGGCTCATTGATTTTCGTAGATGTGACGAACTCGGACAAGACGATCTCGGTGGTTTATCCGAAATCGACGATTTATAGTTCATTTTAAAGATCTAAAATATAGCTAGCGATTTCAGGGAGCAAGTTGTTTATATCCCAAATAATAATCGACCAAAAAATTATAAAATATGGAACACATATTTTTATATAATTTTTGCCTAATCACTAATTTGTTTTTTGATTTTTAAATTTAACCACAAATCATCTATTTTGGATAACCCGTTGCAATTTGGCGGGAGAAGAAAGACGGCCACACACTATCGGACTTTTGCCCGAACCAGACATCCAACCGAGCATCGAGCGCTCTCGAGGCGGTTTTTTGACGAAAGATCAAAGAAAGATCGGTCCGATGTCTTGTTCGGGGTCTGGTTCGGGGTTCGATAGTGTGTGGCACCTCCACGCTGCTCCGAGCGCCGTCCCGAGCGCCGTCACGAGCTTATTACTATTTACTATTTTAAAGTTCATCAACTTATATTATTTAATATCCATAGTTGAATTATATGTATTATTAATTTAGATTCTCTTTAATTCAGATTTAAATTTTTTTTATATTTAAGTCACGTAATCACAAACTTAGATTTTATCCAGACTAATTTTAACCGGACTTACTTGAAATAAACATTAACCCTACTACACTGTTGGTGTTTTTTTTTAACAAATTAAAGGTAGTAAGACTTAATTGTTGAAATGAAGGGAAGCGCATACAAACCTCGAAATGTAAAATTACAACATGTATCTCTTTTGTATTTTAATTTCTCATCAAACCAAGCAGTTCAAATTGGCAGCAAACAACTTATAGGGCAACTTTGAGTCACACTAGAGTGTAACCATAATTCTTTTTTATGTGAATAAGTTTTTTTGTAACAGTATAAACGTTACAAAGTTATGGTATTTGTTATGTGTTATTTTATTGCATTAATTTATATATACTTTTTACTATATTCCATTTGTAATAAATTACTTGTTGCATTACTTTTTGATTTACTAAATTAGTACAACCACCTTATTGTTGTTACAATCCTCCTACATAGTTAATAATATCCAGGCCTACTGCTTTTGCAAGGAACAGTGATAGATATTTGATTTGTTAACAGATAAATCTGCTAAACTAGTTTAACCTAAATAAAATGAATTCATATGCAACTACAAATTAATCTCTACTACATAACCCCAGCCCCCTACCACCCTACCTGCATCCCCTAAACCCCACAAGTACATGGCCGACCTGCACAACGGCAACCAAAATGGACCGTTTTTACCCCGCTCGGTGTTTTCGCGCTCAATCTGTCCGATCCGATGTCTTGATCGGGATGAAGTTCGAAGTGAATTTGTGCCCTACTCCCTGCTCCCTGCTCGGTCCGATGTCTTGTTCGATGTCTGGCTCGGGCAAAAGTCCGATAGTGTGTGGCCGCCTGAAAGAAGACATCGAGGACTGGAGCCCCCCTTTTAACGTTTTTCGTCGAAAAAGCGTACCGGTGATTTGTCCCGGTTGATGTCATTGAGCGTAGATTGAGGTACTGTATTGGGGTTGGGGTGTTGGTACACTGGTCAGGAAAATGTCTCGTTCTTTAAACTGCATTAATTTTCAATCTTCTAAGTGAATCTACTCTCAAATCACTAGAGTAAACGAAGTAAAAATTGGGACAAATCCATTGTTTGTCCGATTTAAAATTGTTTGCCGTGAAATGTGCCCTAATTAGTTAACAAATACAAGTTTGCTATGAATAATTATTAGTTTGTATCACGTTGTTGACTTGTTCGATTTCAGCGAATAGTTTTTTTTGGCGACGGCGGTACACAGTTTAAGTCGATTGATGTTGGCTCCAGTATTACGAATTGACCTCCTGGGACATTCTACTCGCATTCATCCGATAATCGGTAATTTAACAATCCGATTTCGCCAATTCGATGGACCTACCAAACACTGGAAGACATTATCCGACTCGCATTCATCAGATGGTCGATAATTTGACCATCCGATACTATACCGAACAATGACCGACATTCCTCGCATTCATCCGATAATCTAGGCTATAATTTGACTATCCAAATCAATCCTTTGCTAAACACTGCCCGACATTATCCTACTCGCATTCATTCAACAATCGATAACTTGACAATCCGATCTCGCCAACACAATACAACCAAACACCAAACACCGAAAGACACGATCCTATATACTCGCATTAATCCTATGGTCGATAATTTGACTATCCGATACTATACCACTGACCGACATTATCCCACTAGCATTCAACCCAAAATCGATCATTTGACTATCCTATCCTTTGCCAAACACTGATCGACATTATACTACTCGAATTCAACCTATAACCGATAATTTGACTATCCGATCCTTTGCCAAACACTGATCGACATTACACTACTCGAATTCAACCTATAACCGATAATTTGACTATCCGATCCTTTGCCAAACACTGATCTACATTATACTACTCGAATTCAACCTATAACCGATAATTTGACTATCCGATCCTTTGCCAAACACTGATCAACATTATACTACTCGAATTCAACCTATAACCGATAATTTGACTATCCGATCCTTTGCCAAACACTGATCTACATTATACTACTCGAATTCAACCTATAACCGATAATTTGACTATCCGATCCTTTGCCAAACACTGATCTACATTATACTACTCGAATTCAACCTATAACCGATAATTTGACTATCCGATCCTTTGCCAAACACTGATCGACATTATACTACTCAAATTCAACCTATAACCGATAATTTGACTATCCGATCCTTTGCCAAACACTGATCGACATTATACTACTCGAATTCAACCTATAACCGATAATTTGACTATCCGATCCTCCGCCAAACCTGTCCGACATCCTCCTCGCATTCATCCGACAGCCCTCCCCGTTATCCCAATCAGGTCCGATCGCCCAGCCGAGTGCCCGAGCCACCGCCTCCATCCTTCCTCGTCTTCCCCGAACCCCCGGTTCCTAGAAGTCGTCCCGAGGAGCGTCGACTCTTCGCAGAACCCGGAACCCGTTTGGCGTCCTCTCCCTCCTCGTTCATTTTTACGGGTTCTGGGAGAAACGTTCAGAACTCTTTTGTCCCAGTCGTATTATCTGGTCAGCAGAAACCTGCGGCCCACTACAGTCGAGTTGTGTAAACTTTGAGCCCGGCGCGTACAGCATATTATCATCTCGCTCGTAAGAGTCGACAAGAGGTGTGGACTGGGTTTACATCCTGGAAGTAAAAAGAATGGAACGGTTTCGTTCGGTGATAACGGACAAATTTAGAGTAATCGTATTTTATTTTATAATTCAATCAACGTGAATGAAAAGTGTTCATTGGTCAAGAACCATAGGATAAATTACGCCCATAAAACTTTAGCTCCTTTTTTAAAACGCCTAGTTTGGGGTTTCCGCCATTTACACCAGGCTCAAAACCATAAACTAAACGGAAATAACTAATACAGTCAGTAATGTAACAAAATGTGTCACCAAAGTTGCTCCGCAGTTCATTAAAACTTTAATTATAAACGTCCTTTAGTAATAGTGGTAATAGGGAATAAAATATTGTTTGGTTTAATCTTCGTAATTAATGGGGGGCAGAATTATTTTATGCTATGTTATGTTAAGACCGCAAGACTAATTCAAGAACCATTAAACTATAGGTATGCGCACCAGCGTGTACGTTACAGATCTGTACTTTTAAACATAATCCATTATAATATAAATGTTTCTGTTGTAAATGGACATTTTATTGTAAACCAAGTTAGGACAACTATTGTAGGGTTCATAGCACATAGCATATAGCTGGTTACAGCTCTGCTGGCACTTGGCGCTCTTCTTACTTTCAAGCCAAGAACCAAAATACAAAATTTAGATGAACACATTTTCTTAAACTTTTACACTCACAAGCAAATGCCTAGACAAATACTATAAATATTTCATACTAATTAATTTTCCAATGTAAAATGTCATAACTTAAATCGTGCTTTAAAGTGCCCGCTTATGTGTAACCAGCTATAACTGATAACTGATAACTTATAACTGAACTGAGCACCTTTAGTTTTAGCGAATTTCCCCTATAGGGAAGAAGCTATTACCGTAGTCGGCATGGTAAGACCTAGGCCCGGGACCATGATAACTTTTCGTTTTGAGGTCCCCAGACCCCAAAAACACCATTCGTTCGGAACTGTATATATATATATATATATATATATATATATATACATGTCCGTGAGCACGATAACTCTCGTAAAAATTATCCGATTTTGATGAAATTTGGTATAAACGTGTAAAGCAACATTTATGACTTTAAGTTCGAAAACCAGCCAGATCGCTCCATCCGAAGGGGTATTTTGGGGGTTTTTGTACCCCAAAAATGGGGTTTTCGATTTTTTTACAAATAATTTTGGAAATAGTCAAATTTTAGTTTTTACCATTGGAATCAGCTTAAAAAACCACACAATTTGTTATTTTTATCATTTCTCTACGTCAATTGGTTACCGAGATATTGAAAGTGCTAAACACAGTACGTTGTCTAATGTTATTCTTATGGAGGAAAATAAAAATTTTATATCTCGCTTATTTATGAACGTATACTGACGAAACTTGGTATACGACTTCATCTGGTTGTGGACCATTGAAATTTGCTCCAAAAAAATTGTTTACCAATGGCTCCCGTAGCGTACTCAGCCCCATGTTATTCTTATGGAGAATAAGTAACGTGTTATCTCCCTTCATTATGAAAATATATTAATGAAATTTGGTATATGGCTTTACTTAGTTGAGTTATATTGATATTTGTATCAAACCCCATTTGTTGTGCTCCTTGCTTCAGCAAACCTGCCTACTCAGCCCCATGTTATTCTTATGGAGAATAATTAAAATGTCATAAATCGTTTATTTATGAATGTATATTGATGAAACTTGGTACGTATGTAGCTTTATGTGGTATTAAGATAAATATATATGCATTGGAAATTCGCTGAGTACGCAGGTTTGCTGCTACGGGGGTATTGTTAATGTATAAAGGGAACTCAGCTTGACGATGATAAGTATAGTATCATGTTACTATCCCTGTTAAATTCAATTCAATTCCAAATATAACTTAGGCTAAATTGGTTCCAAGAATACAATTAAACGTTAAATAAGTAAATAACTCTTATCTCTTATTCGCAGAAACGCTTTCGAAACAGTCGCTTAAGACAATTACATTCATAAATTACAACTGCTTCCTACAGGAGATAACACGAAACGATCCACAAATAAACGAGTTCGCACGCAGCACGCTGACGTGAGGGAAGTGAATTTCCACATAAAAACTTTTAAAACTCAAAATTAGTGTAAAAACATACTTGTATTCCAATTTTTATTGAAATCTGAAAACATTGATTTTTTGGCTGTTCTGATGCTCCTGGTTTCATTTACCTGCAAAGCTGGGAATACAATTTTGCGCATTATAAGGTAAGGAGAAGGTCCAGACAGGCTTTAAAGTAGGCGTGAGGTTGCTGGGGATAATAAAAGTACTCTAACAAAGGAGTAAGGCTTTTCTAGTGTAAAACCCCCATAAGACAACGTACTGTGTTTAGTCGAAACACATTTTCTTTAATAACTCAGTAATTATTGTATATGATATAATGACGAGGGAGGGCTTAAAACTTTTGCCTCACTAATTCCCATCTTTTTAAATGCATTAATTTTACATACGGGGTATTTCTGACGCTTTTTGGGCCCAAAAACTCAAAATTTGAAAGACTAATCCCCCAAAAAAGGGGTTTAGAGTTTTCTGATTGTTTTGCCCAACGAACTTGTCCAACTGATTACAGAAAGGAATGTCCCTACCAAATTTTAATTAAATCGGACAAAAAATGCTACTGCTAGAGTGCAAACACACACACACACACATATATATATATATATATATATATATATATATATATATATATATATATCAAAGTTTTGAACGACCCCCCAAAACGTGTTCAGGGGGTCACGTTAGGAACTTCTATGGTGGTCCCGGGCTTAAGTTTCACCGTGCGGGTCATGCTAATAGTTCACTTTCCAAAGGAAATTCACTAATAATGCTTCTGATGTCATCAAGTCTTTACTTACGAATGCGAAAGCAATCTTTGATTCTCACATCTCCTGACCAGGTGTTAAGTTGAAACTAGCGATCGCCCAGAGGTCGAAATTCGACCAAAAATAATTCTACGTAAACCCAAAGCGCCACATACGAAAGGTGGATTTTTGCGTGAATGTTTTGCCACATCCTGCGTGAGCAGTTAAATAAATGCATTTAAACCAGTGTTCTTATGCTGAACTTTAAGAATAACCACTCTTTCTCCCTCTCTCTCTCCCCCAGGTTTAATTTTTTTAATGTGGAGTTATAATGGATAAAAGAAAGATGTTACAATTCCAGTAGTCAGTTGTATTTTGGGTTTACATTATTCCTAAAACATCTGTTCTAGCTCTTGTGCTATCATTTGTTATTATATCAGCTGTAAAATATAGGCCTACAATTAAATTGATTACTGTTCTTCCATAAGATAAATATTTAAACTTTGAAGGTGGGGCGTAGCCCCAAGTTTCGTCATTATACGTTCATAAATAAGCGAGATATAACATTTTTCTTTTCCTCCATAAGAATAACATTAGACAACGTACTGTGTTTAGCACTTTCAATATCTCGGTAACCAATTGACGTAGAGAAATGATCAAAATACCAAATTGTGTATTTTTTTAAGCTGAAACCAAAGGTGAAAACTAAAATTTGAATTTTTCAAAAATTATATGTGAACAATTCAAAAAACCCATTTTTGGGGTACAAAACCCCCCCAAAATACCCCTTCGGATAGAGCGATCTGGCTGGTTTTCGAACTTAAAGTCATAAATGTTGCTTTACACGTTTATACCAAATTTCATCAAAATCGGATCATTTTTACGAGAGTTATCGTGCTCACGGGCACACACACACACACACACACACATATATATATATATATATATATATATATATATATATATATATATATATACAGTTTCGAACGAATGGTGTTTTTGGGGTCTGGGGACCTCAAAACGAAAAGTTATCATGGTCCCGGGCCTAGATCTTACCATGCCGACTACGGTAATAGCTTCTTCCCTATAGGGGAAATTCGCTAAAAACTCACCAAATCAATAAACATCCATACAGCAACTACAGCTCACAATGAAAAGGAACCTCAAATGAAATTTGTTTAATAAATTATTAAATTATTAAATCCTTGCAATCCAACTCTTTACCCAAACTCAACCCTTTCTTCGCTTTCCTCTATCAATTCTATTCCTAATCTAAATTAATGAAAGTCCTTTCTACTCTAACACGCCTGTGCTGCGACACTGCTGAGACTAAGTAATTTAACAGTTTTTAATTGAGTGTTAGGTTCAAGTTTGCAGAAACTAATTACAATACCTGTAGTATATTAAAAGTTGCGAGAGTTTTAGTTAAACTCTGCCGCAAGATTTAACTTATGATGAAAAACTTCTTTGGATAATGCCGACATTTATTTATTGCACTACTCGAGTTGCATGACCATCACTGTGAAGTTTCCCAGTGTGACCCTAAGTTTCATACAGTACAAGGTTGCCTTATGTCCCAGTTTTCCGAGGCTGTGACTGAATTTAACATTAATGTCCTAGTGCACCCAGAAGGCTTTCCGAGACACGGTATAATAAATGTTTTAAAAGATCCCGGGGGAATATTATGGGTGGCACTCAAAGCGAAGATACTGAACTCAATACAACAGTTGTAAAGTGACGTACAACTGCATAGCCGATAATAGCAATAATTATAATGCATAGCAATGATGCTGATTGTTATGGGTTTAAAATAAATCTCAATGAACAACACTTGACAGTAACGCAGTACCAGTAACTTGTGGATTCGAAAATCACGCATTCTCCTAAAAAGATGCTACACAGCCTACAATAATTGTTATTAGTTTGTTTTGTTAGCAAAAAAAATGAGCCAACACTTTTCCTAATTATAGCCGAGAACTACTCTCTAACTTCTCCAGTCACAAAAGTTTCTTCTAGTCATTTGATATATGATAATTCCACTTTGATTTCAACTCAAACCATTAATTCCATTTAACAAAACGAGTTTCTCGCTCTTTCCTTTCATGCTAATATCATCAGACTAGATAATTTCAAATTGTAAACTTTATAACGAAAAAAGTTAGCAACTATTGACCCACTGCGAATTGAGGTTAGAATGTAGCCAATCGAATACTCACCAATTGTCTCCACAAATGTTCTCTAAAACCAGAATATCATCAACTTCCATCCGAGTTTATGAGCACTGAACATTCGAAACACTTCCCCGACTTATTTCACTTAAAGTAAACCAGTTTTAAACTTACGAGGTTTAAAATTTCGAAGTAAACAACACAATGGAACAGACGACGTTCCTGCCTCAAAGCATCTGTCGCTGGCGGCTGGCGGCAGACTAAAATGAAAATGAAGACTGGATTGAATTGAAAGCCTTCACTAGCGCTGCGTGCGGCAGCGGAATCCCCCTCTACTATTTTTACTACATTGCATCGGTGACGGTGATTCTGAAGGCCGTTCCTTCAATTGGCTATTGACACGAAACAGCTGATCGTTTCTTCTTGCGTGGCAGTGATCGGAAGTGTTTTTCTTCTTATTTAAAATTCAAATTTGTTCTGTAAATATGCGAAGAGAGTGTCGACCTTGTAAATTAAACGTTTCTTGAGCTGTTGCCACCTGCTGATTACTAATGTTCACAAAAATTGTATCCCCTCTATTTATATTTGTTATTTATATATAAAGAGCGTAAAGTATGTCTTTGTCGCTTGAGAGAAAACTTTCACCGCGCGACGCGTAATTAGCGGAGTGCAGCAATTTTCCGAAAGCACTAAGACACTTTACACATGAATTACAAATCGAGTCAGTTAGCTTGGTCCGAAGCAATCAATCAGCTGTTTATTAACTGTCTGCGAGCGGAAAAGTAAAGGCTCGTCCACACTGGAAGATTTGTTTCCAGAAATATTGTATGGAGACTGTTTCCCAAATGTTTTTCATTTGTATGCGAAATCTTTGCAGACTTTTTGAAAACAATCTACATAGGTCTACAATCGGGAGACATTTCATACTGGAGTTTGATGTTTGGAAACAGTCTGCATACAATTGACATACAAATGACAAACGAGTTCGCACGCAGCACGCTGACGTGATGGAAGTGAATTTCCACATAAAAACTTTTAAAACTCAAAATCAGTGTAAAAACATACATTTGTACAATTTTTATTGATATCTGAAAACATTGATTTTTTTGGCTGTTCTGATACTCCTGGTTTCATTTACTTGCAAAGCTGGGAATACAATTTTGCGCATTATAAGGTTAGGAGAAGGTCCAGACAGGCTTGAAAGTAGGCGTGAGGTTGCTGGGGATAATAAAAGTACTCTAACAAAGAAATAACAGGCTTTTCTAGTGTAAAACCCCCATAAGACAACGTACTGTGTTTAGCCGATACACATTTTCTTTAATACCTCGGTAAATATTTATGCTAGAATGACGAGAGAGGGCTTAAAACTTTCGCCTCTCTAATTCCCATTTTACATGCATTAATTTTACATCTGGGGCTTTTCTGACCCTTTTTTGGCCCAAAAACTCAAAATTTGAAAGATTAATCCCCAAAAAATGGGTTTAGAGTTTTCCGATCGTTTTGCCCAACGAACTTGTCCAACAGATTATAGAAAGGAACGTCCCTACCAAATTTGAAGTAAATCGCACAAAAAATGCGACCGCTAGAGTGCATACACACACACACACACATATATATATATATATATATATATATATATTTTGAACGACCCCCCAAAACGTGTTCAGGGGGTCACGATAGGAACTTCTATGGTGGTCCCGGGCTAAAGTTTCACCGTGCGGGTCATGCTAATAGTTCACTTTCCAACGGAAATTCACTAACAAATCTCGTGTTTCTAGAGACAAGATACAATGTTTTCTGTTTTCCATCGGAATGGAAAACACGCATACAAGAAGACTAGTGTAGGAATCACCACTTGCTAATCTTAACGTAACTGCAAGTTGAATCGTAGTTGAAATTGAAGCTCTATAATCAGTATCTTCTGCTAATTCGTGGACCCACGCTGTTGAGCAATATTTCAAAATCTGTAGGGGTCATTCGAGTGAAGTTCCGAAAACCTGCCCCGTCTTCAAATCTGAGGTCTGACAGTAGGTTCCGGCCGTAGTATGTACCTTCCTCAAGCACTCTTCGTGTCCACCACCTCCTCTTTCTTGGTAGAGTAGACACATAATTGAGAAATACAAAACACTCACAAGCCAAAAGTACGTCTTCTTCACTAGGCATCGCTAGAAACACTGACTGTGTGGACTAGAGGTATAATTCTGGTGTGGACGCTAAACAAGTAACATACTTTTATCGGATACAATGTTTCTAAACAGTCTGCAGACTGTTTGCAGACTGTTTGCAGACTGTTTCCAGACTCCAAAAGTAGTATACATACAGTTTTCAAACAGTTTGCTTACAGTCTGCAAACAATCTACATACAGTCTGCAAACAAATCTACCAGTGTGGACGAGGCAGTGAGCGAAAAATACTTTTATGCACGCTAAGGTTCAGTGTCGAGTGTGAATGCAGAATTAATTATGTGAGTTTTTAGGAGAATTATCTTTGGTTTAAATCTAAAGGAACTATATAATTCTGTTACTCATATTTTTGCTTATTTTAAATATCCACATTAATACTCAGTTTTGTTGTGTTTTGTTTTTTCTGTTTTTAAGTTACACAACCTTACTCTGGTGCTATTCTTCTGTTTGTTTATCTTTTTGTTTACAATCCCTAATCTTTGTTAAAAAGGAATTTACTATGACTGGCTGTTCCAGTAATATGTCTGACCAAGACTATTGTTCGTTTTCTAATCCTAAACAACAAAAGAATGTTAACGAAAGCGTTGACTTTCAGAGTCAATTAAAGATAATGCCCAACTTTGATTGTGGCGCGGATAAACAACTTGATGGTGTCTGGCAGACTGTGCCTGGTACTAAAAGAAATCAACTAAATGTCAACCCTCCAATTTCAAATAAAGCCCGTCAATTATCTTCTGCTAACACAGTTGAAACACAAAATAAGTTCCAACCCCTCAATGAGACACAAAACATGGATGAATCTAATCCTGATCTATCGGATAAAAAGGAGGTTAAGCCTCCACCGATATTTATACCTGATATTACAAATATTAAACAAATGATCTCATCAATCGAATCTGTAATTTCAAAGAAAGAGTACACATATAAATGCCTTAGTGAAAATAAAGTAAAAATCTGCCCTACGACTATAAAAGCTCATACCGACTTTTAGTTCACAAACTGACTGAACTTAAAGTTAGTTTTCATACTTTCCAAGTCAAACAAGACAGAGCTTATAGAGTTGTTCTTAAAAATATGCATTTTTTGACTGACTTGAATGAATTAAAACTGTCTATAGAGGAAAATGGTCATAAAGTGCGTAGCATTGCAAATATTAAGCACTTTAAAACCAAAGCCCCTCTGTCAATGTTTTTTGTGGATCTTGAACCTAGTGACAACAACAAAGAGATATATAAGACCCAATACCTATCAAATGCCAAGATTGTCTTTGAACCCCTAGGAAAAAATCTGAAACCGTCCAGTGCAAAAAATGTCAAAAGTATGGACACACGAAATCTTATTGCTGGTATCAGTTTCGATGTGTAAAATGCGGCCAGAATCATCACACGCTGGCCTGTAAAAGATCCCCTTCGGAACCGCCAAAATGTGCCTTATGTGAGGGAAATCACCCCGCAAACTATAACGGATGTGTCCTATATAAAGAAATAAAAATCAAATCGTACCCTCCCTTGCGTCAAAAATCTTTTGACAATCCAGAATCAAGTCTTACTGAGGATGACCGAGATAGACGTCCATCTATACCTGGCTCTCGTTATCCCGATGACCCTAGGGAAGGAAACAACACAATGTACCCTCCTTTGTATCAGAAATCACTTAACAAGTCAGCTCCTACTGAATGTGTCCAAAGTGAACGTCTGACCAGTGACCATACGTACCCCTTGTGATCAAAATGACAGACCTCAAACATACGCTCAAGCTACAACTCGCAAAAATCACACACAAACGACAGACAATTGTAATCCAAGCAACCTAGAACAAACAATACAATGTTTCATCGATAAATTTGAAAAATTGTTGCTACAACAGACTCAGCAAATAGGTACTCTGATGAACCTACTAACCACTGTTATAAATAAATTAACATGAACTCTTTTCTAAGAATAGCTCTTTGGAATGCCAACGGCTTGGTAAATCATTGCCAAGAACTTAAATTGTTTATTGCTCAACAGAAAATAGATGTATGCCTAATTTCCGAGACTCATTTCACTGATAGAAGTTTTTTTCAATATTTCAGATTTTAATGTTTACTGTTCTAACCACCCTGATAATAGGGGGCATGGAGGTACAGCTGTGTTGGTTCACAAACAAATCAAACAATATGAACTTCCTAAAATCCAAAATAACTTTTTGCAAGCTAGCTCTGTTGTTTTAGAAGATGAAAATAACAGTTCTCTGTCGACGTCGGCGGTCCACTGTCCTCCACCCCATATCATTGATAAAGATCAATTCAAAGATTATTTTTCGTCTCTCGGCTCAAAGTTTATCGCAGGGGGTGATTACAATGTCAAACATACGTATTGGGGCTCAAGGCTAATAAGTCCTAGAGGAAGGACGCTTTTAAGAGCCGTATCAGAAGACCGACTCGATTGTATTTCATCAGGACAACCTACATATTGGCCTACAGACCGAAACAAGATTCCAGATTTATTGCACTTCTTCGTTTTAAAAGGTATTGCACAAAACTATGTTCATGTTGAATCTTCCCTTGACCTCTCGTCTGATCACTCTCCTGTACTCATGACATTCAGTAGTTCAGTTTGCTTAATAGAAAAGCCCCCATCTCTTTATAACAAATTCACTGATTGGGAATGCTTTATGAGAACAATTAGCGACAACGTTGACTTGAAAATACCACTCAAATCCCCAAATGACTTGGAGGAATCAATTAACTACTTTAACACAACTATTCAGACAGCAGCTTGGGAGGCAACTCCGAAATCGGAGGCTTTCAAGACAAAATGTTTCAACTATCCTATCTTCATCAAAAAGAAAATTGCAGAAAAGCGAAGGCTACTGAGGATTTGGCAAAATACCAGAAGTCCAATCGACAAGAATAGATTTAACAGTGCAGCTCAAACATTAAAAAGGAGTTTGATGAAGCTAAAAAACGAATGGTTTGATGATTATACTAAAAACCTGTCTCCTACCGAAGCCACTGATTATTCGCTGTCGAAGTCTACAAAGTACTTGAAACGCCCTATACAACATATTCCACCTTTACAAGCAGGAAATGGTGCTTGGGCTAAGACAAACACTGAAAAGGCATCTATCTTTTCAGATTATTTATCTGAAGTATTTCAGTCTTTAACGCCAAATCCCCCAAATGATGATAGTGAAATTCTTGAGTTTTTGGACTCACCTCTTCAATTATCTCTACCAATTGTGTCATTTACCCCTACTGAAATTTCAAATACAATAACTAAAGAAGTAAACTTAAATAAAGCTCCGGGTTACGATCTCATTACTGGGAAGATTCTTAAGGAATTACCAAGAAAGGGTATATTATTACTAACATTTATATTAAATGCAATATTACGTCTACAATACTTTCCAATACAACTTAAAGTAGCAAAAATAATTGTTATTCCCAAACCAGGCAAGCCACCAAATGAAGCTTCATCATATAGGCCTATTAGTCTGCTACCCATGGTATCTAAATTGTTTGAAAAGTTGATTCTAAAATTAAATACTGCTATTAATGAGCAAAATTTGATTCCTGATCATCAGTTTGGTTTCCGCAAGCAACGCTCTACCATTGAACAAACTCATAGTCTTCTAGATGAGTTAAAATACATTTGAGTCCAAAAATGTCCGTTCTGCCACTTTTCTGGATGTACAACAAGCGTTTGACAAAGTTTGGCACACAGGACTTTTTTTATAAATTGAAGAAGGTTCTTCCTCATTCTTATTTTAGTTTGTTACAATCATATTTATCTGAAAGGTTTTTCCAAATTAAATTTGATAATGTATTGACCGAACTAAAGCCAATTCAATCTGGAGTTCCCCAAGGTAGTGTTCTTGGCCCTATCTTGTATTTGATATATACTTCTGATATTCCCTTAGGTGAAGACGTCACAGTCGCTACATTTGCGGATGATACTGCAATATTGTGTAGCCATGAAAACCCCCAAACTGCCTCAAGCTTGGCTAAAGATCTGGAGGGTTCGGGTAAACGAAGCTAAATCCACCCACATCACCTTTACTCTTAGACGAGTAGACTGTCCCCCCGTATTTATAAACAACGTTGCCTTGACTGAAGTTGAAAGTGTTAAATATTTAGGAATTCACATTGATAAAAGACTAAATTGGAAAAATCATGTATGGTGTAAAAGACAACAAATGGAACTAAAAATTAGAAAACTCAATTGGCTAATCTGTGGAAAATCTAAATTATCATTGACTAACAAAATTACATTGTACAAAACTATGATAAAGCCTATGTGGACATATGGTATACAGCTGTGGGGAACAGCAAGCCAATCTAATATTGAAATTTTGCAAAGATCCCAGTCAAAAACACTGAGAAAAATTATCTGTGCTCCTTGGTTCGTTTCAAATAAGACTATTCATGAAGATCTGAAAATTCCAACCATAAAAGAAGAAATTACACGATACAGCCAGATTTACCAAAGAAAATTAGAACAACATCCAAATTATTTAGCTGTTAACCTCCTTGACAATAGCGAGTTTACTAACAGGCTCAAGAAAAATGTAAAGTGCTTGAACTGCCATACAGGTTTAATTAATATTTTAAATTGGAAGAATGTTTGACGCAAGATCTGTTATTGGACAGCAACTTGCCCATGTTATGTAATTTATTTTATATTTTTTGCTGATTGTTCCATACTTTTTGAACAGATTGTAAAATTACAATAAAGTTATAAAAAAAATCACGCTAAACAGAAAACAGCTGTTTTGCAATGTGTTTTTAGGCCGAAAAGAAGAACTTAGGCGCAGTTGTATGAAGAAAGATTATGTATTCCATGTTTAGAATTAATTGCGCGATTTTAACTCCCATGAGACAACGTACTGTGTTTATTGAATTTACGTTTTCTCTAATATTTCTGAAAATATGTGGGCTAGAATGCAAGGAGGATGTTCTACTGATTTAAATACGTTATTTTACATTTGGGGCAAAGTCGACCATTTTTGGGCCCAGAACGTAAAATTTTGATTATAAAACCTAAAAAAAGAGGTCAGGAGTTTCCAATTGTTTTACAAAAAAGTTGTTAAAAAATGCTTTTTTGAAAGTTGTTTTAGTATTGCGACTAAATTATTCAGTTTATAATATGAGTATGTTATTTGTATGTACATTTTTGAAAACTTCTATCGGTACTGCCTTAGCATAGGCTTAAAAATTTCCTAACTATAGCCCTTGTCATCGTTAAAAAGATTATTTTTTTGACAAAAATATTTGTAAATTTTGTCTTATGAACGATTTTAAAAGATAGTTTCGTAGCTTATTATATTTAAAATATCCTGATGTTAAACGAAACAAATTCCTCGAAATTTTATAAATAGAATAGAATTCGCTCTCTTCAATTTGTTGACTGGGTAATAAGATAGGAACATAGGGGAGAAGTAAGAATGATGTGTTGACAAGATAAGGATAAAGGGGAGAAGTAAGAATGTTGTATTTATAAGATAAGGATAAATGGAAGTAAGACTACTGAATTGACAAGACAAGAATTAAGTGAATAAGTAAGAATGTTGTAGTGATAAGAAAATTATAAATGGGATAAGTGAGAATGTTGTATTAATAAGATAAGAATAAAGGGGAGAAGTAATAATGTTATATTGATAGGGATATAGAAATAAGAGAGAATAAATACCCCCGTGTCAGCAAACCTGCGTACTCAGCGAATTTCCAATGCATAATATATGTCTTATTACCAAATAAAGCCGCATACCAAGTTTCATAAAAATATATTCACATATAAGCGATATATACAATTTTAATTATTCTCCATAAGAATAAAATTGGTGATGAGTACGTAGGATTGCTGAAACAAGGAACACAAGCAACTGGTTGTTATGAAATATAAATAGAATTTAACTAGGCGAAGCCACATTCATCAATATTCATCAATATTCAATCATATAAGCCTATATAACGTTTTAATTATTCTCCATAAGAATAACATGGGGACTGAGTAAACAGGTTTGCTGCAACAAGGAACAAAAAATGGGGTTTTATGCAATTAAAAATATAACTCAACAAGGTGAAGCCACGTACCAAGTTTTATTAATTTATATTCATAAGGGAGTCATTACATTTTACTTATTCCCCATAAGAATAACATGGGGGCTGAGTACGCAGGTTTGCTGCTACAGGGATAATCAACAAAAAATACTTTTTTGTGCAAATATCAATATACCAAAACTACGTGAAGCCACATACCAAGTTTCATCAATATATACATTCATAAATAATCGAGATATCAAATTTTATTTATTCTCCATAAGGATAACATTGGACAACGTACTGTGTTTAGCACTTTGAATATCTCTGCAACGGTTGGACGTAGAATCACAATTTAAACACCAAAATGATTGTTTTGTGGAGCTGAACAGATTGATAAAAGCAAATGTGAAGTTTACATTGAAGTGAACTGAGGAAAAGCCAAAAACCTTTTTCCCATAAGATTAACATGGCAGATTTTATTAGTAGGTTTTTTGGATATTCTCCGCAACCACTTAACCTAGGTTAATAATTCAAAATACGATTTTATTTGTTTTTTAAGCTCTATAACATGGTCAAAACAAAATTAAGTTTTTAAACAATTTTTGGGTGAAAAATGCAAAAAACTGATTTTTGGACAATTTAAAAACCCCATAAACCTCTCTTCCCATGGTCAGATTTTTCTGGGTTTCGATCTTAAAGGCATGAATGTCACTTTACACATTTAAGCCAAATTTCATCGGAATCGGACGGTTTTTACTCAAGTTATCGCATTCACGGACACACACACACACACACACACACACACACACACACACACACACATATATAAATATATCAATTTGATCGAATATTGGTTTTGGCATCTGGGGACCTCAAAACAAAATGTTATCATGGTCTCGGACTTAAGTCTTACCATGAGGCCCACGGTAATAGCTTCTTCCCTATAGGGGAAATTTGCCAAAACAAGAAAAGTGTACTTAATTGTCAACTTTAAATCCTCCGACCAACATCTCATGTATTTTATTTTTGAATACAAAATTGAGTATTATTAAACAAGAATAATATAATAAGTTAATCACATAATTACTAAATAGGCAAAGCGCATTCAAACGCCTGATTTGTGTTGGTTGAAATTGTCGCTGAAAGATGGAGCTACCAGTCCGTTTTCAAGTGAATAAGTGAGAATCACTGAATAAATTATAATTTTTAGGGTTTTGAATTGTTTGATTTTTTTTTCATTTAGCAGTGAAATTATTTAAAGTAGTGGCTCAATTATTGGTTTTGATGAAGTATTGAGGGAGATGGTCTATCGGTATACAAACTCCCTTAAAAATAATATATAAGGATAATTTAATTGTGCGTACACACAAAAATCACTACAATAGTACATACAAGAGGCAGTCGCGTACATAGCCACGCACAGCTGGCGGTACAAAATTTCACGAACTGAGTTTCACCTTCCACTTTCACTGGCGCCATCTATGAGCGAAGTGAGTCGTTAAGAACTACTTCCGGTTCGGTAATGGGGAAACTGTTTCCGGTATCTGATCCTCTTCTGCCCAAGCGTGGAAAATGAGAACACATGTGTAATGGCTATGCTCCAATGGTACTTTGTCATAACCTATAACTTTCTTTGAATTACACTTCCTTATAACAAATACCCCCGTAGCAGCAAACCTGCTTACTCAGCGAATTTCCAATGCATATTAATTGATCTTAATACCACATAAAGCCACATACCAAGTTTCATCAATATACATGAATAAATAAACGATTTATTACATTTCAATTATTCTCTATAAGAATAACATTGCGGCTGAGTATGCAGGTTTGCTGCTACGGGAACTATCGGGCAAAAATGGGTTTTTGTGCAAATATCAATAGACCACAATGAAATGAAGCAATATACTAAGTTTCGTCAGGATAAGTTGATAAATAAGCGAGATATACAATTGTTCTTATCCCCCATAAGAATAACATTGGACAACGTACTGTGTTTAGCACTTTCAATATCTCAGTAACCAATTGACGTAGAGCAATGATTAAAACATAAAATTGTGCGTCTTTCTAAACTGATTCCAATGGGAAAAAATAAAATTTTCCTTTTTCAAAAATTGTATGTAAAAAACTCAACATAACCATTTTTGGGGTACAAAACCCCCCCAAAATACCCCTTCGATCCGTATGGTTTTCGAACTTAGTCATAAATGCTGCTTTACACGTTTTTACCAAATTTCATCAAAATCGGACCTTTTTTACGAGAGTTATCGCACCCACGGACACACACACACACACACACACATATGTATATATATATATATATATATATATATATATATATATATATATATATATACAGTTTTGAACGAATGGTGTTTTTGGGGTCTGAGGACCTCAAAACGAAAAGTTATCATGGTCCCGAGCCTAGGTCTTACAATACCGACTACGGTAATAGCTTCTCCCCTATAGGGGAAATTCGCTAAAATCAAGCACAATTTGTGCTAGTGTTATCGTTGTAAACTTATTATTTTTTAAAGTTAGACTATTTTGTTTCAATGTTTTGTATGAAAAGTACATTATTAATTTACAACTAGCAACGTAAAATAACAAATAACAATTTCAAAGTATTACAAATTACTTACTGTAGGAGATGTTGTTCAACCGTATTTTAAAACACAGTTTTTGCTTGTTTTTCATAACTAATTCTACGAACAGCTCAAAATACTTGGAAAGATTAATCCCCTACATTATAAATTTTAAGAGGAATTATAAATTAAAATGTTTATATCTCTTGATAAACAATTCGTGTAATATTCATTTGTGCATTAGGTTATTTTTTAACGTTAACTTTAAGTATTTAATTAAATATGTGTTTACTATTTCATATTTTAGATTTGTCTATCAATATTAAGAGGGCGTTGGAGAGCGGCCATGTTGAATTTTACCTCCATAAGAACAATGTTATGCTTAAAACCATATATATTGCTTATTTATCAACATACGATTATGAAAGATGTCTCAAATTAAAGGTATTTTGAAGGCGCAGGTGGTTTGCTCGCTATTTTCTAAATAAAATAATACACTTCCGAAAATATAGTAATTTAAAGTCTATATTTTTATACTTATTTTATAGTTTTTTTCTGGTCATTAAAAAATAAAACTCCCAGCAAACATGAATCAAAACTTTATAAAGATTCAAACAAAATTTATTCCAAATCAATAGGTTAAACAGTAACAAAAAATATGCTTTTCAGTAAAGACATGTTCTGTGCGTTTTAACATTGAAATAGCCTGTAGCGCTAGGGTCAGCGACGATATTTCTTCTGACTCCAACGTCCTCTTAAAGTTGTGTAATAAATTTTTGTTGTTTATTCACATTTTTTAAACTATTAATCTTTGATGTTTTTTTATACATGCCAATTATTACTATTGTACCCTCAAATTCCTAGAACTATAATCCAGTGTTAATGTAGAGTTAAAAGATTAAACCTTTATAATTAATAAAAACTAACACAAACGATTGCGAAAAAAACGCAAGTACGTCTTTATTTAAAAAATAAAATATTCCTAGACTAACTAAACAATCAAAACACCACTTATTTTCTCTTTGCCTCTCGCATGTACATGTCAAGGCAGTGCAATTATAATCCTGCATTGCTGCCAACCGCCAACGTTAAATATCCCCGCTTAGAATAGTGTCTTTCTGCGAAAACCAAAGCCGTCTAAAAATACAAGCCGGCTGTTTACCGGTCTTTTTCTCAGAACTCATCACGCCTGTTTACTTCTAAAGCCCTCGAATCAATACGTCGCCAAGCTTTTAATAATTATAGTATCTTGTTTACGGATCTGAGCGCCTTTATAATAACATTTGTAATGGAAGGGTCGCGTGTTGATAGTAAGCGATCGTCTACATTTGTTGTAGGTAAATACAGTAAACCTCGGATTATCCGGACTAACAAGGTGGCATATTGATTCTGATAGCAAACAATCCGTATAGTCTGAAGGTAATACGAGTTCGCACGCAGCACGGAGACGTGATGGAAGTGATTTTCTACATAAAAAACTATAAAAACTCAAAATTAGTTTAAAACATACAATTATTCCAATTTGTATTCAAATGTGAAAATATTGATTTTTTGGCTGTTCTGATGCTCCTGGTTCTATTTACCTGCAATGCTGGGAATACAATTTTGCGCAAAGGTTAGAAGAAAGTCCAGTCAGGATTTAAAGTAGGCGTGAGGTTTTTGGGGATGAAAAAGTACACCAACAAATGAATAACAGGCTTTTCTAATGTAAAACCCCCATAAGACAACGTACTGTGTTTGGTCAATACACATTTTCTTTAATAACTCGGTAAATATATATGCTAGAATGACGAGAGAGGGCTTAACAGTTTCACCACACTAATTCCCATTTTTTTAAATTCGTTAATTTCACATCCGGAGCTTTTCTGACCCTTTTTGGGCCCAAAAACGCGAAATCTGAAAGATTAATCCGGAAAAAAGGGGTTTAGAGTTGTCCGATTGTTTTGCCCAACGAACTTGTCCAACTGATTATAGAAAGGAATGTCCCTACCAAATTTGAAGTAAGTTGGACAAAAAATGCGACCGCTAGAGTGCATATTTATAATTTTGAACCAACCCCCAAAACGTGTTCAGGGGGTCACGTTAGGAACTTCTATGATGGTCCCGGGCTTAAGTTTCCCCGTGCGGCTCATGCTAATAGTTCACTTTTCCATAGGAAATTCACTAATAACATCGCATAAATAACGATCGGGCACTAACGCCTGCAATAGTGATGCTACAAATTGCGTGGAAAGATTGAAATACAAAATAGACACAGTGTTTGTTTGGCTTTCCTAACGCATAATCCAAATCGCAACATAACCTCACAATATGTAGTTAGTAATGAAGGGTGAACCAACTTTGTTAAATATATCTAGAAGTCTCGTCTGGGGTCAGAGTAGGGAAGGCTACATAGTCGACCACCATTTTCCGCAGATCAATCAAACCCTCTCTTCACAAGTTAAATATTTGTCAGCTGACTGTCAGATAACTCGTGAAGAGAGTGCTTGATGTTGGTTGCCATGGGAGCAGAGTTGACAGAGGGGCAAATGGTGGGTGACCAATTAAGCCACGTTTACACCGGAGTTAGCAACACGTGTTGCTAACATTTGTTAATAACATTTTAGAAAACGCCTTTGAATTTGTTAGTAACATTTCATGTTATCAACAAAAATACCGTGTTAGCAACACAATTTTTGCCATCCACCGAGTGTCGGTAAAATCTGGTAACATTCTTTGATCTTTTCAAATGTTGATAACATTTGTTAGCAAGAAATGTTACCGAACGTATTGGATGTTAGCAACTTTCACCCATTCTCTTGCGCTGAGGCTGTGTATCTGTATTCCAGTGTTTTGTTTTTGGTTTACTGTTATAGCGAATTTACCCTATAGGGAAGAAGCTATTACCGTAGTCGGCATGGTAAGACCTAGGCCCGGGACCATGATAACTTTTCGTTTTGAGGTCCCCAGAAGCCAAAAATACCAATCTTTCAAATTGTTCAAATCACAGCAGCACATATTTCTGACAAGTTACAAACAAATAAATTGTTGATTTTATAAATCTTAAACAAGTAAATTAAACTTGTGTACAAGCAATGACTACATATGCAATTGTATATGTAGTCATTGGTACAAGTCTCCGGTCGCTAAAAAACCCAAAGTCACTGCAAGTTTTTCCTACATAAGAATTGATTTTCTACAATTAGTGTCTTGTTTAGCGGACTTGTCTCCTAACACTAGTATCAAATATCCGAAATCACTGCTTGACATTCGTAAATTGTTTTTAAAACTACTGTCACATTGCAGCTTTCCACACAAAGGATCAACAGACTTCACATTTTTCTAGGCCTCATAGCATATCACTGCCACTATAGGTACCTATCTCCCAAGGTTCGTAGAGCGAAAGCTCTACAAACCTTGCCTATCTCACCTTGCCTAGGTGAGGCCGGCGGATTTGGCGGGAAAAATATACGTGGATAAATGTTTAAAAGTCTCAAAACGAAATGCTAATAACATTTGTGTTAACAACTTTTGTTATTAACTTCTGTTGCTAACAAAAAAGTTAGTAACATTTGTTGGTAACTCCGGTGTAAACGCGGCGCTGCACTTTTTAACACGAGGCGAGACCTCTAGATATATTTAATCTTGTTGGCACATTAATGTATTGCGGTTGCGTCTGAGACTTAGAAGGCGCTAGTGCGGAAGAAAAATCACGATTTTACTGTAATTTGTTCTTTTTATTTCGGGAAATCTCGTCCGGTTAATCCGGGATCCGGATAATCCAAGGTTTACTGAAGCGATATTTCAGAGCAAAGCGGTTGTTTTAAAATCATTTCTGGGAAGAATGTGCGGACCTAAAGTGACCTGCCTCAAACGTTACCAGCCGTAAACGGGACCTGCGCAAACGGGACCTGCCGCAAACGTTACCAGCCGTAAACGTGACCTGCCGCAAACGGGACCTGCCGCAAACGGTACCTGCCACAAACGTTACCAGCCGTAAACGTGACCTGCCGCAAACGGTACCAGCCGTAAACGTGACCTGCCGCAAACGGGACCTGCCGCAAAGGGGACCTGCCGCAAACGGTACCTGCCACAAACGTTACCAGCCGTAAACGTGACCTGCCGCAAACGGTACCAGCCGTAAACGTGACCTGCCGCAAACGGGACCTGCCGCAAAGGGGACCTGCCGCAAACGTTACCAGCCGTAAACGTGACCTGCCGTAAACGTTACCAGCCGTAAACGTGACCTGCCGAAAACGGAACCTGCCGCAAACGGTACCTACCGCAAACTGTACCTGCCACAAACGTTACCAACCGCAAACGTTACCTGCGAGAAGACCTCACTTTGATGGAAGCGTTCGTTAGACCACCAGACTCAAAGTTCAATAAACTCAACTATATAGTAGTCGAATATAACAGCTGCGTTAAGTAACTCAAAGTGGGGTTTGTGAGTGTTTAGCCGGGAGATTAAAAATGTTAACTACTAATAAAGGATACTAGCTGTTAAAAACTACGCTATAACAATGGATACACACACACTAAGCAGTAACGTCGGATGTTAACAATTCAGACTGTTTACGTTTGGATCGTTGTGATTGATGTTCTTTACTAAAATAAAATATAGCGTTAGCGGTGCGTCGCTGAAATATGGTACCACCAGTACGTCACCATATAAATAATCGAGAATCGCCTGTTAAATTATATGATATAGATTTTTTGTATTGTTTATTTTTCGCATTTAAGAGGACGTTTGAGTCAGAAGAAATATCGTCGCTGACCCTAGCGCTAAGGGCTATTCCAATGTTAAAACGCACAAAACATGTCTTTTCTGAAAAGCATATTTTTTTGTTACCTATTGATTTGGAATAAATTTTGTTTGAATCTTTATAAAGTTTTGATTAGTGTTTTCTGGGAGTTTTATTTTTTAATGACTAGGAAAAACTACAAAATATGTATAAAAAAATAGACTTTAAATTACTATATTTTTGGAAATGTATTATTTTATTTAGAAAGTAGCGAGCAAACCACCTGCGTCTTCAAAATACCTTTAATTTGAGACATCTTTCATAATCGTATGTTGATAAATAAGCGAGATATATGGTTTTAAGTTTAACATTGTTCTTATGGAGGTAAAATCCAACATGGCCGCTCTCCAACGCCCTCTTAACGGTGGAGATAATCTTCAAAATGACGCCACAATAACAGGGATCCCCCAAAAACCCTTAACACCTAATAAGGTTAATTAGCTTATCGGTACTGAAGTAAGAAGAGATCCTTTTGAAAAAAAACCTTTGACAATATATAAAGATAAGGATAAAATTGTCGATGTTGTTTCTGTCGTTATTTTATTTAAATCAAATCACTACATTGACTTGACTAACGGGAGGTATGATTGAAACAGGACAGTCTTTAATATGTATTTGATACGTTTCTTGTAAATTTCCCCGCATTCCATACATACACCCCCTCAATCCCACCCACCCCCTCCCCATACCTACCACCCCTACCCCCCACCACCACCTCCACCTACTCCCCCACTCATCCCCTCTCCACCACGCCGATGGAAAATATAAAATGGAAAAATTCCGATCATCTCTCGTATTTGGTTCCGAGAATCGCGTCAACTGTTACACGGCGCTGATGGAGTTTTCTGAGAAATCCAAACTCAAATCCACTTCCGGTCGGAGAAAATGATGTTTTAATAGTTTATTAAAGTTGTTAATAATCCTTGTAAATTATATACTGTGACTGTGATAGCCTGTTGGATTTAGTAAACGAGCTGAGCCTCTCGAATAAAGAGATAACGATACGATTCAAATTAATGAATTTGTAGCGACTATTACATCAATATGTATACATATAAATACATCAATACAATATGTATTTACATCAGCTGTGAATACCGCATTATATCCATCAGCATCAACAATTGGATGAAATAAGATATGACATACTATATTACAACATAATGAACTTGTTAATTTAGCATAAAGCTTCATATAATTTATTTATTGACAGAAACAGGTTGAATTGCGATATACATCAAACTGTGGTATGTTAAACGAGTTCGCGCGCAGCACGCTGACGTGAGGAGAGTGAATTTCCACATAAAAACTTGTAAAACTCAAAATAAGTGTAAAAACATACATTTGTCCAATTTGTATTGAAATCTGAAAAACATTGATTTTTTTGGCTGTTCTGATACTCCTGGTTTCATTTACTTGCAAAGCTAGGAATACAATTTTGCGCATTATAAGGTTAGGAGAAGGTCCAGACAGGCTTGAGAGTAGGCGTGAGCTTGCTGGGGATGATAAAAGTACTCTAACAAAGGAATAACAGGCTTTTCTAGTGTAAAACCCCCATAAGACAACGTACTGTGTTTAGCCTAAACACATTTTCTTTAGTAACTCGGTAAATAATTATGCTAGAATGACGAGGGAGAGCTTAAAACTTTCGCCTCTCTAATTCCCATCTTTTTACATGCATTGATCTTACATCTGGGGCTTTTATGACCCTTTTTGGGTCCAAAAACTCAAAATTTGAAAAATTAATCCCCAAAAAAAGGGTTTAGAGTTGTCCGATTGTTTTGCCCAACGACCTTGTCCAACTGATTACAGAAAGGAACGTCCCTACCAAATTTGAAGTAAATCGGAGAAAAAATGCGACCGCTAGAGTGCAAACACACACATACAGATACAGATACAGATACAGATACAGATCTTTATTGTATAAACATTTTACAATGTGTACAATATAAAAGGTAAATGTGTTGTTATAAAAGTGGAGAACAAAATTTAAAAAAGTTCGCAATCATCCACTTGGCACTTGGTTATTCGTATGAGGTTCTTTTGTTTAAAGTTGGTGGAAATCATCATCAACGTAATAGACGGGGTTTTCAAGCAAAATTTTTTTAATTTATTTAAATCTTTTCTTGATTCCATTGCTAAGTTGTATTTTTTTTATGTGATTAATCAATTTTCCAGATGTATATGTAATTGATCTTTCGTACAAAGTTGTTCTATGAATATGATGTAATATTAAAGAATTTTGTCTTGTATCATATTTGTTTACTTGTTGAGATTCAGTAAATTGGCTTTTATTTTTTAAGAAAAATTTTGCTAAATCAAATATATACAGGCCGAATACAGTTAATATTTTTGAATCTTTAAAATAGTTGTGACATGATTCCGTCTGTGGTATACTGTAAATAATTCGGATTGCTTGTTTTTGAATTTTGAAAATTTTTATTTTGTTCTCTGATGAAGTGCCAAACCAAATTGGTAAACAATAGGAAAGTATGTTTTGAAAATACGCAAAATATGTTATTCGTAAAATTTCTCTACTTAGAGACTTTGACAAAACTCTTAAACAGTAACAACATGAACTTAGTTTTTTAGATGTTTTTTTCAATATTACTGCTCCAATTTAATATACATGTCTATAATTTGTAACGACCCCCCAAAACGTGTTCAGGGGGTCACGTTAGGAACTTCTATGGTGGTCCCGGGCTTAAGTTTCACCGTGCGGGTCATGCTAATAGTTCACTTTCCAAAGGAAATTCACTAATAACTGATTTGTAAGTTCCTAATTAGTTTTAAAATTACAAAAAAATTAATTATGTCTTAAAATTGTCATAATTTGTTGTGGTATTTATTTGCAAGTTAGGCTCCCGAGTCCCTTGCGCCTATCTGCTTCCCTCATAAAACCGATGTTACCTTACAAAACCCATCCTCCTCAACGGATTATCCGAAATCGGTTATTCTTGGCTCATTTTAAAGAGCAAAAATACCTAATTATTTCGGAGCGAATAATTTCGTTATTACAAAATAGTTCCCCCATTCAAAATCACAAATAATACTTATTTTGGTTTTATTTTAACGATTATTATTTCTTTGTGATATCGAAATTTCGTTCACTGAATAGCTAGATATTTTTTGCTCTTTAAGGCCACGCTCCCCCGTTGGTTCCCATGTTCCCATGTTGGATTAATTCTCCATAAGCGCAATGCTAACTAAACATCTATTTAGGACCCACATTTTTATTTAATTTTCAATCTGATTTAGGTAATTTTGTTGACTACTCAAATTAAAGTTAAGAGTGATTTTTGCGAGTAAATATTCGGATAAGTGTTACAGATTTATCAGGCAAAAAATTTAAAACTTTAAAAAATAATTAAATTGGTTATTAAATATTATAATCCATTTTCAAAATATCTTCCACAATAATCACCCGCGATAAGAACATCATTCAATTGACACCAAAATCAAAATTTTATCTCAAGAGATAAGCGAAAAATTGGGGTCTGAACTTAAAATTATTCTACTGGGCGATAAAACCAATATGGCCGACAGGGTTGCTCGCTCTGAAAATGAAACCGTCGATAAACCATCGATTTCGGATAATCCGTCGAGGAGGGATGGAATTTGAAATTTAATATTGGCCTTAAGGGAGAGGTAGTTAAAAGCAGAGGATTGGCGTCGGCGTATGTTTGGATTACTGAATAGGATTAAAAGAGAAAAGCGGTCGAATTTGCGTGAAAATAACGACATAACATGTATTTATACATCTGTGAGTCTAGATTGCAAAAAAAGTCTAGCTAATTTAGATCGTAGGTTCATCATAAAGTCTTATAAGCCTAAGGACATTTTAAACTTTACATTTGACTTGTGAGGAATCCCCTTTTGCTTATGAACAACAATATTTATAAGCTAAATAAAATCCGTAAACTTACAATCGTATTTCCTTACAACGCGTGTGCGCCTTCAAAGGCAGGAAAGTAATTATGTGACGGCCGTGCATTGTTACCGTATCTGGTGCTTTGTAGGCGCAAAGTAATTCCTTTGAATCTGCATGGAGGATTCAAAATCATTTCCTCTCTTATCGTATTCAGATTCAGTTTATGGAATGTAAATATATTCATATTCTACATTCGTATTCGTAATGTAAATATATTGAGATGACTGTATAATTTAGTATACAGTATAATTAAGTATAATTTAGTGAGATGACTGTTAAAGTATAATTTAGTATCCCTTTTAGCGAATTTCCCCTACAGGAAGAAGCTATTACTGTAGTCGGCATGGTAAGACCTAGGTCCGGGACCATGATAACTTTTCGTTTTGAGGTTCCCAGATGCCAAAAACACCATCCGTTCAAAACTGTATATAATGTATGTGTCCGAGGGTGCGACAACTCTCGTAAAAATGGTCCGATTTTGATGAAAATTGGTAAAAACCTGTAAAGCAACATTTATGACTTTAAGTTGGAAAACCAGCCAGATCTCTCCATCCGAAGGGGTATTTGGGGGGGGGGTTTGTACCCAAAAATGGGGGTTTTGAGTTTTTTACATATAATATTTTGGTAAATCAAATCCTTTCCTTTTTACCATTGAATTCAGCTTAAAAACAAACAATTTCGTGTTTTGATCATTGCTCTACGTTAATTAGTTACAGAGATATTGAAAGTGCTAAACATAGTACGTTATCCAATGTTATTCTTATGGAGAATAAGACAAATTATATATCTTGCTTATTTATCAACTTATCCTGACGAAACTTGGTATATTGCTTCATATAGTTGTTCTCTATTGATATTTGCACAAAAAACGATGTTTTTGCCGATACTTCCCGCAGCACCACACCTGCGTACTCAGCCCTCATGTTATTCTTTTGGAGAATAAGTAACGTGTTATCTCCGTTAATTATAAAAATAAATTAATAAAACATGGTATGTGGCTTTACCTAGTTTAGTTATACTGATATTTGTATAAAAACATATTTTTGTGTTCCTTGTTTCAGCAAACCTGCATACTCAGCCGCCATGTTATTCTATAGGAGAATACAGTAATTAAAATGTCATAAATAGTTTATTTATGAATGTATATTGATGAAACTTGGTATGTGGCTTTATATGGTATTAAGATACATAAATATGCAATGGAAGTTCGCTAAGTACGCAGGTTTGCTGTTACGGGGGTATTTAAATAAAACTAGGACTGAAAATCTGGTAAGATACAAACATGTTAAATATTTCATGTTCCAAAATAAAATCATTGTTTCCAATAGATTATTACTGAAACTTTAAAGCCCAACGGGAGCTTCTGAAATATCAGAAGCCCTAAAGGAATTTCTGATATTTTCTGAATTTTGATACATGTCGAACCATAACGAACTTACGGATATGATACATAATGGGTTTTCGTCATGATAAAAATCTTCAAATTTGGTTCGGCGAATTTCCAATTCGATTTTAAGTGATTACAAATTATAATGTTTGTAAATATATAGTACCTGGGAGCCGAGTTTTGTTAAATAACACCAATAAGTTTGTTCAATAAGCGTGGAGTCATTTGTCACACACCACTTTTATAGGAGGTAGATATTTCATTCCATTTGTTAGGCCCACTACTCCAGTTGTTATAACTCAGTGTTCCTTCAGCACTTTTATTAGTGAATTTCCTATGGAAAAGTGAACTATTAGCATGACCCGCACGGTGAAACTTAAGCCCGGGACCACCATAGAAGTTCCTAACGTGACCCCCAGAACACGTTTTGGGGGGTTGTTCAAAATTATACATATATATGTATATATATATAGACATATATATACATATATATATATATGTGTGTGTGTGTGTTTGCACTCTAGCTGTCGCATTTTTTGTCCGATTTACTTCAAATTTGGTAGGGACATTCCTTTCTGTAATCAGTTGGACAAGTTCGTTAGGCAAAACAATCGGAAAACTCTAAACCCCTTTTTTTGGGGATTAATCATTCAAATTTCGAGTTTTTAGGACCAAAAAGGGTCATAAAAGCTCCAAATGTAAAATCAATGCATGTTAAAAGATGGAAATTAAAAAGACGAAAGTTTTAAGCCCTCTCTCGTCATTCTATCATAAATATTTACCGAGTTATTAAAGAAAATGTATATCAGCTAAACTCAAAACGTTGTCTTATGGGGTTTTAGCGAATTTCCCCTATAGGGAAGAAGCTATTACCGTAGGTCTCATGGTAAGACTTAAGCCCGAGACCATGATAAATTTTGTTTTGAGGTCCCCAGATGCCAAAAACACTATTCGTTCAAATTTATATATATGTGTCCGTTAACACGATAACTTGAGTAAAAAACGTCCGATTTTGATGAAATTTGGCTCAAATGTGTAAAATGACATTCATGACTTTAAGTTCGAAAACCAGAAAAATCGGACCACGGGAAGGGGGGTTTATGGGGGTTTTAAATTTTCCAAAAATCAGTTTTTTGCATTTTTCACCCTAAAATTTTTAAAAACTTAATTTTGGTTTTGACCATGTTATAGAGCTTAAAAAACAAATAATTTAGTATTTTGAATTATTAACCTGGGTTAAGTGGTTGCGGAGAAAATCAAAAAAAAACTGCTCATAAAATCTCCCATGTTAATCTTATGGGAAAAAGGTTTTTGGCTTTTCCTCAGTTTATTTTAATGTAAACTTCACATTTGCTTTTACCAATCTGTTCAGTTCCACAAAAAAATCATTTTGGTGTTTAAATTGTGATTCTACGCCCAACCGTTGCAGAGATATTCAAAGTGCTAAACACAGTACGTTGTCCAATGTTATCCTTATGGAGAATAAATAAAATTTGATATCTCGATTATTTATGAATGTATGTTGATGATACTTGGTATGTGGCTTCAAGTAGTACTGCTATATTGATATTTGCACAAAAATTGATTTTTTGTTGATTATTCCCGTAGCAGCAAACCTGCGTACTCAGCCCCCATGTTATTCTTATGGAGAATAAGTAAAATGTACTGACTCCCTTAATTATGAACATAAATTAATAAAACTTGGTATGTAGCTTCACTTGGTTGAGTTATATTGATAATTATATAAAAACCCATTTTTCTGTTCCTTGTTGCAGCAAACCTGCTTTCTCAGCCCCATGGAGAATAACTAGAATGTCATATATCGCTTGTTTATGATTGAATATCGATGAAACTTAGTATGTGGCTTCGCCTGGTTAAATTCTATTTATATTTGCATAAAAACCAATTGTTTCTGTTCCTTGTTTCAGCAAACCTACATACTCATTACCAATGTTATTCTTATGGAGAATAATTAAAATCGCTTATATGTGAATATATTTTTATGAAACTTGGTTTGCGGCTTTATGTGGAATTCAGACAAATATTATCCATTGGAAATTCGCTGAGTCCGCAGGTTTGCTGCGACGGGGGTATTTTACATTAGAAAGCATGTTATTCATTTGTTGGTGTATTTGTATCATCCCCAGCAACCTGGCGCCTACTTTAAAGCCTGACTGGACCTTCTCCTAAACTTATAATACGCAAAATTGTATTCCTAGCATTGCAGGTAATTGAAACCAGGAGCATCAGAACAGCCAAAAAATCAGTGTTTTCAGATTTCAATAAAATTGGAATAAATGTATGTTTTTACACTGGTTTTGAGTTTTAAAAGTTTTGTATGTGTAAATTCACTTCCCTCACGTCAGTGTGCTGCGTGCGAACTCGTTTTGTCTTTGGATATGTTTGCTCTATATGCAATCTTCACTCAGCGATTTAAACATCGTGTGATGAAAGTTACGTGTTCATAATTTTGCTTTGACTTGTTAGCGAATTTCCCCTATAGGGAATAAGCTATTACCGTAGTCGGCATGGTAAGACCTAGGCCCGGGACCATGATAACTTTTCGTTTTGAGGTCCCCAGACCCCAAAAACACCATTCATTCGAAACTGTATATATATATATATATATATATATATATATATGTGTCCGTGGGTGCGATAACTCTCGTAAAAAAGGTCCGATTTTGATGAAATTTGGAACAAACGTGTAAAGCAGCATTTATGACTTTAAGTTCGAAAACCAGACGGATCGACCTATCCGAAGGGGTATTTTGGGGGGGTTTTGTACCCCAAAAATGGGTTTTTTAAGTTTTTTACATACAATTTTTGAAAAAGTAAAATTTTATTTTTTCCCATTGAAATCAGCTTATAACGACGCACAATTTTATGTTTTAATCATTGCTCTACGTCAATTGGTTACTGAGATATTGAAAGTGCTAAACACAGTACGTTGTCCAATGTTATTCTTATGGAGGATAAGAAAAATTTTATATCTCGCTTATTTATCAACTTATCCTGACGAAACTTGGTATATTGCTTCATTTCATTGTGGTCTATTGATATTTGCACAAAAATCCATTTTTTGCCCGATAGTTCCCGTAGCAGCAAACCTGCATACTCAGCCCCATGTTATTCTTATGGAGAATAATTAACGTGTTATCTCCTTTAATTATGAACATAAATTAATAGAACTTGGTATGTGGCTTTACCTAGTTGAGTTATAATGATATTTGTATAAAAGCCCATTTTTAGTGTTCCTTATTTCAGCATACCTGCATACTCAGCCGCCATGTTATTCTTATGGAGAATAATTAAAATGTCATAAATCGTTTATTTATGAATGTATATTGATGAAACTTGGTATGTGGCTTTATGTGGTATTAAGATAAATTAATATGCATTGGAAATTCGCTGAGTATGCAGGTTTGCTGCTACGGTGGTATTTTTTACTGCTTTATGACTTTTAGCGAATTTCCCCTATAGGGAAGAAGCTATTACCGTAGTCAGCATGGTAAGACCTAGGCCCGGGACCATGATAACTTTTCGTTTTGAGGTCTCCAGACCCCAAAAACACCATTCGTTCAAAACTGTATATATATATATATGTGTGTGTGTCCGTGAGCACGATAACTCTCGTAAAAATTATCCGATTTTGATGAAATTTGGTATAAACGTGTAAAGCAACATTTATGACTTTAAGTTCGAAAACCAGCCAGATCGCTTTACCCGAAGGGATATTTTGGGGGGGTTTTGTACCCCAAAAATGGGTTTTTTGAATTTTTTACATATAATTTTCGAAATAGTCAAATTTTAGTTTTTACCATTTGATTCAGCTTAAAAAAACACACAATTCGGTATTTTGATCATTTCTCTACGTCAATTGGTTACCGAGATATTGAAAGTGCTAAACACAGTACGTTGTCTAATGTTATTCTTATGGAGGAAAAGAAAAATGTTATATCTCGCTTATTTATGAACATATACTGACAAAACTTGGTATACGGCTTCATCTGGTTGTCAACCATTGATATTTGCTAAAAAAAAATTTTTGCCAAAGGCTCCCGTAGCAGCAAACCTGCGTACTCAGCCCCATGTTATTCTTATGGAGAATAAGAAACGTGTTATCTCCCTTAATTATGAAAATAAATTAATGAAATTTGGTATGTGGCTTTACCTAAATGAGTTATATTGATATTTGTATAAAACCCCATTTTTTGTTTTCCTTCCTTCAGCAAACCTGCATACTCATCCGCCATGTTATTCTTATGGAGAATAATTAAAATGCCACAAATCGTTTATTTATGAATGTATATTGATGAAACTTGGTATGTGGCTTTATGTGGTATTAATATACATATATATGCATTGGAAATTCGCTGAGTACGCAGGTTTGCTGCTACGGGGGTATTTGATTTTTTTACTGCATACACTCAATGTATAATTTTCACTTAATTTATTTTTACAAAATTCGATTTTTCAGACGGATGGGGTCCATCCAAACCACATTTTGGACCCAGAAGCTACTTAATCCAACATTCTATGGAAATTTGTGCAACATTTTTTCCAAGCGAAAGGTAAATATAATTAAAATTAAAACATTTGAGAAACTGACACGGGATAAGTGGTCCGGTCAATTGAGATTGTCCATCGTTTATTATATGAATTTATTTAACTGTAAAAGCTTGAAAAGCAGTTAATAGTAAAAAAGTGTTCAAAGTCATAAACTGATTTTGCAGTAGTTTATCTCCTCATATAAAAAATAATCCATTGACAAACTAAGATAAGAAAATTGTTTCATACTATAATGATTAGAATTTCAAACCGTGTTAAGATTTTGATTGGTAGAAACAGTTTTACTGCAACTTATAAATTTGACTTTAAAAAAATTAGTTTCAAAAAGTTACTTGCACCGCCCGGGAATCGAACCCGGGTCGCAAGAATGGGAATCTTGCATGATACCACTACACCAGCGGTGCTTGATGGATACAGGTGGGAAATAACCTGTATTTGAACAAAATCACTATGCAATGTATTCATGCAATGGATTGTTCGTCAAAGCATAGAATAAATTATATGTGTTATTTATTCTATGGCCAAATTAAGGATGTAAACAGGAAACATGACGAAAGAGAGACGAGTTCGCACGCAGTACGCTGCCGCGAGGGGAGAGAATTGCCGAATTAAAAACTTTAAAATATAAAACGAGTTCGCACGCAGCACGCTGACGTAAGGGAAGTGAATTTCCACATGAAAACTTTTATAACTCAAAATCAGTGTAAAAACATACATTTGTCCAATTTTTATTGAAATCTGGAAACATTGATTTTTTGGCTGTTCTGATACTCCGGTTTCATTTACTTGCAAAGCTGGGAATACAATTTTGCACATTATAAGGTTAGTAGAAGGTCCAGACAGGCTTGAAAGTATGCGTGAGGTTGCTGGGGGTAATAAAAGTACTCTAACAAAGGAATAACACGCTTTTCTAGTGTAAAACCCCCATAAGACAACGTACTGTATTTAGCCGATACACATTTTCTTTAATAACTCGGTAAATATTTATGCTAGAATGACGAGAGAGGGCTTAAAACTTTCGCCTTTCTAATTCCCATCTTTTTACATGCATTAATTTTACATCTGGGGCTTTTCTGACCCTTTCTGGGCCCAAAAACTCGAAATTTTAAAGATTAATCCCGAAAAAATGGGTTTAGAGTTTTCCGATTGTTTTTCCCAACGAACTTGTCCAACAGATTATAGAAAGGAACGTCCCTACCAAATTTGAAGTAAATCGGACAAAAAATTTGACCGCTAGAGTGCATACACACACACACTGTCTATACATATATATGTCTATATATATGTATATATATACATATATATAAATATAAAATTTTGAACGACCCCCCAAAACGTGTTCAGGGGGTCACGTTAGGAACTTCTATGGTGGTCCCGGGCTTAAATTTCACCGTGCGGGTCATGCTAATAGTTCACTTTCCAAAGGAAATCCACTAATAACGGGTTTAAAGCACGTCTATATAACTTCAAAGATCTCGCTGGTTTAAACAGACACTTAAGTCATTTTTTAACTAGAAAAAAAATTGTGGGCTGTTCTGATGCTCCTGGTTACATATATCTGCCATCCTCTGATAGCAATATTGTACGTTATAAGGTTAGTAGGAGGTCCTGTCAGGATGTAATGTTAGTATGGGGGCGTTGGGTTTTACATTATGAAATACCCCCGTCACAGCAAACCTGCGTACTCAGCGAATTTCCAATGCAAGAATATGTTTCTCACTACCACATAAAGCCACTTACCAAATTTCATAAAAATACATAAATAAATAGCATTTTATTTTGTTAGGGCAGAGTACGCAGGTTTGTTGAAACGAGGAAGATAAGAAATGTGTTTTTTTCAATTATCAATATAACTCAACCAGATGCTACATACTAAGTTTTATTAATTTATGTTTAAATATAAAACTTAAATATGAGATATAAAACTTAAATATGAGATATAAAAATTTACTTATTCTCCATAAGAATAACATTAGGGCCGAGTATGCAGGTTTGCTGCTATGGGGATAATCAATAAAAATCAATTTTTTGTGCAAATATCAATATACCGATTTCTCCAGGGTACTCATGTTACTTATTTTTTATCTATCTGTATATATATAAATTTGAACCAATAGTGTTTTTGTCATCTGGGGACCTTAAAACAAAAAGTTTACATGGTTTTGGGCTTAAGTCTTCCCATGAGACCTACGGTAATAGCTTGTTCCCTATAGGGGAAATTCGCTAAAACAGCCTTTTCCATTGTAAAATCCCCTATGACAACGTACTGTGTTTATTCAATTTACATTTTTTAATAAATTGGTAAATATTTGTGCTAGAATTATCTAGAATTATGTGGGAGGGCTTAAAATGTTTGTCGCTTTACTTTATATCGTTTAATACACTATAATATTCTGATCGGGGGCTTTTAAAACCCCTTTTCGGTAAAAATAGTTAACAAAAGATATGAGTATTCAAAACCCAAAAAGGGGGTTCTGTTGTATTTCACTATGGACTTGTCCAACTGATTATACATTAACATTATAAACACATGCCCCCGTAATGCAAAACATGCGCGAGAGGGTGTCCTGTATAAACGAGGTCAGACTTTAGGAATAGGTCAAAATAAAAATAAAATCAAGAATACTTTTTTCTCAAAAACGCCTCCTTACCTCGAGATATCCGCCATTTTAGCGAATTCCTATAGGGAAGAAGCTATTACCGTAGGTGGCATGGTAAGACTTAAGCCCGGGACCATGATAACTTTTCGTTTTGAGGTCCCCAGATGCCAAAAACACTATTCGTTCAAATTTATATATATGTATATATATATATATATATATATGTATATATATATATATATATATATATATATATATTTCCGTTACCGTTACCGCGATAACTTTTGAAAGAAACACCCGATTTTGATGAAATTTGGCACAAATGTGGAGAGTAGCATTTATGACTAAGTTCGAAAACCAGATCGATCGCGCTAAGGGAAGGGGGTTTTATGGGGGTTTTCAATTTTCCAAAAATCGGTTTTTTGCAACTTTGACCTCAAAATGTTAAAAACACTCAATTTTGTTTATATCCATTTTATAGAGCTTAAAAAAACAAATAATTTGGTATTTCGAATCATTAACCAAGGTTAAGTGGCTGCGGAGAAAATCCAAAAAAACGTGTCCCATGTTAATCTTATGGGAAAAAGGTTTTTAGATTTTTCTCAGATAGTTTTACTAAAAACTTCACATTTCTGTTTATTAATGTGTTTATCTCAACAAAACAAACATTTTGGTGTTTTAATCGTTGTTCTACGTCCAACCGTTGCAGATATATTCAAAGTGCTAAACACAGTACGTTGTCCAATGTTATCCTTATGGAGAATAAATAAAATTCTATATCTTGATTATTTATGAATGTATATTGATGAAACTTGGTATGTGGCTTCAACTAGTTGTGGTATATTGATATTAGCACAAAAAACAAGTTTTTTGTTGATAGTCCCCGTAGCAGCAAATCTGCATACTCTGCTCCCATGTTATTCATATGGAGAATAAGTAAAGTTGTATATCTCCCTTAATTATGAACCTACATTAAGAGAACTTGGTATGTAGCTTCACCTGGTTCAGTTGTATTGATAATTGCAAAATAAACACATTACTTATCTTCCTCGTTGCAACAAACCTGCGTCCTCAACCCTAATGTTATTCTTATGGAGAATAAATAAAATGCTATATATCACTTATTTATGGATGTATTTTTGTGAAACTTGGTAAATAGCTCTATGTAGTATTAAGACATTTATATCTCCATTGGAAATTCGCTGAGTACGCAGGTTTGTTACGACGGGGGTATTTTTTATTTTTCCGTACCAGGAGCTTCTGAGGAAACCAAAAGTCTGACGCTCTCGACCCATATTATATAACCGAATGAAAGGGTTCATTGAGTAAGTTGGAGGGATACTATTTTGTTGTTGTATGCAACATAAACTAAGACCAAGATCAAAGTGCCAAGTTCAAGCACTATTATAAATATTTAAATTTGATCGGCTGTGATTTAGAAATCGGCTGAATAAGCGAGGCTGTTTTGAAAAGCTGGTAGGCCTATTAGTATTAGTCAAGTTGCAATCATACTAATATTATAAATGTAAAGGTATTAGGTAAAGGTTTGTGCGTAAGTTTATGCGTAACTCTGAAGTTCCATCACGTGAAAACTACTGGACCGATTGAGCTGTAATTTTGCAGAGAGGTACTTGATAGTCCTGAGTAACATATAGGCATATTAAAGTTGTGAAAATCATATAGGGCTATGCCCCATGGGGGTTCAAAGTTCACATGTAATCCTTATGGACATTCATTAGTGAATTTCCTTTGGAAAGTGAACTATTAGCATGACCCGCACGGTGAAACCTAAGTCCGGGACCACCATAGAAGTTCCTAACGTGACCCCTGATCACGTTTTTGGGGTCGTTCAAAATTATATATATATATATATATATATATATATATATATATATATATATATATGAGTTTGCACTCTAGCGGTCGCATTTTTTGTCCGATTAACTTCAAATTTGGTAGGGACGTTCCTTTCTGTAATCAATTGAACAAGTTCGTTGTGTAAAACAATCGGAAAACTTTAACCCCTTTTATTGGGGATTAATCTTTCAAATTTCGAGTTTTTGGGCCCAAAAAGGGCCAGAAAAGCCCCGGATGTAAAATTAATGCATGTATTAAGATGGGAATTAGTGAGGCGATAGTTTTAAGCCCTCTCTCGTCATTCTAGCATAAATATTTACCGCGTTGTTAAAGAAAATGTGTTTCAACTAAACACAGTACGTTGTCTTATGGGAGTTTTACACTAGAAAAGCCTGTTATACCTTTGTTAGAGTACTTTTATCATCCCCAGCAACCTCACGCCTACTTTCAAGCCTGTCTGGACCTTCTCCTAACATTATAATGCACAAAATTGTATTCCCAGCTTTGCAGGTAAATGAAACCAGGAGCATCAGAACAGCCAAAAATCAATGTTTTCAGATTTCAATAAAAATTGGAATACATGTATGTTTTTACATCGATTTTGTGTTTTAATAGCTTTTATGTGGAAATTCACTTCCCTCATGTCAGCGTGCTGCGTGCGAACTCGTTTTTGTTTGAGCTGATAAAAATACAAACAGCTGATCATGATTCGTAGTAGTTCCACAGGCTAACCACAGAATGCAGCACACAAAACTATTATAGTTTTTATAGATAATTCGCGGGGCGAAGCCTGCAAGAAACAGCTAGTAAATATATAAACTCGACTTTAACAAGAATAACTTGAATTAAATATTTAAAAATCGACAGCAATAAAACAACTGCCGTGGCAACGATTTCAACATATTTTAAAAAACCTAGGAAACGATTTGATGTATTTGTAGCTTAACTTCAAAATCAGACACATAATTAATTTCGTCTCATTTACTAAATATGGGATTTATTTGTTTGAAGTGCAGTGGAGAGTATTGGTAAGAAGAGAATGAGAAGGCAAGACAGGTGCTGGAAGAGGATAGATGCGGCAACCCTCTGCCGAAATCCAGCAGCTTCAACAGAAGAAATGGGGGCAGAAAACTTGCCGAGAGGTGCTGGAAGAGGACGAAATAGATGCGGCAAACCTCTGCTGAAATCCAGCAGCCTCAACAGAAGAAATGGGAGCAGACAACTTGCCGAGAGGTGCTGGAAGAGGACGAAATGGATGCGGCAACCCTCTGCCGAAATCCAGCAGCCTCAACAGAAGAAAAGGGAGCAGACAACTTGCCGAGAGGTGCTGGAAGAGGAGGAAATGGATGCGGCAACCCTCTGCCGAAATCCAGCAGCCTCAACGGAAGAAATGGGGGCAGAAAACTTGCCGAGAGGTGCTGTAAGAGGACGAAATAGATGCGGCAACCCTCTGCCGAAATCCAGCAGCCTCAACAGAAGAAATGGGAGCAGAAACTTTCCGAGAGGTGCTGGAAGAGGACGAAATGGATGCGGCAACCCTCTGCTAAAATCAAGTAGCCTCAACAGTAGAAATGGGAGCAGAAACTTGTCGAGAGGTGCTGGAAGAGGACGAAATGGATGCGGCAACCCCCTGCCAAAATCCAGCAGCCAAGAAAAGTGAAGCAAACTTGCCGGTTCGGGAAAATCAGTCAGAGCGAAGATGTCAAGAATCCGCATGATCCTAGGAAGGTGGAAAAATGACTCCCACTAGGACAGCTCAGAAAAGGTTAATCAATGCGGTATGGTTTGTCTACTGAAATAAATGTTTAAAAATAACTTATTTTGTTCTCATTTATAAAATTATTCAACTGGGTCCAATGAAAATTATCTTAAACTCGAACGAAATGACTCCTATTTATGGATAAGGTGCGAATTTATAATTGAATGAAATGAGTTGTTTCAGACAAAAATGAGTTATAAGGATAGTGGGAATACTTGACAAATATTGCTGAGTTGAAAAGATGACCATGGACATGAAAAGAGAACCAAATAATAAATTGGGGAATAATTAATCCAAATTTTCTACAGCATGGATCATAAATAAAAAATTCAACACTTTCACAGGAAGAACGTAAAAATAAATACTATTTTATCCCTTATTGGTTTGCAAACTAATATTTACAGTTCATAAATCCTATAATTTCAAAGACCCGACTGTTATTTCAAAACTTATTGCGTTAACCCACACAACGCGAGAAAAAATACTTTGAAAATATAATGTCTTGTGCCATAACAAAAAAGTAACAGGTTTACAACAAATATTATAAAATGGAAATATTTACATTGTACCTCACAATGTTCAGATGAAACATGACAAAATACCCTCGTCGCAGCAAACCTACGTCCTCAGCGAATTTCCAATGCATATACATGTGCCTCGTTACTATACTGTATAGAGCCACTTACCAAGTTTCACAAAAATACATTCATCAATAAGTGATAAATAGCATTTTATTTATTCTTCATACCGGTAACAATAATATTAGGGGTGAGTACACAGGTTTGCTGCAACGAGGAATATAAGGAATTTGTGTTTTTGCAATTATCAATATAACTCAACTACCAAGTTTTATTAATTTCGGTTCATAACTAGGTATAAAACTTTACTTGTTATCCATATAAATAACATGGGGTCCGAGTTCGCAGGTTTGCTGCTACGGGGAAAACCAACAAAACCATTTTGTTGTGCAACTACCACAACTAGCTGAAGCCACATACCAAGTTGCATCAATATACATTCATAAATAATCAAGATATACGATTTTATTTATTCTCCATACGGATAACATTGGACAACGTACTGTACTTTGAATATATCTGCAACGGTTGGACGTAGAATCACAATTTAAAAACCAAAATAATTGATTTTTAGAGCTATAAAGATAGTGTTAAAAAAGGTGCAATTATCAGTAAAACTAACTGATGAATAGCAAAAAACTTTTTCCCCAAAGATTAACATGGGAAATTCTATGAATACGTTTTTTTTATTTTCTCCGTAACCACTTAACCTAGGTTAATATTTCAAAATACTATATTATTTGTTTTTTAAGCTCTATAACACGGTCATAGGCAAAATTGAATGTTTTAATAAATTAAGGGTAAAAAATGCAAAAAACTGTTTTTTGGACAATTTAAATCCCCCATAAACCCCCCTTTCCAAGGTCCGGTTTTTCTGGTTTTCGAACTTAGTCTTAAATGCCACTTTACACATTTGTGCCAAATTTCATCGAAATCGGACGTTTTTTACTCAATTTATCGCATTCACGGGTACATATATCCATATTTAAAAATTTGAACGAATAAATTTGAACGAATAGTGTTTATGTTATCTGGGGACCTCAAAACAAAAAGGTTATCATGGTCCCGGGCTTAAGTCTTACCATGACCTACGGTAATAGCTTCTTCCCTATAGGTGAAATTCGCTAAAACAAATATAATTCCTAATATATAACGATAAAGAAGTTTTCCTGCGAAGTCAACACTGTAATGCCTGACACACATCAGACGTCACACAGCACGACTTTAGTGTGAGAGGACGTTGGAGTCAGAATAAATATCGTCGCTGACCCTAGCGCTACGGGCTATTTCAATGTTAAAACGCACAAAACATGTCTTTACTGAAAAGCATATTTTTTGTTACTGTTTGACCTATTGATTTGGAATAAATTTCGTTTGAATCTTTATAAAGTTTTAATTAGTGTTTGCTGGGAGTTTTATTTTTTAATGACTAGGAAAACCTACAAAATATGTATAAAATATAGACTTTAAATTACTATATTTTGGAAATGTATTATTTTATTTAGAAAATAGCAAGCAAACCACCTGCGTCTTCAAAATACCTTTAAATCGAGACATCTTTCATAATCGTATGTTGATAAAAAAGCGAGATATATGGTTTTAAGTTTAACATTGTTCTTATGGAGGTAAAATCCAACATGGCCGCTCTCCAACGCTCTCTTAAGTAAATAAAATATACTTCCTATTATTAGTGAATTTCCTATGGAAAGTGAACTATTAGAATGACCCGCACGGCGAAACTTAGCCCGGGACCACCATAGAAGTTCCTAACGTGACCCCCTGAACACGTTTTGGGGGGTCGTTCAAAATTGTATATATATATATGTCTGTATATATATATATATATATACATATATACATATATATATATATATATGTGTATGCACTCTAGCGGTCGCATTTTTTGTCCGATTTACTTCAAATTTGGTAGGGACGTTCCTTTCTATAATCAGTTGGACAAGTTCGTTGGGCAAAACAATCGGAAAATTCTAAACCCCTTTTTTGGGAATTAATCTTTCAAATTTCGAGTTTTGAGCCCAAAAAGGGTTAGAAAAGCCCCCGATGTAAAATTAATGTATGTAATAAGATGTATATTAGTGATGCGAATGTTTTAAGCCCTCTCTCGTCATTCTAGCACCATTATTTACAGAGTTATTAAGGAAAATGTGAATCGACTAAACACAGTAGGCCTACGCTGTCTTATGCGGGTTTTACATTATAAAAACCTGTTATTCATTTTTTGGCTTACTTTTATCGTCCCCAGCCACCTCACGCCTACTTTCAAGCCTGACTGGACCCTCTCCTAATCTTGTAATGCGCAAAATTGTATTCCCAGCATTGCAGGTAAATGAAACCAGGAGCATCAGAACAGCCAAAAAAATCAATGTTTTCAGATTTCAATAAAAATTGGAATAACTGTTTGTATTTACACTGATTTTGAGTTGTAAAAGTTTTTTATGTAAAAATTCACTTCCCTCACGTCAGCGTGCTGCGTGCGAACTCGTATAACGATGAAGATGTTTTCCTGCGAAGTCAACACCGCAATGCCCTGTCACACGTCACGACTTTAAATTCATAACTAGCGCAGTGTAAATTCTAAACAATCCTACTCAAAGATGCTCCAACGACCGGGCGGGAAATTCCGGGAATTCGCTCGTCACCTCGATAAAGCCCGGGAATTCCCGGAATCCATTTCATCGCTGTTTACTAACATCATAGAGTGGATTTCCACTCTGGTTCCTAACATCATATAGTGGTAAATCACCTTTACGAGTTACCCGTTGGCACACAAATGTCGTGGTTTTGTTGTTAGTTAGCAAACAATAAATTTCATATTGTTTGTTATCGGCGGGCCATTGAAAATTCAACTATCAAATCAAGGCTAGTTTTAAAACCGATTCAGAATTTTAATTTTTAATGACTTTGATAATTTGTGGTGGTCTAAACATCGAAACACGACATCTCTTTACGATCAAATATGTGGAAATAGCAGTTGTAAAAACTGTAATCATTTCAACCCCTTAAAAAAGTAAAAAAAATTAGTATTGTTTTCTTGGTACTACAATTTGTTCTGTTGGACTCGCGTCAGGAGTAGTTTCCCTTAAATAGTAGCAGCAAACCTGCGTACTCAGCGAATTTCCAATGCATATATATGGGTATCACTACTACCTAGACCAAGTCAACTCACCAAGACTACTCACCAAGTTTCACAAAAATACATTCAATTAATAAGTGATATACAGTATAGCATTTTATTTATTCTCCATAAGAATAACATTATAATTGAGTACGCAGGTTTGCTGCAACAAGGAAGATAAGAAATGTATTTTTTTGCAATTATCAATATAACTCAACCAGGTGAAGCTACATACCAAGTTTTATTAATTTGGGTTCATAACTAAGGGAGGTATAAAATTTTACTTATCATCCATATGAATAACATGGGGCGCGAGTATGCAGGTTTGCTGCTACTGGGAAAAATCAAGAAAAACTTTTTTGTGCTAATATCACTATACCACAACTAGTTGAAGCCACATACCAAGTTTCATCAATATACATACATAAATAATCAAAATATAACATTTTATTTATTCTCCATAAGGATAACATTGGACAACGTACTGTGTTTAGCACTTTGAATATCACTATAACGGTTGGACGTAAAACAACAATTAAAACGCCAAAATGATTGTTTTGTAGAGCTAAACTGATTGGTAGAAAAAAATGTGGAGTTTTTAGTGAAATTATCTGAGGAAAATTTAAAAACCGTATTCCCATAAGATTAACATGGGAAATTTTATGGACACATTTATTGACTTTTCTCCACAACCACAAAACCTAGCGTGATGATTCAAAATACTAAATTGTTTGTTTTTTAAGCTCTATAAAATGGTTATAACCAAAATCTAGTGTTTTTAAAAATTTTAGGGTGAAAAGTTAAAAAAACTGATTTTTGGAAAATTTGAAACCCCATAAAACCCCCTTCCCATAGACCGATCGATCTGGTTTTCGAACTTAAAGTCATAAATGTTACTCTCCACATTTGTGCCAAATTTCATCAAAATCGGGTGCTTCTCTCAAAAGTTATCGCGGTAACGGACACATATATATATATATATATATATATATATATATATATATATATATATATATATATATATATATATATACAGTATATATATAGATATAATATATCTATGTTTGTATTTATATATACATATATATAAATTTGAACGAATAGTGTTTTTGGCATCTGAGGACCTCAAAACAAAAAGTTGTCATGGTCTCGGGCTTAAGTCTTACCATGCCACCTACGGTAATAGCTTCTTCCCTAAGGGGGAAATTCGCTAAAAGGGTTGTGAATGAAAACCGACTTTTAGCAACCATTCATATCGTACTTTAGGGTATCGGTTGGTAATTTATGGTTATCACGCAATGTTTACTCTATATCCTTATACGTTTACTAACCATCCTCACTCCATTACTTCTATTCCATGGAGCGAATTTCTCGCAGTGCTTTTACGCTGTACGATTTCAAGTTTAAAAAAAAACTTAAAATGTTTGCGTCGGCTACTAGGCTTTTTCAATATTAAAATCAATATGTAAAAAAGTAAAAACTCTAAATGGAAATTACGGCTTTGACTTCCTTTCTATTTAAAATTGCCTTTTCTGTAAAAAAATCGTGAAAATTCGTCTAGTGGTTAACTCAGAATCGTTGGATAAAAAACACCTGTATCGTTTAATATACAGAGTGTCTTGCAACCATTTGAACAAACTTGACCACGTTATCCACAGGTCAAACAAACAAACGAGTTCGCACGCAGCACGCTGACGTGAGGGAAGTGAATTTCCACATAACAACTTTTAAAACTCAAAATCAATGTAAAAACATACATTCCTCCAATTTTTATCGAAATTTGAAAACTTTGATTTTTTGGCTGTTCTGATACTCCTGGTTTCATTTACTTGCAAAGCTGGGAATACAATTTTGTGCTTTATAAGGTTAGGAGAAGGTCTAGACAGGCTTGAAAGTAGGCGTGAGGTTGCTGGGGGTGATAAAAGTACTCTAACAAAGGAATAACAGGCTTTTCTAGTGTAAAACCCCCATAAGACAACTTAGTGTGTTTAGCCGATACACATTTTCTTTAATAACTCGGTAAATATTTATGCTAGAATGACGAGAGGGGGCTTAAAACTTTCGCCGCACTAATTCCCATCTTTTTACATGCATTAATTTTACATCTGGGGCTTTTCTGACCCTTTCTGGGCCCAAAAACTCGAAATTTGAAAGATTAATCCCGAAAAAATGGGTTTAGAGTTTTCCGATCGTTTTGCCCAACGAACTTGTCCAACAGATTATAGAAAGGAACGTCCCTACCAAATTTGATGTAAATCGGACAAAAAATGCGACCGCTAGAGTGCATACACACATACATATATATATATATATATATATGACTATATATATATATATATACTTATATATATATAAAATTTTGAACGACCCCCCAAAACGTGTTCAGGGGGTCTCGTTAGGAACTTTTATGGTGGTCCCGGGCTTAAGTTTCACCGTGCGGGTCATGCTAATAGTTCACTTTCCAAAGGAAATTCACTAATAATGCAGTGTAAGATGTGACCTATCTCGTCCCGTTCTGCCTTTCGTTCTGTATGGATTTTTTACAAAACCCTTACTATCTTTGAAACGGTTGATAAAATCATGAAAATTGTTATGAATGTTAATGATGTAATCAGTTGACAAATTACATAACATTTTGGTTTTCATAAAACATTCCGTTTCAAGATGGCATCAGTTCAAAGTTTTCAAAGTTAAATATCTAATAAAACTTCAAATTGTATTAAAAAAAGTTAAAAAACAAAACATTTAGACAGTTTAAAACATTGTGTCATATGTAACAATTGTTTAATGTATAACGGAGGAAATTCAAATTTAGTGTTAAACAGTTGGCCTTGTTTGCTGCTGAATAAGACCATCTCCCTACTTTTGAACACTAAATATCAGTTTTCTCCGTTATCCATCAACCAATCTACACATATGACACACTGTTTGATTTGTCTTGAAATTGTCTAAATATGCGGTGTTTAACATCTACACCTATAAAAGGCAAAGCCCTCACTCACTCACTCATCACGAATTCTTCTACTTCCCATTTACCTAGAGAGTTTAAATTGAGTACACTGATTCTCTAAGCATAAAATAAGAAAAACTAAAGGGTTTCCATCCTGAACTGTCCTTTAGGGCTCCGCCAGAGACCCCGGCAAAATTCCCATGTATGCCTTATGGACATTAATTTTTGTTTGAGCTGAAAATAAAAACAGCTGATCTTGATTTGTAGTAGTTTGACGGGCTAACCAGAGAATGCAGCACACACAACTGACATAGTTTTTAGCGAATTTCTCCTATAGAGAAGAAGCTATTACCGTTAGGTCTCATAGTAAGACTTAAGCCCGAGACCATAATAACTTTTCATTTTGAGGTCCCCAGATGCCAAAAACACCTTTCGTTAAAATTTTTATATTATTATTATTATAAAATTATTTATATACATATATATATATATATATATATATATATATATATGTCCGTAAGCACGATATCTCTCGTAAAAAAGCTCCGATCATAATGAAATTTGGTACAAATTTTTCAAAGTACCATTTATTTGAACGAGTTCGAAAACTAGACGAATCGCATCATCCGAAGGGGGGTTTTGTACCCCAAAAATGGGGTTATTGGGGTTTCCACATGTAATTTTTATTTAAATCCAATTTTAATTTTTACCATTTAATTCAGCATAAAAAATTTGGTATTTTTATCATTGCTCTATGTCAATTGGTTCCTGAGATATTGAAAGTGCTAAACACAGTGCGTTGTCTAATAAATGTTATTCTTATGGAGAAAAAGAAAAATTGTATATCTCACTTATTTATGAACATAAACTGACAAAATTTGGTATATGGCTTCATCTGGTTGGGGTTTATCGTTCTTGGCACAAAATACAAAATTTTCACGTATGGTTCCCGTAGCAGCAAACCTAGGTAATCGGTCCCCATTTTATTCTTATGGAGAATAATTAAAATTGTATATATCGCTTACTTCGTATGTATATATATATATGAATGAAACTTCGTATGTGACTTTCCTTAGATGAGTTCTAATGATATTTGCATAAAAACCCATTATTTTGTGTTCCTTGTTGCAGCAAACCTGCGTACTCATACCCAATGTTATTCTTCTTATGGAGGATAATTAATATTTTTAATATCCCTTGTTTGTGAATATATTTCTTATGACTCCTGTTAAGTGTATTAATGTGTTATGTTATATATTCATTGGAAATTCGCTGAGTATGCAGGTTTGCTGCGACGGGGGTTTTTATAAATCATTTGTGGGACGAAGCCTGCGGGTAACAGCTACTTTTTTAATACAATTTGTAGTTTATTGGATACTAGATGACCCGACAGACGTTGTCCTGTCTTTAATGTGAATATTAAATGTGAAATGGAATGAATAACAATAAATATAGCACAGTTAAATGAAAAGATTCCAGCTCAAATTATAACACTTTTTACCTTGGTTATTAAAAAAGCTTTGAACTAAGTACAATTTCTAAATCCTTGACAAAATAAAAACCAAAATGTAAACAAATAAACACATGTTTTTTAACTCATTCAAATCTTAGTATTGATTACATATGATCAAACCAAATGACATTGGAAATTTTCAAATATCAGGTGCTGCCATCTAGGGGATAAATTCTTAATGGTTTGGGATAAGTCTACATGACAACGTTGTCCCTCAAATTCTTATATTAATGATTTATTTGTTCACGAATTATAAATATAAACCCTTTTTCTCATTTGGGGAAAACCTTTCACTATATACTAAGTACGTTATGTTTCATGAAATGTATTTGATTGATATTTAATCATGATAGTTTCTTTGTAATTGGAAATTATCTCTTTTGTATCTCACAGTTTAATAAAAGCGTTTTCCACCAATGTTAATTTAAAGGCATTTTTTACAATTTTTAAAGTCAAATTACTAAATAATGGTTGGGTGGATTAACAATTTTCTTTCATACAAACCTTCCCCTGGCATTAAGGAACACAACAAAAAAAGAATCGTCCAATTTGGTGCACTCGTTCTCGAGTTATGGAGTCACGTCAAAAAAAGGGATTGTGATTTATTTATATAGATTTAACTTTGAACTACCGCCATCTTGAAATGGATAGTTGTATTAAAACAAAATCGTTATGTAATTTGTTAAATTCCTACAGTAATACTAACACATTTTCATCATTTCACATTTATGCCCGGTTAATAGAATAATCAAGAATGATCGTTTGTCAACTATACATGCAGCATGGACGAGGAAATGTCATTCGAGTGGTAATTAACTAATGGTTACTAAAACATCCATTTCGATGATTATGTGACGCAGTCACTGAATTGACTAATAAGATAATAGAGAGCTGGGTTGTTTCCGGGAATTCCGGGGGCGATGACGTCACAGCGAGGGAATTCGCAGATTTTCCGCCGCCATTTTGTACACACACAATAAAGTGGCATTAAAAATGGAGGTAATTTTGTCATGCAAATGTGTGTTTATTACTGGGAAATTTGTATTACTTTTTAAATATATTTTGTCATAATTCCATGAAGAAGAATACAAAATAAAAAGCCTCTAAAACATCGGAACTAAGACTATATAGATGCGATTTTGTTAAGGTAACCACGTACTCCCTATGTCGCGCATGTTTTAATGCACAACTTTTGGTCCACTTAAACAAAAAACTATTATTCACAGGATCTTGAAATTTTTTTCAATGTATTTTAAACTATTACCTATAATGTTAATTTATTATAAATGTAATAACACAAAAAATATAATATTATTTTAAAAAATTTAAAAAATCTAAATTTTGAAATTTAAATTTTTTTTTATCAATTACCATAGTTACATATTAAAAATAGGTTAACAAAATAGGTAATGCTACATAGTGTGCCAGTAAAAAAATTCAAATTGATAGTGCAAGTATTTTAGGGGAAAAGTGTACTTGCGTTTGAAAAAAGTGAAATTTTCGCTAGATTCAAATACCCCCGTCGCAGCAAACCTGCGTACTCAGCGAATTTCCAATTATTATATTTGTCTTAATACCGCATAAAGCTGCAGACCAAGTTTCATAAATGAGGGAATATATTCATATATAGGCGGTATATACAATTTTAATTATTCTCCATAAGAATAGCATTGGTGATGAGTACATAGGTTTGCTGAAACAAGGAACACAAACAATTGGTTTTTATGCAAATTTAAATATAATTTAACTAGGCGAAGCCACATACCAAGTTTAATCAATATTCAATCATAAGTAAGCACTTTATAACATTTTAATTATTCTCCATAAGAATAACATGGGAGCTGAGTAAGCAGGTTTGCTGCAACAAGGAACTAAAAAATGGGTTTTTATGCAAATATCAATATAACTCAACAAGGTGAAGCCACATACCAAGTTTTATTAATTTATGTTCATAATTAAGGGAGTCATTACATTTTACTTATCCTCCATAAGAATAACATGGGGGCTGAGTACGCAGGTTCGCTGCTATGGGGATAATCAACAAAAAATCAATTTTTTGTGCAAATATCAATATACCAGTACTACGTAACCCCATGTGCCAAGTTTCATCAATATACATTCATTAATAATGGAGATATCAAATTTTATTTATTCTCCATAAGGATAACATTGGACAACGTACTGTGTTTAGCACTTTGAATATCTCTGCAACGGTTGGACGTAGAATCACAATTTAAACACCAAAATGATTGTTTTGTGGAGCTGAGTTGATTGGTAAAAGCAAATGTGAGGTTTACATTAAAATTAACTTAGGAAAAGCCAAAAACCTTTTTCCCATAAGATTAACATAGGAGATTTTATGAGCAGGTTTTTTTGGATTTTCTCCGCAACCACTTAACCTAGCTTAATAATTCAAAATACCATATTATTTGTTTTTTTAAGCTCTATGACATGGTCTAAACCAAAATTAAGTGTTTTAAAAACTTTAGGTTAAAAAATGCAAAAAACTGATTTTTGGAAAATTTAAAACCCCCATAAACCCCCCTTCCCATGGCCCGATTTTTCTGGTTTTCGAACTTAAAGTCATAAATGTCACTTTACACATTTGAGCCAAATTTAATCGAAATCGGACGTTTTTTACTCAAGTTATCGCATTCACGGACACACACACACATATATATATATATATATATATATATATATATATATATATATATATATACATATATATAAATTTGAACGAATAGTGTTTTAGTCATCTAGGGACCTAAAAAAAATATTTTGTCATGGTCTCGGGCTTAAGTCTTACCATGAGACCTACGGTAATAGCTTCTTCCCTATAGGGGAAATTCGCTAAAAACAGTCACCGACTCTTTTTAACACTAAAACTCTCCTGCACCATAAGAAACACATTTTCTTCATATTGATTTTTGTTGTCTTCAAATTTCTTTTCTTCCTTATTTTAATTTTATTTTTAATAAATAATTAAATTTATTTTATTTTATTTTATTTTATTTTTAAGGTGGTTAAATTCACCGCGCACAACCAAATAAATCAAACTTTTACTACTATTAATTTAAACAAAATATCAATGTACATATATCGAAATGTTCGGAAAAACATAGACAATAAATTAGAACAATAAACAAATTTAAAAATAAATAAATATTTTCATTCATGGTTACCTTAAAATAAAACATTCTTATATGAACATTTAAAAAAATATTTATTTAACGGTCATACCATTTCAATCATAGATAACAATAAACAGTGTTGCAACAACATTTGCAACATAAAATACCCCCCGTCGCAGCAAACCTGCGTACTCAGCGAATTTCCAATGCATTGATATGTTTCTCACTAGTACATAAAGCCACTCACCAATTTTGACAAAAATACATTCATAAATAAGTGATTTATTACATTTTATTTATTCCCCATAAGAATAACATTAGGACTGAGTATGCAAGTTTGCTGCAACGAGGAAGATAAGAAATGAGTTTTTATGCAATTATCAATATAACTGAACCAGGTGAATCTACTTACCATGTTTTATTAATTTATCTTCATAATTAAGGGAGATATAAAACTTTACTTATTCTCCATAAGAATAACATTAGGGCTGAGTATGCAGGTTAGATGCTACGGGGACAATCAACAAAACATTTATTTTTTGTGCAATTATCAATATACCAGTACAACATGAAGCCACATACCAAATTTCATCAATATACATTCATAAATAATCAAGATATCAAATTTTATTTATTCTCCATAAGGATAACATTGGACAACGTACTGTGTTTAGCACTTTGAATATCTCTGCAACGGTTTGACGTAGAATCACAATTTAAACACCAAAATGATTGTTTTGTGGAGCTGAAGTGATTGGTAAAGGAAAATGTGAAGTTTAAAGTAAAATTAACTGAGGAAAAGCCAAAAACCTTTTTACCATAAGATTAACATGGGAGATTTTATGAGCATGATTTTTTCCGCAACCACTAGGTTAATAATTCAAAATACCATATTATTTGTTTTTTTAAGCTCTATAACATGGTCTAAACCAAAATTAAGTGTTTTAAAAATTTTAGGGTAAAAAATGCAAAGAACTGATTTTTGGAAAATTTAAAACCCCCATAAACCCCCCTTCCCATGGTCCGATTTTTCTGGTTTTCGAACTTAAAGTCATAAATGTCAGTTTACACATTTGAGCCAAATTTCATCGAAATCGGACGTTTTTTACTCAAGTTATCGCATTCACGGACACATATATATATATATATATATATATATATATATATATATATATATAATTTGAACGAATAGTGTTTTGGACATCTGGGGACATCAAAACAAAAAGTTATCATGGTCTCGGGCTTAAGTCTTACCATTAGACCTACGGTAATAGCTTCTTCCCTATAGGGGAAATTCGCTAAAAACGGCAATTCGGGAGGTCTCGGGTTTTATCTATGGAGAATCATTACTACCTCTATCTATACTACTTCCATGGTTTTATCTAAGCTAGCCATTCTGTTGAGTTTGATGAGTTTGTACGGTTTCTACTTTCATTTAGGCAGTTACCGGAATGGTTCTCTATAGGGTCGTATACCCCTTCAAGAATGGAAACATAGGAACCAGGCCTACCTTACCCAGTTAAATGATTTCCCCATAAAACTATTTTTTGTAAATTCCGATACACATTGTTAATCACTACCGTGGAATAAATTATTTATACTGTTTATTCATTTATTCATTGATCAACATTTTGATAGATGATTTCCTTTTCACGAGTGAAATAACTTTATCAGAGATGTGTATAAATAACAAATTGATGGTAAACGAGTTCGCACGCAGCACGCTGACGTGAGGGAACTGAATTTCCACATAAAAACTTTTTAAAACTCCAAATCATTGTAAAAATATACATTTATTCCAATTTTTATTGAAATCAGAAAACAGTTGTTTTTTGGCTGTTCTGATGCTCCTGGTTTCATTTACCTGCAAAGCTGGGAATTCAATTTTGCGCATTATAATGTTAGGAGAAGGTCCAAGCGTGGGGTTGCTGGGGATGATTAAAATACTCTAACAAAGGAATAACAGGCTTTTCTAGTGTAAAACCCCCGTAAGACAACGTACTGTGTTTAGTCGAAACACATTTTATTTAATAACTCGGTAAATATTTATGCCAGAATGACGAAAGAGGGCTTAAACGTTTCGCCACACTTATTCCCATCTTTGTTCATGCATTAATTTCACATTTGGGGCTTTTCTGACCCTTTTTGGGCTCAAAAACTCGAAATTTGAAAGATTAATCCCCAAAAAAGGAACTAGAATTTGCCAATTGTTTTGCCCAACGAACTTGTTCAACTGATTACAGAAAGGAACGTCCCTACCAAATTTGAAGAAAATCGGACAAAAAATGCGACCGCTAGAGTGCAAACACACATATACACACACACACACACACACACACACACACACACACACACACACACACACACACACACACACACACACACACACATATATATGTGTGTGTGTGTGTGTGTGTGTTTGGTAGGGACGTCCCTTTCTGTAATCAGTTGGACAAGTTCGTTGGACAAAACAATTGGAAAATTCTAAACCCTTTTTTATATATGTGTGTGTGTGTGTGTGTGTGTGTGTGTGTGTGTGTGTGTGTGTGTGTGTGTGTGTGGGTCAAAACGTGTTCAGGGGGTCACGTTAGGAACTTCTATGGTGCTTAAGTTTCACTGTGCGAGTCATGCTAATAATTCACTTTCCAAAGGAAATTCACTAACAAGGTAAACAAGGAAAAATGTTAAAAGAGTAAATAACTGCTACAAATTAATGACAATACCGGCAGTACACAGACGTTATGCGGGTTGCTTCGACCAATGCTGGGCGCTCATCTAAAATCAAAAACTAACTGTCAAATGTATAGATACTTATTTACTTGTAAATTTACGGTACAACCATTTTCTCATGTTTATCATTACTTGTATGATCAAGAGTTTGTACAAGAAATCAGTAACTCATAATTAATATAGCAAGAATACTATATGGACAAATTTAACTATACAATCAAATTTAATGATTAAAAATATAAAATCTGTATAATAAATAAGAGGCTACAAGAGAATAATACTTACCAGGGATATTATTGATGATGCACTGAAAATAAAATATTTATTGATAATTTTGCCTTTATTCATTTAGGGGGTTGGGGGGTTCTCCAATGGCAAAACATTTCGCGTTTCTACCTGCTTCCCCCATAAGGTCATTGTTAATTTTAAAAGCCCGTCCCGCCTCACCGGATTATCCGATAATGTTGATTTATTGCTCATTTTAAAGTGCAAAAAATATTAGAGATTTCAGTGGTAAAAATTTAAAAATTTAAAAAAATAATCGTTCAATAAAATGCCAAAATATTTCAAATTTACGATTTTTTTATAGATGAACTATTTATGATCGACATTATCTCACTGAAATCACTAAGTATTATTTGTTCTTTAAAATTAACCTTAGATTATCGATATCGAATAATTCGTTGAGGAGGGACAGACTGTGAAAGTTAACTTTGATCTTACTGGACCAATGTTAACATGGTAGCAGAGGACTGGAGCCCCCTCTTAAAGACGTAACTCTTTACGTGAACAGTGTCATAAACAAGAACAAAAAACTCACGGGTTTCACGTGTCTATTTTAATCTATTCTTCCGTAAGAACAATCTGTGATATATTCAATAGTCCATTAGATAAGGCAATGAATAATATCCCATTAAACAAATTCCTACCTTTTACTGTGAGGAGAATATTAATATTAAACTAGTTCGCACGCAGCACGCTGACATGAGGGAAGTGAATTTCCACAGACAAAATTTTAAAACTCAGAATCAATGTAAAAACAAGAATTTATTCAAATTTTTATTAAATCTGAAAACATTGATTTTTTCGGCTGTTCTTTTGCTTCTGGTTTTAGCGAATTTCCCCTATAGGGGAGAAGCTATTACCGTAGGTCTCATGGTAAGACTTAAGTCCGAGACCATGATAATTTTTTGTTTTTAGGTCCCCAGATGACAAAAACACTATTCGTTCAAATTTATATATATGTATATATATATATATATATATCTATATATGTGTCCGTGAATGCGATAACTTGAGTAAAAAACGTCCGATTTCGATGAAATTTGGCTCAAATGTGCAAAATGACATTCATGACTTTAAGTTCGAAAACCAGAAAAATCGGACCATGGGAAGGGGGATTTATGGGGGTTTTAAATTTTCCAAAAATCAGTTTTTTGCATTTTTCACCCTACAATTTTTTAAAAACTTAATTTTGGTTTTGACCATGTTATAGAGCTTAAAAAACAAATAATATAGTATTTTGAATTATTAACCTAGGTTTAGTGGTTGCGGAGAAAATCCAAAAAAACCTACTCATAAATTCTCCCATGTTAATCTTATGGGAAATATGTTTTTGGCATTTCCTCAGTTTATTTTAATTTAAACTTCACATTTGCTTTTACCAATCTGTTCAGTTCCACAAAAAAATCATTTTGGTGTTTAAATTGTGATTCTACGCTCAACCGTTGCTGAGATATTCAAAGTGCTAAACACAGTACGTTGTCCAATGTTATCCTTATGGAGAATAAATAAAATTTGATATCTCGATTATTTATGAATGTATGTTGATGAAACTTGGTATGTGGCTTCACGTAGTACTGGTATATTGATATTTGCACAAATAATTGATTTTTTATTGGTTATTCCTGTAGCAGCATACCTGCATACTCAGCCCCCCATGTTATTCTTATGGAGAATAAGTAAAATGTAATGACTCCATTAATTTTGAACATAAATTAATAAATCTTGGTATGTAGCTTCACTTGGTTGAGTTATATTCATAATTGCATACAAACCCATTTTTTGTTCCTTGTTGCGGCAAACCTGCTTACTCAGCCCCCATGTTATTCTTATGGAGAATAACTAAAATGTTATATAGAGCTTATTTATGATTGAATATTGATGAAACTTGGTATGTGGCTTCGCCTAGTTAAATTATATTTATATTAGCATAAAAATCAATTGTTTGTGTTCCTTGTTTCAGCAAACCTACGTACTCATTACCGATGCTATTCTTATGGAGAATAATTAAAATCGCTTATATGTGAATATATTTTTATGAAACTTGGTACGCGGCTTTATGTGGAATTCAGACAAATATTATGCATTGGAAATTCGCTGAGTACGCAGGTTTGCTGCGACGGGGGTATTATTTACCTGCAATGCTGGGAATAGAATTTTGCGCATTATAAGGTTAGGAGAAGGTCCAGTCAGGCTTGAAGGTAGACGTGAGGTTGCTGGGGATGAGAAAAGTACACCTACAAATGAATATCAGGCTTTTCTAATGTAAAACCCCCATAAGACAACGTACTGTGTTTATTTGATACACATTTTCTTTAATAACACTGTAAATATTTATGCTAGAATGACGGGAGAGGGCTTAAAACTTTCGCCTCACTAATTACCATGTTTTACATGAATGAATTTTACATCCGGGGCTTTTCTGACCCTTTTTGGGCCCAAAAACCCGAAATTTGAAAGATTAATCCCCAATAAAGGGCTTTAGAGTTTTCCGATTGTTTTGCCCAACGAACTTGTCCTACTGATTACAAAAAGGAATGTCCCTACCAAATTTTAAGTAAATCGGACAAAAAATACGACCGCTAGAGTGGAAACACATACATATATATATATATATATATATATATATATATATATATATATATATACATATACATATACACATGTATATGTATGTATACATGTGTATGTAATGTATATATATATATATATATATATATACACAATTTTGAACGACACCCCCAAAACGTGTTCAGGGGGTCACGTTAGGAACTTCTATGGAGGCTTAAGTTTCACCGTGGGTCATGCTAATAGTTCATTTTCCTGAGGAAATTCACTAAAAAGTAATCGGGCTATCTAATTAAAAAATATTCAATATTTGCGACATATTTGGGAAACTATTAAATTTGAGTAATGCCAATATTATGGAATTTATTCATTAGGGCCACATGACTTATTCTATTTACCCATTATTTATATATAAATTAGGGATAAGTTAAACCATAGAAAAATAAACCAGGCAGAAAAAAATACCCGGTTAATTTTTCTATGGTTAAACTAATCAACAGGGAATACTCAAGACTATATTGCTAATTGCCACCCATCCCTGAGGGGAGGTAGATTCCTCCCAAGTGGGTTTAAAAGGCCTTATGCATTCCCATTATCAAAACCTGAAAACTAGTTTCCTAAATTTAACCAAAACAACTTTGGCCAGCTTGTTAATAAAGAAAAAAATTTAGCAACGAAAATCTTAGTAACAAAATTTATTCGTATTAAATATCTGAATATATATATATTTTTTCTCCCAGAAACTACTGGACGGATCGAGTTTAAATCTTATTATATATGAACATAGTTTACATGCCAAAATATCATATAAGAATTTAATATAGTAATTTTCAATCTCATCTCAGGGTTTCGCCACATAGTCAATTTAATTTCCAATATTTTGCCTACGGAAGAATAGTTTTAAGACTTTTAAATGAGATTTATTGGTTCTACAGTTGATTTTTAATCACAAGCTACGATTTGTATATTCTGAATGTTGTCATTGAATTGTTTATACTCTGTGTTTATACATGTTTTATCATTAAGTCCCATTTAGAACAACTGTTGGAGCTCCGTCTGACTGATCTTCAAAGTGTCCTTGTTTATTTTATGGATATTAAACAATAAAAACCATAAAACCATTTGTTTGTGGAGTATTTCCAGAACCGATTTAACTGAAATGAACAAGGAAGATAGATAATACCAAAATATGCAAATATCAATATACCGTGACTAGGTGAAGCCACTTATCAAGTTTCATCAATATACATTAATAAATAATCGAGATGTCAAATTGTATTTATTCTCCATAAGGATAACATTGGACAACGTGCTGTGTTTAGCATTTTGAATATCTCTGCAATGGTTGGACGTAGAATCACAATTTAAACACTAAAATTATTGATTTGTAGAGCTGAACTGATTGGTAAAAGCAAATGTGAAGTTTTCAGTAAAATTCACTAAGGAAACGCTAACAACCTTTTTCTCATGGGAAATTTCATTTTTGGATCTTCTCCGCAACCACTTAACATAGGTTAATGATTCAAAATACTAAACTATTGGTTTTTTAAGCTCTATAAAATGGCCATAACCAAAATTGAGTGTTTTAAAAATGTAAGGGTACAAAATTTATAAAAAAAATGATTTATGGAAAATGTTAAACCCCCATAAAACCCCCTTCCCCAATGATCCCCCCCATGATCCCTTCGTTCTGGTTTCCACTTTTTTGTCAAATTTCATCATAGGCTAAATTTATAAATATATATAAATTTGAACGAATTGTGTTTTGGGCACCTGGGGGCCTCAAAACCAAAAACTTATCATGATCTCGGGCTTAACTCTTACCATGCCACCTACAGCAATAGCTTCTTCCCTATAGGAGAAATTCGCTAATACAGTCTGTAGGTACTTCATCAAAATCCGCAATAAGCCTCGGAACGTTCCGAAGATTATATCGGGCTCTTCCTCACTCCATTTATTTCACATATTTAATATCATACACTCACTAAGTGACCGGTAACGAATATAGCTAAATGGCAGGGTTCAAAACTAACACAGCATTTGGTGGGTGAAGCCGCGGTTCATAAAAGCTGGTTATTGCATCACTACTAATAAACAATCATATATTTTTTGTTAATAGGCCCACAGAGTAAAAGGCTTTCTTTTATATTAAACTAAATACCAATAATCACTGAAAAAATAAAGCTGAATAAAAAATACATTATCATGCGGGTGTATTTTTTCCTACATTTGTTTAAAATTATTTTTTCGTTACTGCTTCAAAAACAACTGTTTTTGACAGATGCGTTGAGATTCAAAAGTTCTTCTTTTTAGTCTTTGGATATGTTTTTATGATCATTATCGTACTAGTACTAAAAAGATCATTGTTGATGATACTTTTGATTCGAGGTCGTCATAAATCGATTAAAATTCATTCGATTATAAATAATCGAAAAATTCATTGTTATTATCGAAACATTCATTGTTGTATTGTTATTATTTTTGCGTTCGTTTCCCGTACACTACTGGTGAGTGACAACTGAAGTGATCGACTCAACAACCGATAGATATGAATGAACCGAAGTTATGCATGTGCAACAGCTGATTGTTTCAAGAGACAAGCTGAAAGAAACATTTTAGGTTATGAAGACACAGTACGTAAATTTTACTTTTGTTTTTATTTAAACCTTAAGTTTTTTGGCAGTATGACGAAAAATATAGTTCGTCACTCGGATCAAAAGTGTGTTTTTAATACTCGCTCATTTCCCAGCCTCGGCTTCGCCTCGGCAGTTAAACTGGAGCTCGTATTAAAAAGATCCACTTTTGATCCTAGTGAAGAAATATACTATTGTCAGCTTTCCCATATTTTACAAAATAACCCACTTAATTTCTCTGACCGACATAAGGTGTTGGAATTCCTGGCCTTGACATCCTCACTGGTCTGTGGTTGACATTCATGACAACACCGACAGACAGACAGTCCGTTAACCCAACTTTCTATTGGTTTACTGTTAGACACCACTTTCGGCACCCAAGTTCAATGGTGGCATTGCAATTATGTAGGTTTGAATAATGCTGTGTTTGCAATATGAAGATTTAGTGGAGCCTTACCAGTTTGATGTTACCAATTTGAATCATTACCAGTTTGACGTTACCGAGTCGAATTCTTACCAAAATGAATAAATGGAATCGCTTCCTGCATCTATTAGTAAGTGTCGAACATTGTTTAGGTAAAAAATTAATGGATTTATTTTTTGTTTGGTTTTACTTTTTCGATTTTTTCAATGAAGTTACAAGCTAGAAAACGGGATGCAGACAAATCGACGCTCCTTAATTTTTAACAAAATTGCTCATTTTACCAGCGAACAACTACGAAATGCATCGCAGTAAAGCCAATTGTACAGAGTTTTGGGTGGTGATAACATGAACATCCTATATATAATACACTGAGGGGTGCTTCTTCACAGTCATAACTCGATTTCGGCTAGTCGGATTTTAACGTTTAAAATGTCAAATTAAAGGTGTTTTACGTAGATTTGCCAATACGTCTCAAAATTTTAAGAAAGGGCATCACTTAAATACCGAAAAGGGCTGAATTTTCGGAACAGTGGCGCTATCCGACGGCGGAAGTCTAAACTACGTATAGATTGAAAGCGATATCAATGTAAACTGTGTACATTGTTGAAAGTACGTTATCCGCATTATTCTCAGATGTTATCATCGGTTTTAATATCAGATGTGTTGTTATGTTTGTTTACAACTGAAGTAACCTTTTATTTCGTTCGGTACAAACCAACGAGATGTAAATAATATAGAGCTCTCGTCTCGTGTTAAATAAACGGTATCAGGAAACTGACACATACTTCCTCCCTTTTAGCCCAACTTTAATCATTAAATTACATTTTATTCACTAAATATAGAATACAAAGCACGGTCGAATGTACAGAAAATCGTGTTAAAAAAGTGAAGCCTCACTGGAGGATATTTTTGTAAACAAATCATCTGGTCAAAGAGTAATAAAGACTAACAAAACTTGTGAAGAGAGGATTTGATCGGTTAAACATATTGTCGCCATGGAGACCGGAGGGTATAGAGGGTCAAAATAGCGGCCAGCATGTAGGCAAAGTTTTTCACTCCAGGCGAGACCTCTGTAGATATTAGAGGTGTGCGAGTACTCGAAACCGAGTTTTCGGCCCAGTATTTTAATACTCGAACTCGACTCGAAGTTTTAAAACTACTTGAAAGTTCGAGCGAGTATTTTCCGCCGATTTCCGGACGAACGCGAACGATTGCGACCGGCCAGAACGCTTAGTAACGGCCGCGAAAGGCGATCGCATCACGTAAAATCGGCCGAAAATGACGATCGGACCGCGTAATTTCGGCCGTAACTAACGACTTCGTCATTTAATATTGATTATGAGTGATGTCTGGACCAAGTGAAATTGGCCAAATGACAACCGGGCCCTGTTTCATTGACCGGAAACGAATGTCAAACCGTGTTTTGTTTGTCAATATGTAATCCTGTTTGATTGTACTGGCGAAAACTTTGTATTGCTACTCATGTATTAGTTAGAAACCATGATTAGGTTATCAAATCTAGGGTGGTATCCAAATCCCATTACACTATTTTCAACTACCAACTGATGGCAAATACTCGCTCGAAAATACTCGAAACTCGAAAATAATTGGCACTACTCGAGTCGACTCGACTCGATTAAAAAAAACACTACTCGCACACCCCTTATAGATATTTACCTCGTTGGTACAAACTTGCTCGGATTCGAGCAACAGGACAACTATTATATAATTGAAATACACTTAGTCGTCTTTTAATATGGCCATCTGTATGCATTTCTGTATGACGGGTCGCCTATTTCAATCAGTATGTGAGAGATAGGGACACGCAGGTGGGGGCTCAACATTGCAGCAGGTACAATAAGTTTGTGGACAGTAATAAGTTAAAAATTCTGCAAGAATTTACAAAAAACGCTTATATCTCTATTAATATTTATTGTAGCTTCATATTTATTTTTTGTTTGATTGCCTAAATAACGATCTGAAAATTTGAAGCATTCAGTATTCTGCCTTCTGAATAAGTTTAAATTTAATTATATCGCAATCATTCACAAGGTATATTTTCACGAGGAACTATTTACTATAACACTACTTCTAAGAGGGGCCTCCAGTCCTCTGCGCCTACCTGCTTCTCCCGTGTTATCAATGTTAACTTTCAAACGCCGTCCCTCTTCAGTGGTTTATCATAAATTTATTATTAGTGAATTTCCTTTGGAAAGTGAATTATTAGCATGACCTGCACGGTGAAACTTAAGCCCGGGACCACCATAGAAGTTCCTAACGTGACCCCCTGAACACGTTTTGGGGGGTTGTTCAAAATTTTATATATATATAGACATACACTGTGTGTGTGTTTGCACTCTAGCGGTCGCATTTTTTGTCCGATTTACTTTAAATTAGGTAGGTACGTTCTTTTCTGTATTCAGTTGGACAAGTTCGTTGGGCAAAACAATCAGAAAACTCTAAACCCCTTTTTTGGGGATTAATCTTTCAAATTTCGAGTTTTTGGGCCCAAAAAGGGTCACAAAAGCCCCAGATGCAAAATAAATGCATGTAAAAAGATGGGAATTAGTGCGGCGAAAGTTTTACGCCCTCTCTCGTCATTCTAGCATAAATATTTACCGAGTTATTAAAGAAAATGTGTATCGACTAAACACAGTACGTTGTCTTATGGGGGTTTTACACTAGAAAAGCCTGTTATTCCTTTGTTCGAGTACTTTTATGATCCCCAGCAACCTCACGCCTACTTTCAAGCCTGTCTGGACCTTCTCCTAACCTTATAATGCGCAAAATTGTATTCCCAGCTTTGCAAGTAAATGAAACCAGGAGTATCAGAACAGCCAAAAAATCAATATTTTCAGATTTCAATAAAAATTGGAAAAATGTATGTTTTTACACTTATTTTGAGTTTTACAAGTTTTTATGTGGAAATTCACTTCCCTCACGTCAGCGTGCTGCGTGCGAACTCGTTCATGGTTAGGTTAGGTCAAAGAACACAAATACCATGCTATTTCAGTGGACAGAATTTTTATGACACAAATAGTGTACCCATAAAAAATCATAAGTATTTTATATTTTGGAATTTTGTTGAACGATTATTATTTACAATATTGAAATTGCTCTTAGTGAAATCGCAAGGTTTTTTTGCTCTTTAAACTAAACCATAGATCATCGAGTTCGGGTAGTCTGTTGAGGAGGAACGGACTTTGAAAGTTAACATTGGCCTTATGGATGGGAGAAATAATACCCCCGTCGCAGCAAACCTGCGTACTCAGCGAATTTCCAATGCATATATATGTGACTCACTACTACATAAAGCTACTTACCAAGTTTCCCAAAAATACATCCATAAATAAGTGATATATAGCATTTTATTTATTCTCCATAAGAATAACATTAGGGTTGAGGTCGCAGGTTTGCTGCAACGAAGAAGATAAGTAATATTTTTTGCAATTATCAATATAACTGAACCAGGTGAAACTATATACCAAGTTTTATTAATTTAGGTTCATAATTAAGGGAGATATACAACTTTACTTATTCTCCATATGAATAACATGGGGGCCGAGTATGCAGGTTTGCTGCTACGGGGACTATCAACAAAAAACTTGTTTTTTCTGCTAATATCAATATACCACAACTATTTGAAGCCACATACCAAGTTTCATCAATATACATTCAAAAATAATCGAGATATAGAATTTTATTTATTCTCCATAAGGATAACATTGGACAACGTACTGTGTTTAGCACTTTGAATATCTCTGCAACGGTTGAACAACGATTAAAACACCAAAATGTTTGTTTTGTTGAGCTAAACACAATAATAAACAGAAATGTGAAGTTTTTAGTAAAATTATCTGAGAAAAATCTAAAAACCTTTTTCCCATAAGATTAACATGAGACACGTTTTTTTGATTTTCTCCGCAACCACTTAACCTAGGTTAATGATTCAAAATACTAAATTATTTGTTTTTTAAGCTCTATAAAATGGATATAACCAAGATTAGTGTTTTTAACATTTTGGGGTAAAATTTGCAAAAAACTGATTTTTGGAAAATTGTAAACCCCCTTCCCATAGTGCGATCGATCTGGTTTTCGAACTTAAAGTCATAAATGCTACTCTCCATATTTGTGCCAAATTTCATCAAAATCGGGTGTTTCTTTCAAAAGTTATAGCGGTAACGGACACACACATATATAAATTTGAACGAATAGTGTTTTTGGCATCTGGGGACCTCAAAACGAAAAGTTATCATGGTCTGGGGCTTAAGTCTTACCATGAGACCTACGATAATAGTTTCTTCCCTATAGGGGAAATTCGCTAAAACGTTTATTGTTTCTTGACTGGATCCCCCTCTTAAATATCCTCCTTAGTTTCATGTTTGGTGTGTAGAAAAATGATTGTTTGAACTGGAAAACAGCAAAATACGGCACATGCAAGCTGACGCGTAACATTTGCTAGACTCCCTCTATTATATGGCGACACCAGGAAAGACGCAGTGACGTCACCAGAAGTGACGCGTAGCAGCTATTCTATTGTTGTGACGATAACGGTAAGCTCTTAGAACCGCATTCTTGTGTATTTACAAACCTAGAAGATTCCAGACACCTGGTACCAACAATGATTATGACCCGGGGGCCGAGCTTTGCTCGGATGAAAAGCACATTGATGCTTTACACGGAGTGACTTGAACAGCTCACTGGTTCTTTTTGATCTTTTATGATTATTTTGTGAAGATTTTTCAAAGTCCTATGTTCATATTTTCAGTTTTAAAATGCTCTTTCCATCAAAATTGGATTTTTCTGAGGTTAAGGCTTTTTCTAATCGAGGTACAAAACCCCGTTCCAAAGTTCAAGAGGGACTCCAGTCTCCTGCTTCTTCCATAAAGGCCGATGTTAACTTTTAAACCCCGACCCTCCTCAACGGATTGTCCACAGTTGCTGATCCATGGCTCGTTTTCTAAAGCACAAAAAATCCTAGTGATTTCATTTAGCAGAATTTCGAAAACACAAATAGTCAACCCATCAGGGTAATAGTAAATATACAATATTTTGGTATTTTATCGAATGATTTTTATTTTCCAAAATGTTGCTCACTGAAATCGCTAGGTTTTGTTATTTTTTGCTCTTAAAAATGACCCATACCTTTACCGTTACCTCCGTAGTCTGTCCCTAGGACCTCAGTGGCGTGGGACCCGTTAAAATCCAATAAAATTCAAGCGGCCGTAGACCTTGTTCAATCAGGTTAGGGTAATGCCAGGATTGGGTTGATGTGGAAAGAGTCCGGGATGGGACGGACGAGAAATCTTGAAAAATGTTCAACTGTGGTCAAAAATCTGGCAAACTATAACAGCACTTTCCTAAAAGATAAAGTTACAGTTCTTTCTTGAATTTATTAATATCCATAATTTCTTGAATGATGGGAGCTGTGACAAATATTTAGGGCCTGCGTAGCTCGGTTCAACATTTAAGACATAAATCAACGTTTGCGAAAAATCCATCAAGGATGGACGGAATATAATAAAATTAACATTGGCCTTATATTATGGGGATGCAGGTAGAAACGCGAATTACCAGACGTAAGCCCCTCTCAACTTATCAGGAAGCTAGTCCAATAGCCGTCGGGCTGTCTGCAGAATCCGTCACAGATTACACAAGACTCCATTCAATCCTCGCACCATGTTACGTAGGTTGTAGGTTGTAGATTGGCGAGTGGCGAGTGGCGACTGGTCGTCCCGGTTGTCCCCAGTGCCGCCAGGTAGCGCCGCGGTGTTGCGGCGTTGCCACATCGAACGCTGAAGAACCACGGCAACGTCGCCGGGAGAAAGCTATTCCGCCGTCGTCGTAGCCGCGTACTCCTCACCGTATTGTCATTGTTGCTTCAATCCTTCAAGATTTAGCTTAGTGTCGTGTCAGTTTTTGTTTCGCGTGTATTCTGTGTCGTGTTAAGTGTTGTGTGGAGCATCTCTTTACCAGGGTGTCAAGAGTATGAGGTATGTATTGTCCACATTCCTTCCGCCTAGGTTAGGTGTGGTCATTGCCATGTTGACATCTGTTCAATGTTGTGGAATTTTAATGTTTCTTATTCTCTTTATACGTGTAGGATTTTTTTGTTTATTGTTGTGTTGTCTTTTCGTGTGTTCCGTGGTGATTTTAACGAGTGGTTCTACCGGTAGTTTCAACTTTGCATTGATTGGCTGGACAAATTTAATTGTTGTCTGTACTTTGTGATAACAGTTGTGCCTGTGTGTGGATATAGCCTATTTCATGTTGAGTTGAAGATTATTTACTTATTTACTAACCCGACTTAATATAAATTTAATCAGTTTTGTGCTTAAATTCTGGTTCTTTATTGAGTAGTTAAATTTGTTACCTGTTAAGTGTTATCTGCATTTGGGATCCAAAGAGACCAAAATCCTTAAAATGAAATATGGATTGAATTCCAAATCATAGCTTGCATAACAAATAATGTCCAAGCTAAGAGTCACCATTTTTTTTAGAGATTTGATATTGCATTTTTAAACTGAATGCAAAGCACTTCTCAATAAAACTAATTTGTCAACGGATATAAAACGTCTCTCTTATATTCTTGAACGGGTATGTCTGCAAAATGGACTTCAAAATCCCAAGGACGAAAATATTGGAAAATAAAGGGTTTTATGGGCCTCAGACACAGAGTGGCAAAATCCTCCAGCCCAGGAAATCTCAAATTTGCAAAGAAAATATATTTTAAAATAATAACATTGAGGTGATGGAGTTTCATATCATAACAAAACAAGTATAGTCAGCTGTCAAGGAAATAATAAAAAAAACAAAATTACACTCAATTTTGATCGTGGATTTTAGAGTGGCTTTCAATGACAGAAGAGATTTAAGTAGATTTATGAGTCATTTTAACCTTTGGCTGACCTTGGAAGACACGGTATTGCTGTCAGGTGATTCCCGATTGTTGTGATTGCTTAATCATTCCAGAATGCCGGCAGAGTCATTTCTGTTTTCATTTTCAACTTAACTGTTAGTATTTCCCTTATAGGAAACAAGAAACTGTTATTGTTTCATGGTAATATACCCGTGAAATCGTTTCACTTTGAGGTCTCCAGATGCTAAAAACACCATTCGATCAAATTTGTTTATATGCATGTGGACGCAATAACTTTCGTAAAAAGTAAGTTCGAAGACCAGACACTTCGACCAGCTTCGACCCATCGGGGGTTTGTGGGGAGAGGAGGTTTTGCAGACCAAAAATGGGGTTTTAAAAATGCACTTACATGAAATTTGTTTAGCCAAATTTTGGTTGGCACTATTAGATGCAGCTTAAAACCAAACAATTTAGTACCTTGAATGAACCGGTATATCAGTTGTTTACTGAGATTTTGAGTGAGCTAAATCCAATACGTTGTCCAATGTTATCATGACATGGAGAATAAGTAAATTGTAGTATTTCGCTTTTAATTAAAATATGTTGATTGCCTAGAACGGGAACATTCAAGTGTATGGAAATATATATTGAGAAAATTCTTGAAAATGTATTAAATATCAAATTAAGTTTAAAGTAGTTTGAGTTTTATCTATAAAACTAGCTCTTCCCTCAGGCTTCGCCCCGCAAATAATAATATAAAACTATGACAGTTGTGTGTGCTACATTCTATGGTTATCCCGTGGAACTAAAGTACTACGAATCAAGATCAGCTGTTTCTAATTTCATTAGCTCAAACTTAAAGTGAATGTCCATAAGAATAACACAGGATTGGAACTTTGACTTCCCGTTGGGCGGAGCCGTATGGGAATTACTTAAAACCCTTTCTTATTGAGCACTTAAGACCCAAGAGGAAGGTATGTTCCAAATTTAATTTAAATCTCTTCTGTGGTTTTTAGCGAATTTCCCCTATAGGGAAGAAGCTATTACCGTAGGTCTCATGGTAAGACTTAAGCCCGAGACCATGATAACTTTTTGTTTTGAGGTCCCCAGATACCAAAAACGCTATTCGTTCAAATTTATATATATATATACATACATATATATATATATATATATATATATATATGTATGTATATATATATATGTCCGTTACCGCGATAACTTTTGAAAGAAGCACCCGATTTTTATGAAATTTGGCACAGATGTGGAGAGTAATATTTATGACTTAAAGTTCGAAAACCAGATCGATCGGTCCATGGGAAGGTGGTTTTATGGGGGTTTAGAATTTTCCAAAAATCAGTTTTTTGAACTTTCTACACTAAAATTTTAAAAACGCTAGATTTTAGTTATAGCCATTTTATAGAGCTTAAAAAACAAACAATTTAGTTTCTGGAATCATTAAGCTAGGTTTAGTGGTTGTGGAGAAAAGTCAAAATATGTGTCCAAACAATTTACAGTTTTTAGATTTTACTCAGATAATTTCACTAAAAACTCCACATTTCTTTCTACCAATCAGTTTAGCTCTACAAAACAATCATTTTGGCGTTTTAATTGTTGTTTTACGTCCAACCTTTGCACTGATATTCAAAGTGCTAAACACAGTACGTTGTCCAATTTTATCCTTATGGAGAATGAATAAAATGTTATATTTCGATTATTTATGTATGTATATTGATGAAACTTGGTATGTGCCTTAAACTAGTTTTGGTATATGTATTGATATTAGCACAAAAAAATGGTTTTTGTTGATTTTTCCCGGTAGCAGCAAACCTGCATACTCGGCCCCCATGTTATTCATATGGAGAATAAGTAAAGCTTAATATCTCCCTTAGTTATGAACCTAAATTAATAAAACTTGGTATGTAGCTTCACATGGTTGAGTTATATTGATAATTGCAAAAAAACATATCTTACTTGTTGCAGCAAACCTGCGTACTCAATTATAATGTTATTCTTAAGGAGAATAAATCAAATGCTATATATCACTTATTAAAGAATGTATTTTTGTGAAACTTGGTAAGTGGCTTTAGGTATACCCATTCATTAGTGATACCCATATATATGCATTGGAAATTCGCTGAGTACGCAGGTTTGCTGCGACGGGGTATTGAGATTTCGTGATACTAATCACTAGAGTGAGTGAGTCAGTCAGTGGTATTTGGATTTTATATATGATAACCATCGAGGAAGTCTTTGATGATAACCTACTTAAAACAACATGTTCAACAAAAGTTTCTCTATACAAGGTGAACTTGTCCCAAGGAATGTAAGTTTTACCAATAACCAAACTATCTACGAATGAAATGTTAATGTTTACTAGACAAAACTTAAAATTTCAATACGTTATAATTAATTTAAATATTTTTTACTGAAACCTCAAAACGCATAGATTTGAAGAGTTATTTAACTATAGGCCTACTGGTGACTACGCAACAAAATATCTTGATACCAATACAACCAATTACTAACTTAATCTTTAAATCTTCACAGCGATTGCGAAAAACCTTATATCTTTAGTTTCGTTATTCCACAATATTCGGAACCCGAAGCAGGGTTGCCAACAGAACTAACGGTCAGTAGTCAGTATTGCCAACCTGAGGTCAAGATAAGGGTCACGAGTTGGCCATTCAAACACAAACCACGTCCACGGAACTGCGCGTGCGTGAGTCTAGGTTCATTTCAGGTCAGCTGGAACGCCATTATCATTTTTGATGTTCCGTTTACGGACTAAAAAAAGATTTATTGATGTCTTCCACATTTTTTGAAGCGAGTAAGAAATTGTATATGCAGAGTATTTTCTTACTTTTTAACCCCTTGAATAACAAGTGATTACAGTTGCTCGAATTAGATCAGATATTTTTAGCGAATTTCCCCTATAGGGAAGAAGCTATTACCGTAGTCGGCATGGAAAGACATAGGCCCGGGACCATGATAACTTTTCGTTTTGAGGTCCCCAGACCCCAAAAACACAGTTCGTTCAAAAGTGTATATATATATATGTGTGTGTGTGTGTGTGTGTGTGTGTGTGTGTGTGTGTGTGTGTGTGTGTGTGTGTGTGTGTGTGTGTGTGTGTGTTGTGTGTGTGTGTGTGTGTGTGTCCGTGAGCACGATAACTCTTGTTAAAATTATCCGATTTTGATGAAATTTGGTATAAACGTGTAAAACAACATTTATGACTTTAAGTTCGAAATCCAGCCAGATCGCTCTATCCGAAGGGGTATTTTGGGGGGTTTTGTACCCCAAAAATGGGTTTTTCGAATTTTTTACATATAATTTTGGAAATAGTCAAATTTTAGTTTTTCCCATTGTAATCAGCTTAAAAAACACACGATTTGGTATTTTGATCATTTCTCTACGTCTATTGGTTACCGAGATATTGAAAGTGCTAAACACAGTACGTTGTCTAATGTTATTCTTATGGAGAAAAATACAAATTTTATATCTCGCTTATTTATGAACGTATACTGACGAAACTTGGTATACGGCTTCATCTGGTTGTGGACCATTGATACTTGCTCAAAAACAATTTTTTACCAAATGTTCCCGTAGCAACAAACCTGCGTACTCAGCCCCATGTTATTCTTATGGAGAATAAGTAACGTGTTATCTGCCTTCATTATGAAAATAAATTAATGAAATTTGGTATGTGGCTTTACCTATATGAGTTATATTGATATTTGTATAAAACTCCATTTTTTGTGTTCCTTGCTTCAGCAAACCTGCATACTCAGCCGCCATGTTATTCTTATGGAGAATAATTAAAATGTCATAAATCGTTTATTTATGAATGTATATTGATGAAACTTGGTGTGTGGCTTTATGTGGTATTAAGATACATATATATGCATTGGAAATTAGCTGAGTATGCAGGTTTGCTGCTACGGGGGTATTTGATGAATATAACCATAGTGTTATTTCAGGCCTTGTAGTTTATTTATAAATACACTATTACGCATAGTAGTTTTACGTATAATTTAATCTGGGTTGGCACTGTGAAATTGTCATTCATTTTTAAATTTCACCTCAAAAAAGTTACTAAATGTCAACTATAAATGTAAAATATTTACCAATGATAATAAAACTAATAACAAAATATTAATACAGGAAAAACCTTTATTGTTATCATTGGTGCAGCGGCTATTTACAAATACTTTTAAAATATTCAGTCACAACCACAATACATATAGATTGCTAAACTAATAAAAATTGTATGTTGGTGAAATAAAATAAAGTACCTGGGGACTGAGCTTTGCTAGGGGAAGGCAAGTCGATTTGATTAGCTGTCTCCGAGGAGTTTTAGCACAGACGAGAACATTTGACATTTGATTAGTTAATTTGCCTCATTTCTGCATGTTGACATCCCAATTGTTATTGTAGCTCAATGTCCCTTTGATTATTTTTTTATATGACCACTCTATATGCAATCTTAATTCTGTTTTAGTCACTGCTCTCAGGAAACCACATGTTAATAGACAGTTCACTGATTGATTATAAACAGCTTTATGTTTTTTTTTTATATTTTAAAACCCATAAGCCCAATGAAAATTTTTTGAACTTTCATTTTCGTTTTTTTACATTATTTGATATTTCCTGAGGAGGAGACCTGTCTATAACTTATTTTTATCGCAAAAATGATTTTTTCCAACATTTGAAGGAAATTGTTGGAGCCGTTTTCGAGATGAGAGTTGCAAGCAAACCTTACATTAGAGGATATGATATATTTTTCAGTCCGAATTCAAATAATATTAACTCTAGATGAAAACTATGTGAGCTCCACTGATGATCCCGGTAATTAATGAAAATCCGTCCATCCACGAGGAAATATGTAAGAATGATAATTTCTGAAACCCCCATTTCCTTGTACAATATAACAAGCATGTCCAGTCATGTGTTTCGGCTATGTAACAGTTTCCATGCAGTTATGTAGTTAAATGTAACAGTTTCAATTCAGTTATGTAGTTAAATGTAACAGTTTCAATTCAGTTATGTAGTTAAATGTATCACTTTCAATTCAGTTATGTAGTTAAATGTAACAGTTTCAATGCAGTTATGTAATTGTTAAATTGTTTCGCTCGACCGTGAATATTCTTCTTCTATCCTATCCTATACTCTTATATGAGCAATGTTTGCTTGATTGTTTGGTTGGTTGGTTGGTTGGTTTCACAATTATCTCGAAAACGGCTCCGAGGATTTCCTTCAAATTTCGGAAATAACTAAGTTATGGTATAAAAATATGTTCTAGACAGGTCTCATCCCCAGTAAAAATCAAATAATGTTAAAAAACGAAATTGAAAAGTTAAAAAAATAACATTGGGCTTATGGAGTTGTAAATCAAAACAAAGTAATTGTAACAGCTGTTCATAATCAACCAGGGAACTGTCAAAGTAATCCTCATGTTGTTTATGATTATTACATGTGGCTTCCTGAGAGCAGAGATTAAAAGATTTGAGTGAAGATAACATATATAGAGTAAAGTAAATCAAAGGGACATTGAGCTTTAAATAACAACTGGAGTGGCCTTAAAAATGTAGAAAAGAGACAAATGAGTTATAAACATCAGTAGGGGGAAGTGGTAAAATATTACTCCAATTCATCTAAACAAACTGAGTGCTTTTCCCCGAGCACAGCTCGGCCCCCCAGCTACTAACCATTCTAAAGCAAAAACACGAACATTCATTGATTTAGGTCGTGGCTGGATTATGTTTTCATAACTTTGAATGTGTTAAATGTTTCTTGTCTTAATCCTTTTTAAAGAATGATCCTTTTTGAGGAATTCTTCCATGATTTCATTCATAAATAAGTTTACCTAAGAATCACTGTAAATGATCATCTCTCATTTTGACGAATTTGATTTAATCCTCCTAAATGTAAACCATATCTGAGTCCAGTTTACTCAATCCGAGTAAACAACTCGAGCAGAATCTGAACTCTGTGTCCATGTACTGCTAATCTCTAGTTCTGTTATCATAATTCCTCCTAATAATTAATAGACAATGTCATCTGTCATTGAGCTATTGATTAATGATGCAAAAGGCCGATAATAGGTAGTAACAGGACCAGATTTTGACTGTTTCCTATAAAGGAACAATTTCTATTGGCGTTGACGCATACAAATTATTAGAAATTTATGGTACTGAGACTCCAGTTTTTAGAGGGGACTCTAGTTTGCAGCATCTACAAAGGGGACTCTAATGTTAACTTACAAAGCCCGCCCTTCCTCAAAAAACTATTCGAAACTATTAATTAATGGCTCATTTTATAAAAAACAAAATACCTAGTAATTTCAGTGAGTGGAACTTAGATTAAGTCTACACATAACAATCGTTCAAAAAAACAATATTTCCGAGTTTTTTTACCTTAAGTATTTCTGATATCTAAATTTAGCTCACTGAAACCGCTAGGGATTTGTTTTTTGTTCTTTAAAATTAACCGTAAACCAACAATAAGGGATGATTCATCGAGAATGGACGGGTGTAAGAGTCATCAACTGGCCTGAGGTGGAAGCAGGAAGAAACGGCAAATGTTTCGTGACTGGAGCCCACTCGTAAGGTGCCAGAACAGTAAACTTTAAATACCACCGTTCAAGGCCAAACGCGCAAGTATGCGCCCAACATCGCGAGGGCGCATGCGTAGCGCCGAGGAATGCGAAGAATTACGTAACTTCCCGAGGCCGAACAGGCGGTCGGGCGGCTACGACGATGATCGGTGGGACTCGGCGGCGCTCGAGAATGTCCGGCGGTACTCGGCTACTTCCGGAATTGTTCGGGCGTTCCAACGCATCAACGCTACAAGCCGGTTCCGCCGTCACGCCTTGATTATATAGAATGTAAGAATATGCAGCAGTGATCTAGAAAGGGAATGGTTGCGTAATTACGTAATAGATAATCCCAGGTGATTATTTCCAGGCGGAAGATGGTTACGTGTTAGGAGAGATAACTTAAAAGTAACTTTTGGTAAATTTTTTTTCTCATTTAGTCTTTGGGCCTTGAGTGCTACGTATATAGTATGGTAAAGTTGTACACTTCTTGTTTCATTTTTGAATAGAAAAACGTATGAGGGGGTTCCAGTACGAAATATTTCGCGTTACTACCTGATTCCCCCATAAGGCTAATATTAACTTTCAAAACCCAACCCTCGGATTATCCGATATCGTTGATTTATGGGTCATTAAAATAGCAAACTTAGCGATTTCAGTTACAAAAATTACGATGTTTAAAATAATCGGTCAATAAAATTACAAAAATATTCAACATTTATGAGATTTTTATGAATGAAATATTTGTTTTATCGAAATTCTGCTCTCTAAATTCGAAAGTTTTTTGTTTTCTTTTAAGGTAACCATAAGTCAAAACGAATCCAAATAATCCGTTGAGGAGGACGGGCTTTGAAAGTTAACATTGCTGTCACGAGAGAAGCAGAGATACGCTTAGGACTGAGGCCCCAGTTTCCAATGTTTAGGTCTTAAGTCGTATGATTGTTTTTTCTTGTTTGTTCCCTCATTATTATCGCCTTGTTTGCTATTACTGTCCCCTTTGTTTTTTTATTGCCGCCCTATACATTTGTTCCCAAATTTTTAGGGGTTATGAGGAAACATTTGTAATATGATCAAGCATATCGTTTAGCGTCTTGGATTTCGGTTCAAAGGGTCGCGGGTTCGATTCCCGAGTTGTCCATTACACGGTATGGGTTAAAAGGGTTTTGGACCGCTTTCCCTAAAAGTGACGTAGTTTAAAACAAAATGCCTTTGGTGTAGATATACAAAACAACCAATCAAGTCCTCAAACGTATTGGTATGTATGGCGTCAAGAATGCACATTATCTCTGAAACAATCATTTGAGGAACTTTTTATAAAGATTAATAACTGTATTGCAATGCCTTTTGAACAAACTTCTGGAAATAGGTTGAATACTTATGGAATCCTATAACATTGTTCGAAAGAAAGTTGGTAAATATCTCGTTTTTCCTATAAAAGTACTCATATACATCAACGTATCCACGTATTAATTCTTATTTGGATAAATTGGTAATAATTTTAACCGATGGAAACAATTTATGACGTTTTAACCAAACAATCAGAGTAGGTCTAAACCCTTGCAACTAATACTGAAACTTTCTCAAACCCTAAATGATCGAAATACATTCTACACTATTGCTTTTAGCGAATTTCCTCTATAGTTGGCATGGTAAGACCTAGGCCCGGGGCCATGATAACTTTTCGTTTTGAGGTCCCCAGACCCCAAAAACACCATTCGTTCGAAACTGTATATATTATATATATATATATATATATATATATATATATGTGTGTGTGTGTGTGTGTGTGTGTGTGTCTCCGTGAGCACTATAACTCTCGTAAAAAAGGTCCGATTTTGATTAAATTTGGTACAAACGTGTAAAGCAGCATTTATGACTTTAAGTTGGAAAACCTGACTGATCGACTCATCCGAAGTGGTATTTGGGGGGGGGGGTTTGGACCCCAAAAATGGGTTTTTTTGAGTTGTCTACATACGATATTTTAAGAAATCTAATTTTACGTTTAACTATTGGATTTGGCTTTAAAAAACGAGCAATTTGGTATTTTGATCATTTCTCTACGTCAATTGGTTACAGAGCTATTGAAAGTGCTAAATACAGTACGTTGTCCAATGTTATTCTTATGGAGAATAAGACAAATTTTACATCTCGCTTATTTATGAACGTATACTTACGAAACTTGGTATACGGCTTCATCTGGTTGTGGACCATTGATATTTGCTCAAAAAAAATTTTTTACCCAAGGCTCCCGTAGCAGCAAACCTGCGTACTCAGCCCCGATGTTATTCTTATGGAGAGTAAGAAAAATGTTATGCCCCACTTAAGTATGAACATAAATTAATATAACTTGGTTTTTAGCTTCACCTAGTTGAATTACATTGATATTTGTATAACAAGCCATAATTTGTGGTCCTTGTTGCAGCAAACCTGCGTACTCAGCCCCCCATGTTATTCTTATAGAAAATAAATCAAATTGTATAAATTGGTTATTTAGTAATGGATACGGATGAAACTTGGTAATTGGCTTCACCTGGTTGTGGTCTGTTGATATTTGCATTAAAACATAATATTTTCTATCCCTTGTTGCAGCAAACCTAAGTACCGGTACTCAATACCCATGTTACTCTTTTGGAGAAAAATCAAAATTGTATATACGGCTCATTTGTGAATATGTATCTATGAAACTTGGTAAGTGGCTTTATATGGTATATATATATTTATATTTATTGGACATTCGCTGAGTATGCAGGTTTGCTGCGACGGGGGTATATCTAGTTAACTCCTACAGTTATTGTGCCGGTAAGAAAAGTATCATAAATTATTTTTTAACGTAGTTTCCCAGTTTGATACTCGTTACTTTGCTCTGCAGTAGGATCCTTGAATCCTTCTCCAAACCAGATCCAGAGCGAAGTTCGTCGGAGACTGCTATTACTGCGGTCCAGGAGCTTTTATGAGTTCATTATGCTTAAGTAACGGGAGTGAGCAATAAAAACAGACGGAGCTTCTTTTCAGGTTCGATTTCCACAAAAGCGGTTTGTACATTTACTGAATCAATGCTATAAGTTATCATTTACTTAGTATCAAAGCCCACAATGTCTATAGCATTACTAAATTCACTGTTATTTTTAACTATTTTACTTTCTTTGATAGAGTCCCGATTATTTGGAATGGATTTATTAAATCTATCTATATTATTAAAATAATTTCATGAGTTTTGTTTGGCAATTACGTATTTGGTATCAATCGAAAGCTCTTACCCTCTATATGTGTCTTTGGAGGTTTGAAAAACATCCACGTTCAGGGCTTCGCCCCACAAGCCTTCTAAGTTCCAATTTTCTTATGGAGTTATATTTTATTTAGGCAGTCAGCTGATCAATGTAAACTTTTCAAAACTTATGGCTCTCCGTTTGCTAGATTCCCGCGCGTAGAACGGGACATCAGCTAGTACAATGTATTTATTTTTTTTATTTGTCTTTTTGCTACTAAATGAATTTTAAGAGTCATAACAATGGCCCGGTTCTACCTGCTTCTCTCATGAGATCAACAGGGAATCATCCGGAATCGTTTAATAAAATCTAACGAACCCCGTCCCTTTTACATATTCAAGGTCAGTTATTTCATTTTATTTTTTTCTAATCCGGGACAATAAAAAAAGCCCAACATTTTCAGTGTGCAGAATTGTAATAAGTTATTAATTGTTCGATAAAACTCGAAAATTTCAGTATATGCGATTTTTATGAGTTAACTATCGGCGACCTGTTAAGGAGGAATGGGACTTGAAAGTTATTAATAATAATAATATTTGTATTGTATATAACATTACAAATACCCCCGTATCAGCAAACCTGCGTACTCAGCGAATTTCCAATGTAATTACTTGTATCTTAATGCCATATAAAGCCACATACCATTGATACAAGTTTCATCAATACACATTCATAAATAAACTATTTATTACATTTTTAATTTTTCTCCATAAGAATAACATGGCGGCTGAGATGCAGGTTTGGTGAAACAAGGAAAACAAAAAATGGGTTTGAATACAAATATCAATATAACTCATGTAGTTAACGCCACGTACCAAATTTCATTAATTTATTTTCATAATTAAGGGAGATAACACGTTACTTATTCTCCATAAGAATAACATGGGGGCTGAGTATGCAGGTTTGCTGCTACGGGAACTATCGACCACAACATGTTTTTTAGTGCAAATATCAATAGACCACAACGATATCAAGCAATATACCAAGTTTCATCAGGAAAAGTTCATAAGTAAGCGAGATATACAATTTATCTTATTCTCGATAAGAATAACATTGCACAACGTACTGTGTTTAGCACTTTCAATATCTCTGTAACCATTTGACGTAGAGCAATGATCAAAGCAGCAAACTGTGCGTATTTTTAAGCTGATTCTAATGGGAAAAAACTTAAATTTGACTTTCAAAAATGATAATAATATGCGAAAAAACTCAAAAAACCATTTTTGGGTACAACCCCCCCCCCCCAAAAAAAAAACACCCCTTAGGATAGGCCGATCTGTCTGGTTTTCGAACTTAAAAGTCATAAATGCTGCTTTACACGTGTATACCAAATTTCGTCAAAATCTGATTATTTTTACGAGAGTTATCGTGCTCACGGACACACACACACACACACACACACACACACACACACACACACACACACACACACACACACACACACACACATATATATATATATATATATATATACAGTTTTGAACGAATGGTGTTTTTGACATCTGGGGACCTCGAAACGAAAAGTTATCATGGTCCCGGGCCTAGGTCTTACCATGCCGATTACGGTAATAGCTTCTTCCCTTTAGGGGAAATTCGCTAAAACATATTAATTGTTCGATAAAATTCGAAAATTTCAGTATTTGTGATTTTCATGGGTTAACTATTTGACACAGAAGTCGCTGGATTTTGTTGTTCTTTAAAATCAATGCTATCGGCGACCTGTTAAGGAGGAACACAGTATGAAGTTATTAATAATAATAATTGTTTTATTGTATATAGCATTACAAAATGAGTGCACAATTTGAAATACCCCCGTCGCAGCAAATCTGCGTACTCAGCGAATTTCCAATGCATATATATGTGACTCACAACTACATAGAGCTACTTACCAAGTTTCATAAAAATACATCCATAAATAAGTGATATATAGCATTTTATTTATTCTCCATAAGAATAACATTAGGGTTGAGGACGCAGGTTTGCTGCAACGAGGAAGATAAGTAATTTTTTTTGCAATTATCAATAGAACTGAACCAGGTGAAACTATATACCAAGTTTTATTAATTTAGGTTCATAATTAGGGAGATATACAACTTTACTTATTCTCCATATGAATAACATGGGGGCCGAGTATGCAGGTTTGCTGCTACGGGGCTATCAACAAAAACTATTTTTTTGTGCTAAAATCAATATACCACAACTAGTTGAAGCCACATACCAAATTTCATCAATATACATTCAAAAATAATCGAGATATAGAATTTTATTTATTCTCCGTAAGGATAACATTGGACAACGTACTGTGTTTAGCAGTTTGAATATCTCTGCAACGGTTGGACGCAGAACAACGATTTAAACACCAAAATGTTTGTTTTGTGGAGCTAAACACATTAATAAACAGAAATGTGAAGTTTTTAGTAAAACTATCTGAGAAAAATCTAAAAACCTTTTTCCCATAAGATTAACATGGGACACGTTTTTTTGAATTTTCTCCGCAACCACTTAACCTAGGTTAATGATTCAAAATACTAAATTATTTGTTTTTAAGCTCTATAAAATGGCTATAACCAAAATTGAGTGTTTTTAATATTTTGGTGTCGAATTTGTAAAAAACCGATTTTTGGAAAACTGTAAACCCCAATAAAACCCCTTTCCCATAGTGCGATCGATCTGGTTTTCGAACTTAAAGTCATAAATGCTACTCTCCACATTTGTGTCAAATTTCATAAAAATTGGGTGTTTCTTTCAAAAGTTATCGCGGTAACGGACATATATATAAATTTGAACGAATAGTGTTTTTGGCATCTGGGGACCTCAAAACGAAAAGTTATCATGGTCTCGGACTTAAGTCTTACCATGCCATTTACGGTAATAGCTTCTTCCCTATAGGGGAAATTCGCTAAAACAGGAATGGTAGATTTTGCTGTCTTTATCTTCTATACTTGCTTGCATTCATGATCGAGTACATATAAAGGATTTTCTAAATAATATAGTTTTACTTTTTTGATGTCTCTGATTGAATTAATTGAAATGTATACAGTATGGGCCCGCGGAAGAAACAGGTGTTCGCAACTTGGACGAATATAACCCCTAAGATTCCCAACCACATAGTGGAAAATTCTTTACCTCAATCGTCGAAATATGTTTATGAAAAGCGGAACTCCCCAACAAACATTGTAGGGGAACTCCAAACAAATCGCGTACCCCAATCTACTTCACACTCACCGTAACATCAGTGAGGGTATATATTGATAAATCTTATAAATCTCCACATTAAATTACGAAGAAAAACGCTAACACTCCGATTATCCGCTTTTTGCATTGTGTATAGACTTAATGGAGTAGGAAATTATGATATTATCTGTGACTTTTGTATACAAACTCAAATGATGGCAGGCATGCTATTTCGTTCATGTTATATTCGGAGAAGTGGCCTAATGTCACGTAAATTTAGGCTTTTAAATATTGTCCCTTAGATATTTTAACCAACTCTACATAAATAATAAATTACTAATAACATCCAATATAGGTTACAATATTTATAGCAAACCCAACCTAACAGCAAAATTCAAATGATATACTTCTAATTCCAAGTTAGTTTTTCATACAGATTTAAAAAAAATACGAAACAAATTTAAAAAAATACGAAGATCACAATTACATCTTGTAGAAGCCAAACAAGCCCCGATCACCAGAATGGTGAGCACTTTTTCGCCTACAAAATTTAGAGGTTGTTTGGTCGATATCGAACAATTTTACCAACCGGTTGTTTTATCGATTGAATGTTGACTACGATAGTAGATAGATGTTTTCGAAGTTGGAAGGGAAATGGTGGTTGTTGGAATACAAAATGAGTAGCGCTAGTAGATTTTATGAAGCTGAAACGTTCGAAGATTTTATAGGAGTTTAGGAGTTTATAGGTACTTTAAATTATGGATATGGAAAGTTAATATAACTCATAATAACTGAGCCTTTCAAGTCCTTAGCTATAATTAAGCCTATTACTTGGGCAAGGAATGGGTTTTATTTCATACTAGTTTAATTTATGAACAATTTTTCTCTTATCACAAGTAATTTAGAGAGACCGATTAATTATCTTAACCCTACCTCGGGGTCTTTGTATTTATGATTGCAACCAATTTGTAAATTTAAAGGCATCTTATCTGTTTAAGACCTATATACATTACTTAATTAACTTAGCATTACAAAGTTTATTTAAATTGGGTATATCTTTTGCCATATTAAGTGGATGTAAGGTATTTCAATTTCAAATTGTCCAATGGCCAAACTTATACTTCAACAGGCCCTAGTCGAGTCAGCTTAGAACTTCCACATTGGTTTCCATTTCCAAGTTTAACTTCTCGGCAGTTGGCAATCTCAAATCATCCAATAGAATGAACGAACAATCGGTTGATGAAACGTTGCGGTATCGTCTGTTCGATATCGACCAAACAACCTCTAGATTTTGTAGGCGAAAAAGTGCTCACCCACCAGAATCATTCCAGTGAAACCATGGAGTAAGGTGTTATTCAACTTGTTACGCTGCCAGTTGGTTCCATAGAGTAATAACGTTCCGGCACAGTTGTTAGTGATATAATCGCGGCGTTCCGGCAGTTTACACTCTATGGTCCAAGTCCGGATTTTGTGCTGTGACAAGAACGGGAAGCTGCGCATTTAACGGGTCGTTAATTGATGAATTATTAATTTAATGTACTGTAACAAATGTTTTATGGATAGAAGGTACTAGGGCGAAAAATATGTTACCGTACTTTAGTTTTGCTAAGGACTGTGATTAGTTAATTGTGTCAACAGCTTTCTTGAAAATTCTATCTTACTTGGTTTAACCCCTATAACGTGCAATTACTTTTTAAAACATAGTAATCCCACTAATATTATAAATGTGAGAGTTTGTAAGTTTGTTTGTATATTTTTTTAGATATTTGTGGTTCAATCACGCTCTAACCATTGTACTGTTGAGCTGAAATTTGGCAGAGAGGATCTTGATAGTCCTAAGTAACAGACAGGCATATTAAAGTTGCGATAATCCTATAGGGCTTTGCCCCATGGGGATTCAAAGTTCCCATGTATTCCTTATGGACATTCATTTTTGTTTAAGCTGATGAAAATAAAACAGCTGATCAGGATTTGTATAGTGGTTCCTCAGGCTAACCTCAGAATGCAGCACAACTGTCATAGTTGTTATAAATCATTTGCGGGGCGAAGCCTGCGGGTAACATCTAGTTATTATGTAACCTTCGACTTTGGATTCTGTATGGTTTAGCGTGCTATGGAGATTAAATGGCCATGCAATTTACTAAAGCTTCCTGATATACCACTGAACAATTATTAAATTATTGTTTATGCCACTTTTAATATTTAATAGCTGCTTGTCGCGGTCTTTCCCATATAAACTAAAACATAGGATTACTGTATTAACATGCGATGTTTACTCTACATCCTTATATTTATAAACCATCCTTACTTAATACTTCAAATTTTTCGCAGCTGATGGTTCTCCATTTAAGAACAACTTCAATGTTCTTTGAAAACAAATTTAAAATGTTTCTATCGGCTGCTGTAGATAGACTTTTTGAAAATTAAATTCGATAATAAAATAAAACTGTGAATGGAAATGACATTCATTTCTATTCAGTTTCTTTTAATATATAAATTGATTTCAAATAACAAATAATTAAGAAATAAGATCTTATATTACAATTTCTTAAGTGGGTTAGAGGCGGCGGGTTTACAACAAACTGTCTAAAACTCATAAACAGGTTTCACTATACAAAATTGTAATGTGTTTAAACCATTAAGTAGCGTTGTTTAAGAAATTATTGCGGGCATTTTTCGTCTCTGGTTAAAGAAAATGTTTCACGATGTATTGGGATTTGGAATCTAGTCCGGTCTTCAGGTTAGAGGAATACAGGGGCATCATTCTACAGGGCCGTATTTCCCTAACGGCGGACACGGCGGCCGCCGCGCCGGGGGCCTCGGCCTGAGGGGGGCCTCACTTGAGGCCTCCCTTGATATTTTTTCGCTTGAAAAAACATTTTCACTCACAAAATTGTTTATGAAGAAATTGTTATTCATATATTTGTTCTTATTCCCATGTTTACCTTATAAATTAATTTTAATATTATTATTAAGATTGAATTACTTATTAGCTAGTAGTGGTGTGCGAGTACTCGAAAATTCGTTTGAAAAACTCTTTTGAAAAATATTAGAAAAGTTCGAGCGAGTATTTCCCGCCAATCTCCGGACGATCGCGACCTCCCAAATCGCGTAGTAAGGGCCGCAGAAGACGACCGATTAGACCAATATCGGCTGTAAACGACGACGGAAAACTTAATATCGGCCGTAAATTACGGCGGAAAATACAATGTCGCTCAAAAGGCGATTTTAAGCGAAGTCCAGACCAAGTGATATTAGGAAATGGCAACCGGATTGTGTTTTATCAACAACAACAAAACTGTCAAACCATGTTTTGTTTATCAATACTTATTCCAGATTGACTGAACTGGCCAAACATGTGTCTTTCTATTCATATATAAGTTAGAAACCATGATATTTAGACTATCGAATCTGGAATGTATTAGTCAAATCCAATTACACTACGACATTTGAAACTACCAACCAACAACAGTTTACTGCTGATGGCTAATAATCGCTCGAAAATACTCTAAACTCAAGAATAATTGGCACCCACTCGACTCGATCCAAAAAAACGAGTTTGCACGCAGCACGCTAACATGAGGGAAGTGAATTTCCAAATAAAAACGTATAAAACTCAAAATCTGTGTAAAAACATACATGTATTCCAATTTTTGTTGAAATCTGAAAACATTGATTTTTTGGCTGTTCTGATGCTCCTGGTTTCATTTACCTGCAAAGCTGGGAATACAATTTTGCGCATTGCAATGTTGGGAGAAGGTCCAGGCAGGCTTGAAAGTAGGCTGAGTTGCTGGGGATGATAAAAGTACTCTAACAAAGGAATAACAGGCTTTTCTAATGCAAAACCCCCATAAGACAACGTACTGTGTTTAGTCGAATTACATTTTCTTTAATAACTCGGTAAATATTTATGCTAGAAAGACGAGAGAGTGCTTAAAACTTTCGCCTCAATAATTCCTATCTTTTAACATGCATTAATTTTACATCTGGGGCTTTTCTGACCCTTTTTGGGCCTAAAAACTCGAAATTTGAAAGATTAATCCCCAAAAAAGGGGGTTTGGAGTTGTCCGGTTGTTTTGCCCAACGAACTTGTCCAACTGATTACAGAAAGGAACGTCCCTACCAAATTTGAAATAAAACGGACAAAAAATGCGACCGCTAGAGTGCAATATATATATATATATATATATATATATATATGTGTGTCTATATATATACATATATATACAATTTTGTAAGACCCCCCAACACGGGTTCAGGAGGTCACGTTAGGAACCTCTATGGTGGTCCCGGGCTTAAGTTTCACCGTGCGGGTCATGCTAATAGTTCACTTTCCAAAGGAAATTCACTAAAAATTAGCTAGTCGTTAGGCCTATTCGCCTATCGGACGACGGGACAGTACTGGATATCAACAAAAGCCCTCCGTAGCGCTTTTACTCCGTTTTTGCCGTTAAAGTGTTGGATTCTCTTGGAAGCTACGTTAAGAAAAAAATATAATTTTGACATCTTTATGAAAGCTGAGGAAGAAATGAGAGGAACTAAGTATGAGAGGAGTCAAGATCAGCAAGCTCGCACCACCAAGCGCAGTACCCCACTCACATGTTTCGATGATGACAGAACATCAGACACAATTCTAAAAGGAATGGAAAAACTAATAATCGGTATCAGGAAACTGATACATACTTTCTCCCTTTTGAGCCCAACTTTAATGAATAAATTACTTTTTATTTACAAAATATAGAATACAAAGCACGGTCGAATGTACAGAAAATCTTGTAAACAAGTTGTTTTAAAAAACATCCTCCCAAATTCCTGTTTAGGAGGCACTACAGAATCCATCGCTACACACGTGGTTTTAAGAGGGGAAATGCCCCCTATTCCCTCCCTCAGGGTTAAGGGTCAACATATTTCGAATTGCCTCTGTTGGTCAATGATAACTTGACAAGCATATCAATTTTGAACGAAATTGATCAACAAATAAGAGATAAATATTAATTTTTGTATTCCCCATAAGAATAACATTGGGCAACGTACTATATTTACCGCTAAATGAAAATTTCAGTTTTCTCCGCAACCAGTAATCGTAGAATAGTAATTCAAAATCATAAATTATTTAGTTTTTTGAGCTCTTTTTAATGGTGAATAGTAATTTTTTGTATATTTATGTCTTTTTATGAAAAATCCAAAAAACCTAATTTTTTTGAAATTTTAAATCTTGTAATTTCTGAACCCGAATTTTTACAGAAATGCGGTTGGTGTCATTTTGTTGGAAAACAAAAGTTCTACAAAGGACTAATGTTTAATCAAAATCGTTAGAGCCGTTTTTGAGAAATCTTGATTTTTCATGTTTTTTGGCGGTTTTTGAGGGATAATTACCATTAAAAATCAAAAATTCCAAAAAATACCTGGAGATATCGTGGATTAGTACCTACATACCAAATTTCATAAAAATCGGACCATTGGTTAGGGCTCTAGCTCTGTACACATCCATATAGACAGACAGACAGACAGCAGACAGACAGACACACAGACATCACGTAAAAATCACTTTTTTGGGTTCAGGAAGCACCAAAACGAATATTTCCACTAACAACTAAAATTCGAAAATTTTGACGAAAACAAAACTTTCTCCATATACTATGTATAAGGGGAGAAAGTAAAAATTTAAATATTTCTGCCACGTGCTTGATCGCTTGAAAGAACAACTATAACTACGGGCTAAAAATTTTGAAGTTAAAAAGAAATTTGGATATTCCTTGAGGATTTTATGAAACTCTTTGAAAACAATCTAAAATCAATGGTAATCAAATTGTAATTGTAACAAATTAATCTTAAAACAAATAAACGAAAAATAGAGGGGCCTCCCTCGAGTGAACTGCCGGGAGCCACCACGACCCTATAAATACGGCCCTGCCTTCTAACCTGAAGACCAGATGAGTTTCCAAATGTTCTAGTAACTATCGAACAGTAATAATTGTTATTCTAAGGAACATAACAAAATTAATGGCACAATCCGGGTAAAGCTTGAAAAAATCACAGGAAAGCTAAAACTGTAAAGTCATCACAATAATAAAACCATACGAAACGCAAAATTCAAACACGCGAGAGAGGCAAGACTACTTTTTTGACTGTTTTTACATTTTCCTCTTTTAGCTTTCTTGTGTTTTCTTCCCAGCGAATTAGATTTGGTCAATCATATTCGATTTGGAACAAAAATTAAAACTCCACCAAGTTAAAAATATTAAATATTACTACCGGTATGGAATTTGAAAACAGTAGTCAAAATTGTGCTGGTGGAGGAAAGGATTGTGTGCTTATCATATTGATTTAAGTAATTCTGAAAACGGAACAAATATAACTTTTATAAAACACTTTTGTGGGCATAATTAAAACATCACAATTTATCCTTATCATTTCGTAGAAAGAAAACTCATTATTTTTGTACAATAATCTGCATAAAAGCCGGTACTGGGAAAGGGATTTTTAATGTAGTGGCAACACTGATGACAGCTATGGCTCACCGGCGTCATATCCGTATCCGGGTAACAGTAACTGGTATATAACTGGTAATAAAATTGTTTACTTTAAAGAAAATATAACAATTTGAAGATGTAAACCTAAATCTGATGGCAAAATGTGCCATGCGTTTACTTCCCAGCAGTGACTCCATGCGTTCTAAGCGAGATGAGAAACCGCACAAACTCAAATCAGAATGGCTGTTCTGGGATTTTTTTGTTCACCCCATATCTCATCATATCTCATTGAATGAAAAACGCGAGCCTCTTTACAGTTTAAAATTTTTCGGAATAATAATTTATAGAATTAACTTTGCTGACTTTAAAATACGAAGTGACTACGTACACGTCCAATGTAAGGGCAAATTCACTTCGCTACTGCTTAGGTTAGGTTAGGTTAGGTTACGTTACGTTACGTTAGGTTAGGATAGGTTGGGTTAGGTTACGTTACGTTAGGTTAGGTTAGGATAGGTTAGGTTACGTTAGGTTAGGTTAGGAGGTTTCCTGGCTCTCAATTTGTTTTAAAAATCACAGGAAAAGTAACGTACGGTGCATAATTTGGAACGGACGTGAACAGTAGCGGCTCACGTCGGACGTCTACGTAGCCTCTGCCTTTAAAATACTCTTGATACATTTACTTTAATAGATTTATTTTATTTGGATAATACATTTAGATAATATATATTATATATTCGTAGCGTTAGATCCATTTAGGTAATATTATATTAAATATGGTGAATTATAATGTACCTTCCTGGCCTTTAGTGGGTGTTATAGGTTTTAATATTTCCATTTAAAACAAATCTTCCTAGCCAGATTTCAAACTAGAGTGTGGATTCTCATAAAAAAATTGGGGTTTAATTTATTAAAGTCACCATCAAAATTTGTAAAAAATCATGCTATTGCAAATATCTATAGTTAATCTATCCTTAAATATTTATCTTTAATGTATTAAATTGAAACACGGAAATTACCTGTGTTCAATTGTTTGTGTCCGAATGTATACAGGATTAATTTTGAACTTTTTAAATTAACCTGGAAAAAAAATTATTGTGGTTTCCTCTGGCCTGAGAAAGGCCGGGACAAGGCGTGAGCGAAACGTCGAAACTTCGCCGCAGCCACAACCCAGCCCCGCAGTGGGTTAGGAATTCGGGGCCCGAGGCGACTTTCGTTTTCCCACAGACGGTGTGCCAGGGGTCACAAATTTGGGGGGAGGGACCACCCAAACATTCATTTCGGAAATGAAAAATGAAAGTACGATTTCCCCTTTTCTAGAACATTTTACGTTGTTGATTTGAGAATTCGAGTAATAGGGTCGATGCAGAGTGTAACAATGATCGATTAGATTACTGTTGGCCAATTAACTTTAATTCTCATTCTTTCACTCTCCACAAGTATTAACTGCAAGAACCCCTTTGTTCTGAAAAGAATTCCGGATCTATGCTAGTCATTCAGCTTGCTATAAGAGCATGGTTGCCCATTTTCGTTGTGTATAGTATCCACATCATCACGGTTGTGAAGTAGAGTGTATATCTTACAGCACAGAAACTATAAAACAGTTAATACTATCGACCCCCCCCCCCTCCCTTATGGTCGAAATTCGACCAATTATTACTGCAGTACTACTTGACAACTAATGGCTGTTGGCGTGAATATTTTATCACATTATCCTAAAACAAAATCATTTGAGTGCATCAGTGTCACGATGCTAATCTTCACAAATAACTAAAAAAAATAAATAGTTTTATATATATATATATATATATATATATATATATATATATATATATATTGGTGTTTGTTGAACTCTGTCTCCCCCCTCCCCCCTCCCACCCTCACTCGCAGGTTTATTTTTTATGTGGAATTAAAGCAGGCAACTGAAGGACGTTGCCATTCCAGTAGTCAGTTAGTATTTGTATTTACATTATCCTTAAAACAGCTGTACTTGCCGATGAGTTAGCATTTGTTGTGTTAACAACAGCTGTCAAATATAACATTTAATTTACACCATAAGATTAACACTGACACTTTTAAAGCCTGTGGGATAAATTTTAAAGGGTTTCTGTTCATCAACATGAAAATACCTTTCTAACGGTATGCGTGAATTTCTCATACGATGCACATTCGCTGAGGAAAAGGCGGAGGAAAAGTTTTGTGCTTGCCTATTAATATAATGTAGACCTGGCGGATCGAGCTTTGCTCGGGGAAGGACTTTAAGTTTGTTTAGATGACTTGGAGTAATATTTCGCCACTTTCCCTAAGTGATTATCGGATTTTTATAGCTCATTTGCCTCCATTCTTCACTTTTAAGGTCACTCCAGTTGTTATTTATATCTCAATGTCCCTTTGATTTATTTCGGACATAACCTCTCTATATCAATCTTCAATCAACAGTTCTAGTTACTTGTCTTTGGAAACTACATGTTAATTATAAACAGCACGAGTATTACTTTGACAGTTCCCTAGTTGATTATGAACAGCTGTTACAATTCTTTCGTTTTGATTTTAAACTCCATAAGCCATAACTCCATAAGTTAATTATTTTAACTTTTCATTTTCGTTTTTTTCATTACTTAATTTTTCCTGGGAATGAGACCTGCCTAGAACTTATTTTTATCCCAGAAATTAGTTATTTCCAACATTTGAAGGAAATCGGAGTTGTTTTTGAGCTCAGAGATACAAGCAAGCAAGCAAACCTTACTGATAGAAGAGTATAGGATTGTTTCATAGTCTTCCGTGGTTAAACCTCCAGCTCAAAATAAACTTGCCATTACGACCGTCTCACATTTTGTATGACGGTGTAGAAATTACATTTGAAAATTTCCCTTTGAATTCTTCCTTTCATAGAATCATATTACCTAAAAATAGAAATGGCCTTACAGCATGAATAGTTTTCCTCTTCTTGTTTATTTGTGGGGAAATTGTATTACAAGCAAGAAAAACTGTTTCAGAATTGCTTTCCTTGTAGAAAGGTTACATAGGAACTCTACGTCGTATATGTAAGTTTTTATGTAGGGCGTCTCTGACATTTCCTGTTCTTGCACAGCAATCAAGTGCGAGTGCATTCTCACATCTAAGATACAAGGAAACCAATTGAATTGACATGCACTCCAATTTTCGAAATATCTTTGTTACCGAAAATGCCCTGAGTAATGAACAATCAACATGAGTTATAAATCCTATACTCTAATATGAGTAAGGTTTGCTTGCTTGCGACACTGATCTCAAAAACAGCTCCAACGATTTCCTTCAAATGTTCGAAATAACTAATTTCTGGGATAAAAATAAGTTCTAGACAGGCCTCATCCCCAGAAAAAATAAAGTAATGTAGAAGAACTAAAATAAAAAGTTAAAAATATTAACATTGGGCTTATGAGTTTCAAATCAAAACAAAAGAATTGTAACAGCTGTTTATAATCAACCAGGGAACTGTCAAAGTGATTATTAACATGTGGTTTCCTGAGAGCAGAGATTAAAAGATTTGAATGAAGATTACATAGAGTAGTAAAAAAAACCAAAGGGACATTGAGCTAGAAATAACAACTGGAGGGTCCTTAAAAATGTAGAAAAGAGTCAAATGAGTTATACAGTGATTATCAGCAGGGGGAAGTGGTGAAATATTACTCCAAGTCATCTAAACAAACTGACTGGCCTTCCCTCTAGCAAAGCTCGGCCCCCAGGTACTAACTCAATAATATAAAGACATTTAAGAAAATGTAAAAGAGGAACTTTGAAAAGTGTTTTTACAAAATGAAGGACTTTTTCGCGACTCATAATTTTATCATTTGTGTAGTCTTTAGGAAACTGTGATAATTGTGTTATTATGTGAATAGATTAATATTAAATATAGTAAGAAGCCAAAAGTTGGCGCAATTCGGGAATTGTATGTTCAAACAAGTTATATATTTCTTTGGTCATGTTTCTAGTTTTGCAATATTTAAACTGTAAAATGTTCTGAACAACAATTTCACCTATAACAATATTACTATGAAGAGTAAAGGAAATACCTAGAAGGCCTTAGTGGTGTGTTGTTGATTGACTTTGGAACTTTGCAGGCCAGAGAGGAAAGCACTGGGGCATTTCGTCGAACGATTGTTACCTAACTTTCTATTTACATAAGTACAATATTTATAAATCACAACTTTGTTTCTATATAAACGGGAAAGTGTGGTATAGAAGTAAATACTTCTACTAGTGTAGGTCCGATAATATATTAGAGAGGGTAAAACCGGTTTAGAATGCGACACTTGCACTTCACTCTTCCTCCTCTTACTTCCTCGAATTTTGATTGATAATGCCTTTGAAACGGTGGCATTCGCACTATGTTTTGATCAAAACTTAACTTTAGCATCTTAATGTTATAAAACGAGATCGGATGCAGCACGCTGACGTGAGGGAAGTGAATTTCCGCATTAAAACCTTAAAAAGATCAAATAAAGTGTTTAAACTAACACTGGTGACATTTTTTTGAAAATTGAAAAATGTTATTTCCTGTCTGTTCTGATGTTCCTGGTTATATTTAAATTCACTAATAGGATGCCAATGTTGTACATTATAAAGTTAGAAGGAGGTATTTCGGGATGAAAAGTTGGTATAGGTGTATTGGGCATGATAAAACGATATTAAGATATGGAAAACAGCCTTTTCCAGTGTAAAATCCCCATAAGACAACGTACTGTACTTTGACCATTAACATTTTCTTTAATAACTCGGTAAGTATTTGTGCTAGAATGATGAGGGAGGGCTTAAAATCTTTGGATTTTTACGTACAATAATTTAATGTGCAATAAGTGTACATTCGGAGCTTTTCTGACCCATTGTGGGCCCAAAAACTCAAAATTTGAAAACTTAAAATCCCCAAAAAAGGGGGTTAGAGTTTTCCGATTGTTTTGCTCAGCGAACTTGCCCAACTGATTATAAAAAGGAATGTCTGTACCAATTTTGAAGTAACTCGGACAAAGATTGTGACCGCTAGAGTGCGAACACACACACACACACACACACACACACACACACACACACACACACACACACACACACACACACACACACACACACACACACACACACACACACACACACACACACACACACACACACACACACACACACACACACACACACACACACACACACACTCACACACACACACACACACACACACACACACACGCGCGCGCGCGCGCGCACGCACGCATGCACGTTTTTAGCGACCCCCCCAAAACGTGTTCATGGGGTCAAATTAGGAACTTTTATGGTGGTCCCGGGCTTAAGTTTCACCGTGCGGGTCATGCTAATAGTTCACTTTTCCAAAGGAAATTCACTAATAACTGTAAGAGTATCTACAATCTGGTAAGGCTTCAGTTGGTAATATAACGATACCGTACTGATCGATGCTTGTAAATTGATTTGACGCCTTTGAAGTGGTGGCAGTCCCTCTGTGTTTTAATTAAAAATGTTACTTTCGTGGCTTGAAATTATAACATAACTAAAAGGGCTGCCTTCAATCTGGTAAGGCCTCAACTTGGTAACGTTACCATTCAAATTTATGTGAAGATCGGTCATTGCGGTAATGTTTCAGCCAGGTAATATCAGCCACGTCGGCCGTCGTTGTGATGCTAATGTTGGTAATTTAGTGATAAATGAATACATTCTACGGCGGGATGTAAACTGTGTATAGTTACGTTACGAGTTTTTAAAATTATCTTCTCTATCTCTCTCTCTATTTTTTATGGGTGTCACATTTTCTCTGTCACATTTATAAATTATTGTTAAATACTTTTGACTTTGTGCCTGACGATAACCAAATACACACTACTACTAGCTGGTCCATTAGCACCTAATAAATATAACTCCCTACTATACATAATTCTGCATTAGTTATTTAATAACTAAAATAATAGGCCTCTACAGTTTTATCTCCACATATAACTCCAATACAATGGCGTTTTGGCAAAATAGTCACGCAAACGGTCCAAAACTATTTTTCGTATTACTACAAATTACTTTAAAAAGTGTACATTATTTACATCACAAGGTGGAATTGAACAGGTCACTAAGATTATTTACTGTCTTAAATATCTTAGTAGGTAAAACTCAAGATAGAAATTCACCAAAAGAATTTCGTGGTAAAGTTTAAACATGACTACCAACATGAGCAGGGTATCATCGATTTTTGTTATTTGTTTTTAAATTCGCTAACACAATTGCTAACAGGTCTGTTCATTAGCGCAATACATATTATAAACATGTCTCATTTTGTACACCTTTGTATATCGTACCGTATATATTTTGCATGATTTTTTATCATCATAATTTTACGTTTTGTGAAATCAATTGAATCTATATTATTAAAAGAATTTCTCGATTTTTCTTCGCAGCATATCGACCCCTAGAAATTTATTTTTTATACATATTTGGTATCAAATTAAAGCTACTTCTCTCTAGATGTGCCTTTTTCGGGTTTCAAAAATATCCCATGAAAAGCCTTCGTCCAGGAGGCTTTTGAAATTTCAGCGAATGTGCTACCACAGAGAAACAAATCTATATATTCCCTTGTCTGTGGTGCTACTATCTGTTGTTAAACCTGTGAACTTTTTACAATTCGCATTTGTTTATAACAAAATATATGGTGATGATTTGATGAGTTCCACAGAATACAGCACTTGCACTTATTTATTTGATGAAACTGGTGTTTTATTTAAAGTTATAAGTAAGTTGATTTTCAGATAGGCTAATTCATTTGATTTCTTGAAATATAGATTTTTGGAGGAAAAATTAATTCAATTTTGACCACGAAGAAAAGTACCACTCATGTAAATCTGGGACATAGCCAGTTTGATTTCAACTAATTTACTGTCTCTTATATGGTAGATGTTGAAAGCTGTTATTTTATTATCAGATGGAAGAGTTCTTCCCCGAATACATAGGTTACAGAATTTACAATAAAATGTAAAGTAAAAAGTTTTAATTTTATTTGTTCATAGTTTATCTAGAAAATTGTAATATGTTTTTAAACTTGAAACTAAAATAGAATGTGTTTAAGTTTTATTTCATAATCTATGAAACGAAAGTCATTTTTGTAACAATTTGTATACGTTTTACCATGTATTAAATACCTTAACATCAGGGATTTTCCGTCGTTTATCAGTTTATTATGCAAATTTTAGACATTTCATATAAGACAATGAAGTGAAGAGAATGAGTGAAGTGTTCAACAATTTCTGAGTTCTGACTTTTCAAATATTTTATCATGAATTATATACTTCGACATCAGTGTTTTTCTGTTTTCACATCAATATATATTAATCATTTTGTATCTAAGTACCTGTGGGCCGAGCTTTGCTCGGGGGAAGGCCAGTCAGTTTGTTTAAATGACTTGTAGTAATATTTCAGCACTTCCCCCTACTGATAATCTGATTTCTATAACTCATTTGCCTCTTTTCTACATTTTTAAGGCCCCTCCAGTTGTTATTTATAGCTCAATGTCCCTTTGATTTATTTTACTACTCTATATATGTAATCTTAACTCAAATCTTTTAATCTCTGCTCTCAGGAAACCACATGTTAATAATCATAAACAACATGAGTATTACTTTGACAGTTCCCTGGTTGATTATGAACAGCTGTTACAATTCTTTTGTTTTGATTTAAAACTCCATAAGCCCAATGTTAATTTTTTTAACTTTTCATTTTAGTTTTTTTACATTATTTGATTTTTCCTAGGGATGAGGCCTGTCTAGAACTTATTTTTATCCCAGAAATTAGTTATTTTGAACATTTGAAGGAAATCGTTGGAGCCATTTTTGAGATCCGTGTCGCAAGCAAGCAAGCACGCAAGCAAACAAGCAAGCAAACCTTACTCATATTAGAGTATAGTATATGTATTGAACTATATTCAGAGCGTTTTCGTGCTATTTCTGGGACACATGATTTACTACTTTTAGGTTCAACCAAGTATGGTTCCTCAAAAGTTCAAAAAGATAAGTCACGAAGTGACGCTGGCTGCTAGTTTTTTTAACTGGAAAAACGTGTTGTGATGCTTAGATGGAAGTGCCACCTGAGTAATCGAGTTTATAGCTTTACTTCAGCAAGTGGAACTGCAGAGGAAAGCGTGTAGAGTGTATGCGTCAGTAATACAGTGTATACAGTGTTAATACAGTGTACAGTGTATCTCTCTGCAAAGCTTCCGTCAGGAAATTGAATCAGAGCTATTGGAAACCGCCTTTATAGTGACTTTTAATCTATCGACGATTTACATTTTTTACAATTTTATTTGGTTGTGAAAACATTGGTCGATTATAAGACAAATTCTCTTACTTTTATGTTACGTTAACTTAAAACAACTCGAATCCGAGCAAATAATTGTCTTATCCAGTAGTTATTTTGTTTACATCGTTTTTGAAAAATGTAGTTTTCCTGTTGTGCGTTAATAACCAGCAGTTACCAGCAGTTTTGATAAATTTTCAAATAAATTTCTTCCGAAAGATTAACATTAGAATTTTTCAAAGCTCGAGGAGGACCCTGAATATGTTTTTTTTCGCCCAAAAACACATCCAAAGATGATTCGAGTTTTCGTTTATATCAAATTGAAAATAGTAAGGTTGTTGGTTTGTTTTTGAGGTTTAGAGCTGGCCAATTTCTTTTAAAACAAAAGCTTAAAGAATTTATTTTTGAATCATACACTTTTTAAAAGAGACAAAATACGTCATTTCAAATTTGTGTGTAAGAAGCCTGACACATGTATTACTTTTGTTCTATGTTTAGTTCTGTTTGGACTCTACAGCCCTTGGTTTACTAAACATCTTCACACAACCGCAACCTTCCGTGGAATCTTTCACAGCTTTTTGTTTAAACAGTGATTTCAAAGTGATTCATGATAAACAAACTTATAAAACGCTCAACTTTTTGAAAATTAACATCAAATTATTAAAAAATTAAAATCTAAATGGAAATTCGGATTTCGATATTCCTTTCTACTCTAAATTACGAAAAAGAGTTATAACAAGACGATGGAATTGGAACAGTCCGGACCTCCCGCAGCGCCGCCCTCGCGCAGTAAAAATGTTTCGCGAGCTGCTGTTGTTATGTATGAAATGGGAACGAGGGTGTGGCTTCCTGGTGCAGTACTCGTGGCTGCGGGGTGGGGAGGCAGCGCCAGTTCCCCGCGAAACATTTTTACTGCTCGAGGTTGGCGCTGCGGGAGGTCCGGACTGTTCCAATTCTGTCCTCCCGTTATAACAATCGTTCAAGTTGTTGTCTCTGAATCTTTCTGGGAAATAACCGTTTTGGTTTTGTGTATCTATGCCAGTGGCATTTTTAACATTTTTATAGGGAACGGTCCAAACCCTGGGCTTGTTACTATCTGTCGACCTATTCTTAGAAAGCATCATCACAATATTGAAAGAATAAGACGATTTTTGTGCAGAAGATTATGGACAAACTACTGGGTCGATTTTGATGATTTACGTGTCGTTTGAAAGCCCTTAACGTCTAGATGTGCCTTTTGGGGGGTCTCAAGTCAGTGCGTGGAACCAGAAACCCTTGGGAAACCCTCAAAGTACGGTTTTGGCCCATTTAAATAACATTGGACAGCAAATCAAAACAAAAGAAGCAGAACAGCTGTGATTAAAGATACAAACATATGGTTTGCTAGTCATTATTAATATTCCGAGGACAAAGTTTATTTTATTGGATACATTTTCATTACATTTGGTTTAGGGGTTGAAAATACTCTCAGAAAAATCACAAAACTATATTCTTTTTCTTACTAGCTTCCACAAGTTATTTTAGACAATGAGGAACAATTTTAAAAGGCATAACTTATGTTAATGTTTCCAGTGGGGCCGAGCGATGACTGCAGGATGAGTAGGCAGGATGGGAACCGCCCATTGGCCACAGGAGTGTCTCTTGCCTAAGCGCTTTCTTATCACCATTGTTCCCCCATTCAAGCGCTTCACTCTCTCTGTACGTTTGTCCCTCTGAGAGAATTCACAGTCATATTCGTGTCAAATGCGTTTGTACGGCGTACAGAGTGTCTTGCAATAGTTTGAACAATTTTAATGTTTTTCAGTAGGAAAACTAAAGATTAATTCAACGAGCGTCCTGTTTAGTTTCGTTTTAGCGAATTTCCCCTATAGGGAAGAAGCTATTACCGTAGTCGGCATGGTAAGACCTAGGCCCGGGATCATGATAACTTTTCGTTTTGAGGTCCCCAGACCCCAAAAACACCATTCGTTCGAAACTGTATATATATATATATATATATATATATATATATATATATATATATATATGTGTGTGTCCGTGAGCACGATAACTCTCGTAAAAATTATCCGATTTTGATGAAATTTGATATAAACGTGTAAAGCAACATTTATGACTTTAAATTCGAAAACCAGCCAGATCGCTCTATCCGAAGGGGTATTTTGGAAGGGTTTTGTACCCCAAAAATGGGTTTTTTTGAATTTTTTACATATAATTTTGGAAAAAATCAAATTTTATTTTTTCCCATTGGATTCAGCTTAAAAAAACACACAATTTGGTATTTTGATCATTTCTCTACGTCAATTGGTTACCGAGATATTGAAAGTGCTAAACACAGTACGTTGTCTAATGTTATTCTTATGGAGGAAAATAAAAATTGTATATCTCGCTTATTTATGAACATATACTGACGAAACTTGGTATACGGCTTTATCTGGTTGTGTACCATTGATATTTCCTCAAAAAACAATTTTTTGACAAAGGCTCCCGTAGCAGCAAACCTGCGTACTCAGCCCCATGTTATTCTTAAGGAGAATAAGTAACGTGTTATCTCCCTTAATTATGAAAATAAATTAATGAAATTTGGTAAGTGACTTCACCTAGTTGAGTTATATTGATATTAGCATAAAACCCCATTTTTTTTGTTCCTTTCTTCAGCAAACCTGCATACTCAGCCGCCATGTTATTCTTATGGAGAATAATTAAAATGTCATAAATTGTTTATTTATGAATGTATATTGATGAAACTTGGTATGTAGTTTTATGTGGCATTAAGATAAATATATATGCATTGGAAATTCGCTGAGTACGCAGGTTTGCTGCTACGGGGGTATTATGAGTGTAGTATGTTTTATTAGCGAATTTCCCCTATAGGGAAGAAGCTATGACCGTAGTCGGCATGGCAAGACCGAGGCCCGGGAACATGATAACTTTTCGTTTTGAGGTCCCCAGATGCCAAAAACACCATCCGTTCAAAACGGTATGTATATACAGTTTTGAACGAATGGTGTTTTTAGTGAATTTCCCCTATAGGGAAGAAGCTATTACCGTAGTCGGCATGGTAAGAACCGGTCCCCAGACCCCAAAAACACCATTCGTTCGAAACTATATATATATATATATATATATATATATATAAATGTGTGTGTGTGTGTCCGTGGGTGCGATAACTCTCGTAAAAAAGGTCCGATTTTGATGAAATTTGGTACAAACGTGTAAAGCAGCATTTATGACTTTAAGTTCGAAAACCAGACGGATCGACCTATCCGCAGGGGTATTTTGGGGGGGTTTTGTAACCCAAAAATGGGTTTTTTGAGTTTTTTACATACAATTTTTGAAAAAGTAAAATTTTATTTTTTACCATTGGAATTAGCTTAAAAAGACGCACAGTTTGATGTTTTAATCATTGCTCTACGTCAATTGGTTACTAGATATTGAAAGTGCTAAACACAGTACGTTGTCCAATGTTATTCTTATGGAGGATAAGAAAAATTGTATATCTCGCTTATTTATCAACTTATCCTGACGAAAATTGGTAGATTGCTTCATTTCATTGTGGTCTATTGATATTTGCACAAAAACCCATTTTTTGCCCGATAGTTCCAAACCTGCATACTCAGCCCCATGTTATTCTTATGGAGAATAATTAAAATGTCATAAATCGTTTATTTATGAATGTATATTGATGAAACTTGGTATGTGGCTTTATGTGGTATTAAGATAAATTAATATGCATTGGAAATTCGCTGAGTATGCAGGTTTGCTGCTACGGGGGTATATTATGTGATATTAAGATACATATAATATGTGCATTGGAAGTTCGCTGAGTACGCAGGGTTGCTGCTACGGGGGTATTATATATATGTGTGTGTGTGTGTGTGTGTGTGTGTGTGTGTGTGTGTGTGTGTGTGTGTGTGTGTGTGTGTGTGTGTGTGTGTGTGTGTGTGTGTGTGTGTGTGTGTGTGTGTGTGTGTGTGTGTGTGTGTGTGTGTGTGTGTGTGTGTGTGTGTGTGTGTGTGTGTGTGTGTGTGTGTGTGTGTGTGTGTGTGTGTGTGTGTGTGTGTGTGTGTGTGTGTGTGTGTGTGTGTGTGTGTGTGTGTGTGTGTGTGTGTGTGTGTGTGTGTGTGTGTGTGTGTGTGGGTTTGTAATCCAGTATGGTGAGATCCACAACCTGGTTACACACCCACAAAGCGAGATCCGATTTACACAACGAGATCCGACCACCGGATCTCGGTGTGTTCTGACATTTGATTCGTCATCAGGCGACCAATAGGATTCCAGAAATACAAACCGTTTTTGTTTTGAGCTCGGATCTCACTTTCCCGTGGTTTCCCCTATTGTGTATGTGTATGAGCTTCCTAAAACTGCCACCACGTCGCGCTAGTGTCGCGTATACACGCAACTCTTACTCACGGAGTGAGAAACCACGGGAAAACGAGATCCGCCAGCGAAACAAAATAACACGGTTTGAGACGCGCTAGGAACCAGTCAACAGGCGGTTAGCAAGCAGTAGCAGTAACATGAGATCCGTCTCGCCAGCCATTGCCATACTGTCAAGATCTGATCTAAACTTAGCGCGATATGGAGTAAACTGTGATCCTGCAACTATCTTGCACATTTTCTCATAGAGTGTTAGTTATTGTTTCATTTTAAATGTCAAATTATTTGTTTCACCATGTTTACGTGCGTGACATGTAAGAAAAACTTTGATCGAGTCAAAGTTTTTTAAAACGTACAAAATTTAATTTCAAACTAATACAAATAGAAAACCATTTAAACAACTAAAGATGTGGGTTGCATTGCACAATACAAGTCATAATTTTACACTCTAAAACAACACAAAACATAGGTGTAAAGCAATACATAACTTGCTTACTTAAAACAAGTCATGTATTTATTTTTAGTTTAACTGTTATTAAAATAGTATGACGGAAGTATTTATATATAACTAACTGAAACCTTGATTTAAATATCAAATTGATTATTTTTTAATTTTGAAAGATTTATAATAGTATCAATACATACGGAAGTGGGCCAGCTCTTAGGGTTAAGTTACGTATCGTTCATTAAGTATTGTTTTACTGTACGTTAAATTTGGTTGACAATCTATAATATTATAAAGAAGAGGTGGTGTCTGTCTGTCTATCTGTCTGTCTGTCTGTCTGTCGGTCTGTCTATCCGTCTGATAATCCGGGTGAACGCAAAAACTACTGAACCGACTGGGCTGAAACTTTACACATAGGTAGATCTTGAACCCATGCAACACATAGGCCTATTCATTTCCTTAAAATCCCCTCGGGCTACGCCCCGTGAACGTCCTAAGTTTCAATGTTTACATTTCAGAAGAAAGTAATCATTCAGAAACTGTAATGCGAACAGCTGAGGATACATAAATTTGACAACTTAAAGAGCAGAAGCAAGAACAGCTGTTTCAAGCTAACAAAAATGCAAATTGCATTGACTAAAGAACGTGGAGAGAAAACCCCTGTGCGGGTACGTCAGCTAGCTATTAATTAATATGAATGAACAAATATTATTAATGTGGCTTCATCTGGTTGAGGTCTATTCTAATTTGCACAACAAACAATTTGTACCAATACTTCCTGTACCCCCCCCCACGATTTTATATTTTTGCTCCATCCCCCGATTTTTGTTTTTGCCCCACCCACGATTTTATAATTTGCCCCCTCTTCGATCTTTTATTTTTATTTGATGTTCCCCCATTTTATATTTTCGCCCCCCAAATTTTATATTTTTTTGCTCCCCCAAATTTATATTTTTGTCCCCCCCGATTTTTAATTTTGCCCCCTCCCGATTTTATATTTTGCTCCCCCCCGATTATATATTTTTGCCCCCCCTCTTCGGTTTTATATTTTTATTTTATGTCTCCCCCATTTTATATTCCCCCCCGATTTTATATTTTCTCCCCCCCGATTTTATTTTTTGCCCCCCCCCAGTTTTTATATCTTTGCTCCCTCCCCGCGATTTATACTTTTTGCCCACCCCCGATTTTATATTTCCCCCCCCCGGTTTTATATTTTTACTACATTCCGATTTTTATTTTCCCCCCCATTTTATATTTTTGCCAACCCCCTCTTCGATTTTATATTTTTATTTTATGTCCCCCCCATTTTATATTTTAACTCCCTCGATTTTATATTTTTGCCCCCAATTTTATATTCCTGCTCCCCCCCGATTTTATATTTTTTGCCCCCCCCAGTCTTTATATTTTTACTCCTTCCCCCGATTTTATATTCACCCCACCCCCATCTTCGGTTTTATATTTTTATTTTACATCCCCCCATTTTATATTTTTCCCCTCCCGATTTCATATTTTTTGCCCCCCCCCCGGTTTTATATTTTTGCTCCCTCCCAATTTTTTACTCATCCCCAATGTTATTCTTATGGAGAATAATTGAAATTGTATATATCGCTTATTTGTGAATATATTATTATGAAACTTGGTATGCGGCTTTATGTGGTATTAAGTCATAGATTATGCATTGGAAATTCGCTGAGTACGCAGGTTTGCTGCGACTGAGTATTTTTCCTATTATTGTGTTTTCACGGGTAATACAGCAGAATCCCGGAAACTCTACACCCTCGGGACTTAAAGGGTGTTGAGTTGCCGAAATGTCGAGTTTACTGGAGTAATGGGTTTTACTGACAGTACTAGTGTAATTCTTTATGTTTTGGTTTTTAACAATTGTTTAGGATTTATTACAACATTTTTTCAGTGCAATATATTCATTCTGTAATATTTGATACCCATTAATATTATTATTGCAAATTAAATTAAGACTAGCTGTCCTGTTGCTCGAATCCGAGCAAGTTTGTACCCAACGAAAGGTTTCTTCAGTTGTAAACAAACATATCAAAACATCTTCAATCAACACGTAATTTAGACTTCTGTCGTCAGACAGCGTCACTGTTTCGTTCACACCGCCTGGCGCAGGTATTTCGTTCGCGTCTACCAGTTAAAGTTCGTCGGCCTCCTCCTCTGGCCGTCCTGGTCGACGTCTTATAGTCTCCATTATGTCGAACGTTTTTTTGGTTATGTTTTGATTTTGTGCAAATAAAAACTGGTGTTTTGTTGCCAGCTGTACGTTCAATAACCATTTTTCAGGGTAAGATTTTATTTGTTTAAACACTTCCTTAAATAAACAGCTGATTTCTCGATCGTTGGTTTGTAACTGCATATTATGTCTATGGGGAAAATCGTGACTTTGACCCCATATTTTCCCATGTCCACTGTGACTTTTATAATTTTTTTTAATTGATGGCAAAACTACATGCTAAGACCTTTCTAACGACACCTTGGACATGGTGATCGGTAGCACCACCGCTCCAAAACAGTTATGACAAAAATATGCCTAGCGTATTAAAAATATAGATTTTGCAAAAATGTGTTTAATTTTTTAAAGCAAAATAAATATGTCAGGCTTCGAGGTATCCAGAGTATTGAGTCGAGTTTCCGGGGTTCTACTGTAATTGACAATAATTGGTACAATAGAACGATAAATTGTTATTGTTCCGTAAGTGAGCGAAGCGAATGAGCTAATCCTGGAGGGGCGTACAAGCTAATTCCAGAGGCGAGCGAACAAGCTCACCTCAAGGACGAGTGAGCGGATCGAACGAGCTTACATCAAGGGCGAGTGAACGAAGCAAACGATCTAATCCTAGAGACTAGTGAGCAGAGTGAACAAGCTCATCTCAAAGGCGAGTGAGTAAAGCGAATAAGCTAATCCTAAATGCGGGTGAGTGAAGCGAACAAGCTAATCCTTAAGGCGAGTGAGCGAAGCGAACAAGCTAATCCTGGAGGCTAGTGATTAGCTGAACTGAACCAGCTCGTCCTACAATTATTATTATGAGATTAAATCTTTTTCTACTTAAACTTTCGTGGCAAAGAATAGGTTACAGCTAGTTATGTATAACGATCTGTAACTGGTGCTTCACCATGGAAGCTCAAGTATAAAAAGATTTAAATTTCTAATATCATCCTAGCTCATTCGCTCCGTTCACTCGCCATATGGATGAGCTTGTTTGCTTCGCTCACTCGTCTCTAGGATAAGTTAGTTTATTTCGCTCACTCGCCCCCTTTACTAGCTAGTTCACTCTGTTCACTTGTCTCCCTGTACAGTAATATTAATATACCCATTTTGAGTGCTGCATTATTTTGTATACTTGTAATAATATTGATTCAAAAATTAACATCTGTTTAAATAATAATCTGGCTAATTAAACCTATGTCCATACGGATAACATGGTAAATTTAAAAGCCAGTGGAGCAGCGACCTGACATTGTCTCATAATAATACCCCGTCGCAGCAAACCTGCATACTCAGCGAATTTCCAATGGAGATATAAATTTATTAATACTGCATAAAGCCACTTACGAAGTTTCATAAAAATATATTCACAAATAAGCGATATATACTATTTTAATTATTCTCTATAAGAATAACATTGGGGCTGAGTATGCAGGTTTGCTGCATCAAGGAACACAAAAAATGGGGTGTAATACCAATATAACTCAACTAGGTGAAGTCATATACCAGTTTTAATTCATTTATGTTCATAACTAAGGGAGACAGCATTTAATTATTCTCCATAAGAATAACCTGAGTACGCAGGTTCGCTGCTGCGGGAGCCTTTGGCAAAACATTTTTTAGAGCAAACATCAATATACCACAACCAGATGAAGCCGCATACCAAGTTTCGTCGTTATACGTTCATAAATAAGCGAGATATAACATTTTTCATTTCCTCCATAAGAATAACATTAGACAACGTACTGTGTTTAGAACTTTGAATATCTCGGTAACCAATTGACGTAGAAAAATGATCATAATACCAAATTGTCTGTTTTTTTAAGTTGAAATCAATGGTGAAAACAAATTTGACTATTTCAAAAATTATATGTGAAAAATCCAAAAACTGATTTTTGGGGTACAAACCCCCCCCCCAGAATACCCCTTCGGATGGAGCGATCTGGCTGGTTTTCGAATTTTAAGTCATAAATGTTGCTTTACAGGTTTATACCAAATTTCACCAAAATCGGATTCATTTTTAGGAGAGTTATCGTGCTCACGGACACATATATGTATACACATATATACATACATATATATATATATATATGTACAATTTCGAACGAATGGTGTTTTTGGGGTCTGGGGACCTCAAAATGAAAAGTTATCATGGTCCCGGGCCTAGGTCTTACCATGCCGACTACGGTAATAGCTTCTTCCCTATAGGTTTCTTCGCTTATGTTTTAATATTTTGAACGCACACTGATTTTTAAATTAGTGTACCAAATTTCAACACTCGCTGTTGTAATTTAACTTAATTAAATAAAAACTTAAGATGACCATATTCTTACTTTCTAGCATATTTTCTGTATATTTTTTCCACATGTGATTCATATAAATGGTGTCCCATACTCCTAAAAAATCCTAGTAATATACAGGGTATTGGTATTGGGTACAGGGTATTTATCTATTTATCTCAAAAATACAAAATCGGGGGGGGGCATAAAATAAAAATATAAAATTAAAGAGGGGGGAAATATAAAATCGGGGGGCCAAAAATATAAAATGGGAGCAAAAATATATAATGGGAAGGACATAAAATGTATAATGGGGGGGACATGAAATAAAAATATAAAATCGAAGAGTGGGGAACAAAATATAAAATCGGTGGTGGGGCAAAAACAAAAATCGGGGGGGGGAGCAATCGGGTGCAGGAAGTATCGGTAAAAATTGTTTTTTGGCAAATAAGAATAGACAACAACCAGATAAAGCCACATTAATATTTGTTCATTAATATTAATTAATAGCTAGCTGACGTACCCGTTCTTCGCACAGGGGTTTTCTCTACCAGTTCTTTAGTCAATGCAATTTGCATTCTAGTTAGCTTGAAACAGTTGTTCTTGCTTCTGCTCTTCAAGGTGTCAAATGTAAGTATCCACAGCTGTCTGAATTACAGTTTCTGAATGTTTACTTTATTCTGAAATGTAAACATTGAAAGTTAAGGAAGTGAATAGGCCTATGTGTTGCATGGGTTCAAGATCTACCTTTGTGTAAAGTTTCAGCCTAGTCGATACAGTAATTTTTGCGTTCACCCGGAACATCAGACAGACAGACAGACAGAAACCACCTCTTCTTTATAATATTACTAGCTGATGTACCCGTTCTTCGCACAGGGGATTTCTCTACCAGTTCTTTAGTCAATGCAATTTGCATTCTAGTTAGCTTGAAACAGTTGTTCTTGCTTCTGCTCTTCAAGGTGTCAAATTTAAGTATCCACAGCTGTCTGAATTACAGTTTCTGAATGTTTACTTTCTTCTAAAATGTAAACATTGAAACTTAGGGCGTTCATGGGGCGTATCCCGTGGCAATTTTAAGGAAGTGAATAGACCTATGTGTTGCATGGGTTCAAGATCTACCTTTGTGTAAAGTTTCAGCCCAGTCAGTTCAGTAGTTTTTGCGTTCACCCGGAACATCAGATAGACAGACAGACAGACAGAAACCACCTCTTCTTTATAATATTACTAGCTGACGTACCCGTTCTTCGCACAGGGGTTTTCTCCACCCGTTCTTTAGTCAATGCAAATTTCAATTTAGTTAGCTTGAAACAGCTGTTCTTGCTTCTGCTCTTTAAGCTGTCAAATGTAAGTATCCACAGCTGTTCGCATTACAGTTTCTCAATGTTTACTTTATTCTGAAATGTAAACATTGAACTTAGGACGTTCACGGGGCGAAGCCCGAGGGGATTTTAAGGAAGTGAATAGGCCTATGTGTTGCATGGGTTCAAGATCTACCTATGTGTAAAGTTTCACCCCAGTCGGTTCGGTAGTTTTTGCGTTCACCCGGAACATCAGACAGACAGACAGACAGAAACCACCTCTTCTTTATAATATTATAGATGGATAGATTTTAGAATTAAGTTTCTTTAAATTGTTTTGTGGATCATGCAAAATATTTATTCAAACAAACCCTTCTAGAAATCCATATATTGATACGCTAGGGTTTTAACGAATTTCCCCTATAGGGAAGAAGCTATTACCGTAAGTGGCATGGTAAGACCTAGGCCCGGGACCATGATAACTTTTCCTTTTCGTTTTGAGGCCCCCATATGCTAAAAATACCATTCGTTCAAATTCATATATATATTCATCATGTGTGTTTTTTTTTATTATATACATAATAAAACCAAGATTACAATGATCAGACCACAAACAAAAGAGAAATTTAATATTTCATAAAGAAAACATGCTTTTTACAAGCAAAATCTACCAAATTAGTGTTTTTTCATAAAAATTGGATTTTATCTTTTATTTGGAGTCTGATCATTATAATATTGGTTTTATTATATAGATAATTGAAAAACAAACATTTATTGTAACCTCGTAAATTTTGATAATTTTTATGGTTTTAGAGATATTTTATTTTGAAAGTTAAAAATGGCCGCAAACATCGGAAAACATAAAAAATGTCCAGAACCAGGCATTTTTGGCATAAAGGTTCATGCAAAATTTGAACCTTTATTTTAACCGTTTGAAGTTATAATTAAAGATAATTTTTCTAAACAAAACATGCCTATTTTCAGTAAAATGTCCAAATTAGCATGACTATCTTCAGAAAAATTGTAATAACTTTGTTTGTTCACTGATCTTTACAATCTTGGTGTCGTTAGTTAGTTAATACGATTTTACGATTTTTAGTGATTTTAAAATTTTTAATTAATATTAAAATTTTTTGAGATATTTTGAATTAATTATTTTAAATAGTTACCATTTTGAAACGGTTAAAGACAGAAACGTAAAATTTATGTTAAACCTAGTTCTAGTTACAATTGATGTTCTTGCCAAGATTAAATTCAACAGCTCAAACGGTTCAAAACATATCCATGCATTAAGTAAAAAACACATACCGACCTACAGACGGAAAACGAAGCATTTTAGGATATATGTTTATAGGAACTTTTTTGTTTGTTTTTATCTGAAAAATAACCCTGTGAAGTTTCAGACAGTCGAAGCTGGACACGCTGTATAAACAAAGCAAGTGTGAATAATAAAATTGCATGTAATCATTGCCCTTAGTGTATGAAAATAAATAGCCAGCCCAACCTTGTTTTTAACACATTGAGCATAAGTCTAATTATGTGGTTAAAGAATATTGATTAAAAAGTGAAATTAATTTAATTATCGATGACAAAAAAAAACCAAAAAGTAGGACGACTTCTATATTATCTATTAAATTAAACGTACAGTGTATGATCTTACATTTAGGCCTATTTGTACCACTTTAATAAAAAAAAAAACTGTCAGTCATATAAAGTTTAACATTTGGATCTCACGACGCGGACCCCCCCACTCTTACGGGCGGATCTCGTCGTGTCGTACACCCCCCCCCCCACTCCTACAGATGGATCTCGTTGTGCCGTACACCCCCCCCCTCCAACGTACGGATCTCGTCGTGTCATACATACCGGATCTCAGTTTGTATGTAGAGTTCCATACTAGTAGATTACAATTAATCCTAATTCTGAGGTGATATTCGTAATCTGGAATTAAAGAAGAGAAAAAGTATCAGCCAGTTTTTTGATAGAAACTTCCCATCTACCGGATCCCACATTACTGCAGATTTCAAGTGGATCTCACTATACTGGAATACACGTATGTGTGTGTGTGTGTGTGTGTGTGTGTGTGTGTGTGTGTGTGTGTGTGTGTGTGTGTGTGTCTGTCCGTGTCCGTGGGTGCGATAACTCTCGTAAAAATGGTCTGATTTTGATGAAATTTGGTGCAAACATTTAAAGCAACATTTATGACTTTTATGTTCGAAAACTAGCCAGATCGCTCTATCTAAAGGGGTATTTTGGGGGGTTTTGTACCCCAAAAATGGGGTTTGAGTTTTTACATATAAAATTTTAGTAAATCAAATTTGACTTACCACCATTGGATTCGGCTTAAAAAGACGAACAATTTGTTTTTTTTACCATTTCTCTACGTGTATTTGTTACAGAGATATTGAAAGTGACAAACACAATACGTTGTCCAATGTTATTTTTATGAAGAATAAGAAAAATTGTATATCTCGCTTATTTATTAACTTATCCTGACGAAACTTGGCATATCGTTGGCTTTATATCGTTGTTGTCTATTGATATTTGCACAAAAAACTATATTTTTGCTGATCGATCGCGTAGCAGCAAACCTGCGTACTTATCAGCCCCCATGTTATTCTTATGGAGAGTAAAAAAAAACGTTATCTCCCTTAATTATGATCATATTTTAATAAAACTTAGTATGTGGCTTTACCTAGTTGAGTCATATTGATATTTGTATAAAAGACATATTTTTTATGTTCCTTGATTCAGCAAACCTGCATACTCCGCCGCCATGTTATTCTTAGGAAGAAAAATTAAAATGTCATAAATAGTTTATTTATGAATGTATATTGATGACACTTGGTATGTTGCTTGATGTGGCGTTAAGATACATATATACGCATTGGAAATTCGCTGAGTACGCAGGTTTGCTGTGACGGGGGTATTATATAGTGAGCGTCAGTCACGAAAAGTTTGTCATTTCTACGTGATTCCCCCCCCCCCCATGAGGCTAATGATAACTTTCAAAGCCCGTCCGGTCCTCAAAGGATTATCCGGTATTGTTGATTTATGATTTTAAAAAGAAAAATACTTAGAAATTGCAGTGAGCAAGCTTTTATGCCAAATCATAATCGTTCAACACAGATAAACGCTATTTAAATTTAAATGTTATATTTCAAGCAAAAGTTGTTACTAAATTGTGTGTCCGTCAACAGTTTCTGCCTTAGAAAGTGATCATATATCTTAAAATCGTTTCCATTTATTGCAGATAATAATTTTATTAAGATATTAAAACATTTATTCCTCTAATTCTAGTATTTGCGTATTATTTACTGAATATACACTTTTCCTGAAATTTAGTAACAATTAATTTGGTCAAAAATTGTATCAATTTAGAAAGGAATTTAAAATAAAATTTTTTATTTTTATTTTATTTTATTAAATTCCTAAAATTTTTTTAACTAGCCTACTGCTTATTTTTATACTCTGTCAAAGTTGTATGGCCTTACATGCATATTTTCTTGCAAAAAAATGATTTATGAGATTGCAATTTCTTGTCTAAAAATGATTTATGAGATTGCAACACATAGATTATAAACAATACTTAAAAAGTCAATAGCTTGCAAACTATGAAGAATATGATATTGAACAAATATAACATTTTTGTTTGAAATAGACCATAGGTCTGTAAAGGTTGGGTCGTCGACTTTTGAGACTTTGAAATCATACAGTACACAGTTTCAATTCCTTATATTTAACCGTTTCTAAAATATTAAGTGTTTAAAAAAATCACGTATAGACTCACAAACAAAAAAACTGTTTTGACCTGCTGAAAAACAGTAGTTTGTTGAAATGTTGCGAGACATTCTGTGGAAGACCGGTATCGATTACTCAAAGTATCGATTTCACTAATAATCGATCCTATCGATTAATCGGTAATCGACACTGAACACTAATTGGTATAATTTCCACCACTTCCGCATCGCCGGTGGGAAGCTATCGGTAATTTCCGATTATGTTTCGATCGCCAGAACAATAGGCACTTTCGTTTCAGATGAATCGAGTAAGAGTTGATGCAAATGAAAGTTAATATCTCGCAATGCTTTCTCGTTCAATGTGTCGTTTCCGTCGTTAACTGTGGTGCTGTTTTGTATCGGGTGAAAATATTTTGAATCATTGTGGATTGCTGATGCGGTTGTAGAAAATAATGTTGATTGTACCTGGGGGGCCGAGCTTTGCTCGGAAAAAGGCCAGTTTGTTTGTTTAGATGACTTGGAGTAATATTTCACCACTTGCCCCAACTGATTATCAGATTTTTATAGCTCATTTGCCTCTTTTCTGCATTTTTAAGGTCACTCCAGTTGTTATTTATAGCTCAATGCCTCGTTGCTTTATTTTGGATATGACCCCTCTGTGCAATCTTCACTCAACAGTTTACTGCACTCAGGAAACATCATTTTAACAATTTTATAAAGAACACGAGTATTACTTTGACAGGTCCCTGGTTGATTATGGACAGTTGTTACAATTCTTTTGTTTTTATTTTAAACTCCATGAGTCCTATGTTAATTTTTTTAACATTTCACTTTCATTTTTTATAATATTAGGTTTTTCCTAGGGATGAGACCTATCTAGAACTTATTTGTATCCCAGAAATGAGTTAATTCCAAAATTTGAAGGAAATTTTTTTGTTCCTTGTTGCAGCAAACCTGCTTTCTCAGCTCCCATGTTATTCTTATGGAGAATAATTAAAATGTTATATAGTGCTTATTTATGATTGAATATTGATGAAACTTGGTATGTGGCTTCACCTAGTTAAATTATATTTATATTTGCATAAAAACCAATTGTTTGTGTTCCTTGTTTCAGCAAACCTATGTACTCATCACCAATGCTATTCTTATGGAGAATAATTAAAATTGTATGTATCGCTTATATGTGAATATATTTTTGTGAAACTTGGTATGCCGCTTTATATGGTATTAAGACATATATTATGCATTGGAAATTCGCTGAGTACGCAGGTTTGCTGCGACGGGGTATTACATATTTACATTAGCTTTGTGCAACTACCTATTTTACTTCACCAAACCTCTACAAAAGATGTCACGCAAAATCGACATGTCTAAATATTTCTAGATTCTGTACTTAAATTAGAACACAGAACATGCTATTTTAAGTCTCCACTCCGTAATATTTCCCACTGTATGTGCTTTTACGTAATTATAGATATAGATTAAATTCGTAGTTTGCACTGTTAGCGAATTTCCCCTATAGGGAAGAAGCTATTACCGTAGTCGGCATGGTAAGACCTAGGCCCAGGACCATGATAACTTTTCGTTTTGAGGTCCCCAGATGCCAAAAACACCATTCGTTCAAAACTGTATATATATATATATATATATATATATGTGTGTGTGTGTGTGTGTGTGTGTGTGTGTGTGTGTGTGTGTGTGTGTGTGTGTGTGTGTGTGTGTGTGTGTGGGTGGGTGCGATAACTCTCGTAAAAATGATCCAATTTTGATGAAATTTGGTACAAACATGTAAAGCATCATTTATGACTTTAAGTTCGAAAACCAGCCAGATCGCTCTATCCAAAGGGGTATTTTGGGTGGGTTTTGTACCCCAAAAATGGGTTTTTTGAGTTTTTTATATATAATATTTTAGTAAATTCAGTTTTAGTTTTCACCATTAAATTCAGCTTAAAAAACAAACAATTTGGAGTTTTTATCATTGCTCTACGTTAATTATTTACAGAGATATTGAAAGTGCTAAACACAGTACGTTGCCCAATGTTATTCTTATGGAGAATAAAAAAAATTGTATATCTCGTTTATTTATCAACTTATCCTTATGAAACTTGGTATATTACTTCATATCGCTGTGGTCTATTGATATTTGCACTAAAACTGTTTTGCCTATAGTTCCCGTAGCAGCAAACCTGCGTCCTCAGACCCCATGTTATTCTTATGGAGAATAAGTAACGTGGTATCTCCCTTAATTATGAACATAAATTAATAAAATTTGGTATGTGGCTTTACCTACTTGAGTTAAATTGATATTTGTAAAAAAATTGTGTGCTTCTTGCTTCAGCAAACCTGCATACTCAGCCGCCTTGTTATTCTTAAGGAGGATAATTAAAATGTCATAAATCGTTTATTTATGAGTGTATATTGATGAAACTTGCTGTTATGTGGTATTAAGATACATATATATGCATTGGAAATTCGCTGAGTACGCAGGTTTGCTGCTACGGGGGTATTTATTGGTTTTAAATGGCAGCAATTTTTATTTTTGTATCCAACCATCCCGAATTTGTAAATTCAAAATGAAAAAAGGAAACATCCTTAAAGTTGTGACATATTTTTCGCAAAATATTTCGCAAAAGATTTTAATGTTAATTAAAAATTGAAAATGTTACTTCTCCAAATAAGAAAAGTAATAAGTGCATGTTTTAACTGGTTATTCAGTGTAGACAGCCAACGTGTCAACAAACACAATGCTAACCGTAATTCTCTCTTGTTGCAGGATTTGAACCCGCGCTCTCCAAGACACGATGTCGTCGTCGGATCCCCCGCCCCTGATGCTCAGCGAGCTGGCGAAGGTACGTGGCTGAAATTTGACACGCCTTTGTACCTGATTCGTTCCGCGCTGCTTTGGCGGGAAATGATGCATGGGTTGAGAAGGAAGTGGTTAAACTGATTACACAGTTTCGTTGGTAGGGAAGGAAGCTGATTAAGATGACTTATAATTTAAATCAGCTTAACTTAAATCGAAACAGGTTTAATACGGTTTATTCAGGGTGTTCAGAAAAAGTCTTCTAAAAATTTTGGATGTAATTGTACACATAAAGATAAGCAAAAAGGCTCATACGAGGATATGTGTCTGTCTGTCTGGATGTTGTTTTTTAATCTATACTTATTTAATAGGCGAGCAGGTTTTTTGTGGCAATCACTCCTCCTAAACTACTGAACCGATTTTCATGTTTTTGGTGTCATTGGAAAAAGCCTAACGTGAAGTTGTGCAGGAAACTTTTTTTATATGGAAATAATTTGTGAGTGAGACCCTGGTTCCCCTTAAACTTGAGTTTTTTCCCATAAGCTTAACATTGGGAAATAAGTATAAGTTTAAGCAATCAGCTGGGTAGATTAAACAAAGTTAATCAGCAGGCCATGTTGGCTTTGGAACGGTAACACAATATGTATACGGGAATGTCAGTATAATATTACGTTGTGATCGCGAGCGAGGCCGCGACAGGCTACTAGTAACTTATTAACATCTTAAGAGTCTTCATCACCGGAAGTTGCCGGACGCCATATTGGTGTTTTGTTCCATAAGGCCAATGTTAACTTTGTGACTCCGTTACTCCTCACCTGATCGTCACAAACAATTAATTTTGGTGTCATATTAAAGGTTTCGTCGTCCTCTAGGGAAATACAATAGTCGAATTTGGATTTTTTTACAAATTAATGAGAACATGTACAGTGTTTCAGTTCAAAATTAAAATATTTATTATGAAACTTTGATACCCAAATTAAGGAATTCGACATTGTATTTCCCCTGAGGACGACGACACCTTTACTTTGACACCAAAATGAATTGTATGTGACGATCAGGTGAGGATTAATGGAGGCACAAAGTTAACATCGGCCTTATGGGACAAAACTCCAAGTTGGCGTCCAATAACTTCCGGTGATGAAGACTCTTAATCTACATCTATATTAAACATCTACATTAAACATCTATATTAAAAGAATAAGGCGATTTTTGTGCAGAAGATTATGGCCAAACTACTGGGTCGATTTTGATGATTTGTGTGTCGTTTGAAAGCCCTTAACGTCTAGATGTGCCTTTTGGGGGTCTCAACTCAGTGCGTGGAACCAGAAACCCTTGGGAAGTCCTCAAAGTACGGTGTTGGCCCATTTAAATAACATTGGACAGCAAATCAAAACAAAAGAAGCAGAACAGCTGGAATTAAAGGTACAAACATATGGTTTGCTAGTTTTCAAATTAAAACTTGTTACGTGTATGACAAATATTTAACAGTATTTCGGTATAGAGTATAATCAAGTTTCAACTTCGTACTATTTCACAATGGTGGCCATTTTTGTTCCCAAAACTAAACCCTTTAAAACCGTAATATTAAGGAAAGACCTAAAAGAATAAAAACTTGTGTCTTTTGCCCTAAAAACAATGATCCGAAGGTTTTATTTATGGGATGATAAATAACTGACGATTAGGAATTTTAGTATTAAAACATGATGTTTTGGTCTAGAAATTAGCAAAACGAATTCATTTTTGTTATACAATTACATCCTACATTATTTACACTTTTTCTGAGCACTCTGCACGCTGTATTTTTACATACTTTTAATTGTAATACTATGTTAATAAATGGTACATAACAGATCACAACAACTGACATACATTTGTCTCACGTAACCCTCTTTTAGCGAATTTCCCCTATAGGGAAGAAGCTATTACCGTAGTCGGCATGGTAAGACCTAGGCCCGGGACAATGATAACTTTTCATTTTGTGGTCCCCAGATGCCAAAAAACACCATATATATATGTATGTATGTATATATATATATATATATATATATATATATATATATATATTCCCCGTGACCACGATAACTCTGGTAAAAATGATCCGATTTTGATGAAATTTGGTATAAACGTGTAAAGCAACATTTATGACTTAAGTTCGATAACCAGCCAGATCGCTTTATCCGAACGGGTATTTTGGGGGGGTTTTGTACCCCAAAAATGGGTTTTTTGAATTTTTTACATGTAATTTTTGAAAAAATCAAATTTTAGTTTTTATCATTAGATTCAGCTTAAAAAAACACACAATTTGGTATTTTCATCATTTCTCTACGTCAATTGGGTACTGAGATATTGAAAGTGCTAAACACAGTACGTTGTCTAATGTTATTCTTATGGAGGAAAAGAAAAAATTTATATCTCGCTTATTTATGAACGTATACTGACGAAACTTGATATATGGCTTCATATGGTTGTGGTATATTGATATTTGCTCAAAAAAATTATTTTTTGCAAAGGCTTCCGTAGCAGCAAACCTGCGTACTCAGCCCTATGTTATTCTTATGGATAATAATTAAATGCTATATCTCCCTTAATTATAAACATAAATGAATAAAAACTGGTATATGACTTCACCTAGTTGAGTTGTATTGATATTAGCATAAAACCCATTTTTTGTGTTCCTTGATGCAGCAAAGCTGCGTACTCAGCCCCAATGTTATTCTTATGGAGAATAATTAAAATTGTATGTATCGCTTATTTGTGAATATATTTTTATGAAAGTTGGTAAATGGCTTTATGTATAGTATTAAGACATTTATATCTCCAATGGAAATTCGCTGAGTATGCAGGTTTGCTGCGACGGGGGTATTTATCAATTCCTCATACTTACACTATTTGTAGGCTATTAAGTGCTGTGTAGCCTATATCAAAACCTTCTACTAAATACATTTTTAGAAATTTAGGATTACAAAATAATTTGCTACAAACTGTAGTTTGAAGGGAAAATCCCCCCTTCAAAGAGTTAGGGGAGTTTTCGGGTATTCCGAATATTTCCTAATTGGCGATGTTATTTAAACATACAGTAAATCCGTACATCCGTGTTTTAATTAAATTGCTCAGTCAATAAGAGAGACGTGTAATACATCGGTTCTCCGTAAGAATAACATTGAACAACGTATACAGATGCATTCTTATAATTGTAAATGTAAATCCCCCCAACCATTAGCCGTAGAATAATAATTCAAGATGATAAATTGATTCTTATAAGTTCTTATTAATGGTATAATAAGTTAATTTAATTTAACACAATTTTTCCTGCATCACAACAAATAATCTGTGTTAGGAAACTGACATATACTTTCTAACACAATTTTGATCAATAAATGACTTGATATTTACTTAGTAACTAGTGTGGTAGCATGTAGCCTATATTTAAATTTATAATGCCCTTTTTTCCGACATATTCTTCCAAATTCCATTTTGGGGGGCACTAAGAATAATTTGCTATACACATGGTATTTTTAAGAGGGAAATACCCCCTCCACCCCAGGGATTGGTGGCAACATTGTCTGAATACCCTCTATTTGTCGATGTTAACTAGACGTGCATACCAAGTTTTAATAAAATTAATCAGTAAATAAGAGACTTTATTAAATTAATAATTAATTAATAAATAAATGGACTTTTTATTCCCCGAGTACACTGGGCAACGTACTGCGTAATGAACATTTCAATTTTTCCTTCAACCATTAGTCGTAGAAAAATAATTAAAAGTACTAATTTATTTAGTTTTTAATCTTTTTAATGGTGATAAATAAATTACATTTAAGTTAAATTTTGGGACCTTTTAAAGCCCTGTAATTTGTGACTTCGAATTAGAAATGCCGTTGAAGTCATACTGTTGGGGGCTGAAAGCACTGTAAACCACCAAACTTCAATCAACATCGTTAGAGCAGTTTTTTATAAATTTGAATTTTCACGATTTCAAGTATAATTGTCTTAAAAATGCATAAACAGCGATAAGATTTACCATAAATGACTTTATTATTAGAATAAGTATTTTTCGAAAATATTTTTCGGAGCATTTCTCGGATTTATGTAATCAATGATGACAATATCTTCTGCCGAATCATGTAGAGGAACTTTTCAAATTTAAAATTGTTGACCTTTTACCATTCACATACATTCATTGCAATTTAATGCATATTAAAACAATCCTGTACCCATTCCTCAGCCATTCTCATTCATACAATACTAGACATTGTCACTCCTCAAAAAATAAATTTAAAAAACCACTAAATTGTCATATTTACTTTCAATCCTTTTTTTATTATAAATTGCCTTTTTACGTTAGAGAACTGCCCATTACAAAACATTGATCATTAAAAAAATGTATCCTTTGTTAAAACTGAGAGAGCTTTATTTAGTAGAAGAATTTCTACATACTAATCTGTTCTGGGTTTTAGTGAAGTGGTTGTATGTGTCGTAATATTGATTTGTTGTAAAAACCTGATGTATAATGTGAGATAATGTAAGTTGTCTTGATATTCTGTACATACCTAAGTCTATCGCAACAATTGTATTATGTATTGCGTAATAGCTGCAATCAATCTTATTGTTATCTGATACTAGCATCCATCGCAACCGGTTTCACCCGTAAATACAACAGTTGTGTGTGCTGCATTCTGTGGTTAGCCCGTGGAATTACTTGGAATCAAGATCAGCTTATTCTATTTCCATCAACTCAAACAAAAATTAATGTCCATAAGGAGTACATGGGAACTTTAAACTACCGTGGGGCAAAGCCCTATAGGATTTTCAAAACGAAAATAGGCCTATTTGATATTTTGTATACAAGGAAAATTCCTGTAAACTTTCATGCCAATCGGTTTAGAAGTTTTTGAGTGATAGAGGAACAAAAAGCAGATGACAGACACACACACACACACACACACACACACACACACACACACACACACACACACACACACACACACACACCATCCCATTCTTATAAAATAACACAATAAAATTCAAATCTAAATTCAATACTGATTTACTTCCCATTTTAGCGAATTTTCCCTATAGGGAAGAAGCTATTACCGTAGGTGGCATGGTAAGACTTAAGCCCGAGACCATGATAACTTTTTGTTTTGAGGTCCCCAGATGCCAAAAACACTATTCGTTCAAATTTATATATATATATATATATATATATATATATATATATGTGTGTGTGTGTGTGTGTGTGTGTCCGTTACCGCGATAACTTTTGAAATAAACACCTGATTTTGATGAAATTTGGCACAAATGTGGAGAGTAGCATTTATGACTTTAAGTTCGAAAACCAGATCGATCGCACTATGGGAAGGGGGTTTTATGGGGGTTTACAATTTTCCAAAAATCGGTTTTTCGCAAATTTGACCCCAAAATATTAAAAACACTCAATTTTGGTTATAGCCATTTTATGGAGCTTAAAAAAAATAATTTAGTATTTTGAATCATTAACCTAGGTTAAGTGGTTGCGGAGAAAATCCAAAAAAACGTGTCCCATGTTAATCTCATGGGAAAAAGGTTTTTAGATTTTTCTCAGATAGTTTTACTAAAAACTTCACATTTCTGTTTATTAATGTATTTAGCTCAACAAAACCAACATTTTGGTGTTTTAATCGTTGTTCTACGTCCAACCGTTGCAAAGATATTCAAAGTGCTTAACACAGTACGTTGTCCAATGTTATCCTTATGGAGAATAAATAAAATTCTATATCTCGATTATTTTCGAATGTATATTGATGAAACTTGGTATGTGGCTTCAACTAGTTGTGGTATATTGATATTAGCACAAAAAACAAGTTTTTTGTTGATAGTCCCCGTAGCAGCAAACCTGCATACTCGGCCCCCATGTTATTCATATGGAGAATAAGTAAAGTTGTATATATCCCTTAATTATGAACCTAAATTAATAAAACTTGGTATATAGCTTCACCCGGTTCAGTTATATTGATAATTGTAAAAAAAATTACTTATCTTCCTCGTTGCAGCAAACCTGCGTCCTCAACCCTAATGTTATTCTTATGGAGAAAAAATAAAATGCTATATGTCACTTATTTATGGATGTATTTTTGTGAAACTTGGTAAGTAGCTCTATGTAGTAGTGAGTCACATATATATGCATTGGAAATTCGCTGAGGACGCAGGTTTGCTGCGACGGGGGTATTTTAAATAAAGACCACCAACTGCAGAAATCTAAATAGTGTACACAGTTTTTAGCGTTTAGTGGTAATTTAAATGTTATGTTTCAGTTGCAAAAACTCTATAAAAGCTTCTACAATAACGGTTAAACGTTTATTTTTAACGTTTAGTTTTAGCGTTTAACGTGATTTAGTTTGCGAAAACTCTCTGGTAAAAAACAAACAAATTATATCCGCGGAGAGTACCCAAAACAAAACACCTCCTATATATATTTTTTACTTTTAAAGGTAAAATTGCATTTTTCCCAATATAAACTTTTTAGAGCTCACTTTTGATTACCACACGTTACCTCTGAAATATAGCAAGGTTTTCCTTATCATTGTGTGTTTAGTATTTATCCTCCTCATAGTGGGGTTGTGTGGGGGGGGGGTGGGCTAAAAATAGATCAATTGCGTAACACTTCCCCGAATACAACTTACACTTTTAAACCTGCTAAGCTTAAAAGCTTGTCGGATATTGTAAAGCATTTTGAGTAAAGGGTTTTAAACTTTCCCGGTCGGGGGAAACTTGGTAGCTCAGATAGCCTTTTCCACGCAAAGTCCTGGATGAGTTTAAGGATTATATAGTTTTATTTTTGAAAGGCGGGGACGAACAAGTTTTTTTTTGGGACGAAAAAGGTTGGATTTGTTCAATAATGTTGGAGGCGTCGAAAAAGTAGCTTAAGATGACCTCTCGTAAAATCAGTAAGATTCATTTGACTTTCCTTTCATTTTTCCTAGAATTCCAGGATCGAAAATTTGAAAAAGTAACTTGAACTTAAACTTATTGCGCAAGAGTTAAACCCAAATTGATGAAAATTTTGTTGGCAGATTTTTAAACGACTTGGTTTACATAATATATAATATAATTATTATAATATTATAATATAATTTATTATAATATAATATTTATAATAATTATTGCTTTATTATAATATCCTTTATAATCCTTTATAATATCCTATATTATAATATCCTTTATTATAATATAATTGCTTTACATATATTGCGTAACACACTGGGGGGGTACGTTACGCTGCGTTATTCAGTGGAGAGAGCTGGGTCAGCATTACATATCTCACATTTCTACTTAGTTTATAATATGCTAGAAATATTTTAAAATTCAAAGGTGGCGTCAGTTTTAGCGAATTTCCCCTATAGGGAAGAAGCTATTACCGTAGGTGGCATGGTAAGACTTAAGCCCGAGACCATGATAACTTTTCGTTTTGAGGTCCCCAGATGCCAAAAACACTATTAGTTCAAATTTATATATATGTGTATATATATACACATAGTTCACATAGTGTTTTATATATATATGTGTGTGTGTGTGTGTGTGTGTGTGTGTGTGTGTGTGTGTGTGTGTGTGTGTGTGTGTGTGTGTGTGTGTCCGTTACCGCGATAACTTTTGAAAGAAACGCCCGATTTTGATGAAATTTGGCACAAATGTGGAGAGTAGCATTTATGACTTTAAGTTCGAAAATCAGATCGATCGCACTATGGGAAGGGGGTTTTATGGGGGTTTACAATTTTCCAAAAATCTTGTTTTTGCAAATTTGACCCCAAAATATTAAAAACACTCAATTTTGGTTATGGCCATTTTATAGAGCTTAAAAAACAAATAATTTAGTATTTTGAATCATTAACCTAGGTTAAGTGGTTGCGGAGAAAATCCAAAAAAACGTGTCTCATGTTAATCTTATGGGAAAAAGCTTTTTAGATTTTTCTCAGATAGTTTTACTAAAAACTTCACATTTCTGTTTATTAATGTGTTTAGCTCAACAAAACAAACATTTTGGTGTTTTAATTGTTGTTCTACGTCCAACCGTTGCAGAGATATTCAAAGTGCTAAACACAGTACGTTGTCCAATGTTATCCTTATGGAGAATAAATAAAATTCTATATCTTGATTATTTATGAATGTATATTGATGAAACTTGGTATGTGGCTTCAACTAGTTGTGGTTTATTGATATTAGCACAAAAAACAAGTTTTTAATTGATAGTCCCCGTAGCAGCAAACCTGCATACTCGGCCCCCATGTTACTCATGGAGAATAAGTAAAGTTGTATATCTCCCTTAATTATGAACCTAAATTAATAAAACTTGGTATATAGCATCACCTGGTTCAGTTCTATTGATAATTGCAAAAAAACATATTACTTATCTTCCTCTTTTCAGCAAACCTGCGTCCTCAACCCTAATGTTATTCTTATGGAAAATAAATAAAATGCTATATATCACTTATTTATGGATGTATTTTTGTGAAACTTGGTAAGTATTTCTATGTAGTAGTGAGTCACACATATGTACATTGGAAATTCACTGAGTACGCAGGTTTTCTGCGACGGGGGTATTTTTTTAAAATTCGACTGGTACTTGTTTCCTGTTTAATTATACAGTTTATTGTTCATCATTTGTTCCCAAAAGGTTATTTTTCGTTAATTAGTCATTACTTTAATTTACTACGTTATAGCAGGGATAGTTTAATTTCTAGATAGAAATTCGAAAATATTACTTGTGCTGGTTCTATTTTATGTTTATATAAAACCTATTTTCACTATAGTTTTTTTTAGCTTCGCTTTTTAAAGATTGGTTTTAAAATGATTTCTGATTTACTTGCAATATCCCTTTGTTTTGTTATTATTTAGCTAATTCGATTTATTTTCTTTGGTGTAACAGATTTACTTTGTAAAAATAAAGCAATATAGTATTCAAATGCCATTTACAACAGGATTTTCTTGTATTTTTACTCCGTTTCAGAAAAACGATATACATTAATAAGGTTTTCATGTATTAATGCTTTTACAGCTTTATCTATATGAAAGAGTATCTGTTACTAAAGACATCTGGCAGGATGTGATTAGTTATTAATGTTCGAAAATAATTTTCAGTTACAAATTACAATTCGTTCAAACACCTATACTGTAGTATCGGTTCCAACGTAACAGATTCGAGAAAGTCACCGTATCGTTTGTAACGGTTACTTGTAAATACTAGGTTAGCACATGTCTAAAGTAGACGCCTTATTGTTGCTATTGGTGACACAATATTGGGCGTGATAAAAAACGTGTTTGCACAAAACCGTTTCTGGAACGTTGAAATAACAGCCATTTTAACCCCCATCCCTACGACCTTTAGTCGACGCCGTCTCCTTCCTACCCATGTTTGACCCTCACAACCAACAATACAGTACTTCATACCCATACCCATACCGCATACCCATACCCCATACCCATACCTCATACGTATACCTCAAATAAATACATCATACCCATACCTCATATCCATATCTCATACCCATACCTCATACCCATACCTCATACCCATACCTCATACCCATACCTCATACCCATACCTCATACCCATACCCATTCCCATACCTCAATGCATACCAGTGTTAAAAGAAAAATACCCCCGTCGCAGCAAACCTGCATACTCATCGAATTTCCAATGAATATATAACATAACACATTAAAACACTTAACAGGATTCATAAGAAACGTATTCACAAACAAGTGATATTTAAAATATTAATTATTCTCCATAAGAATAACATTGGGGATGAGTACGCAGGTTTGCTGCACCAAGGCACACAAAATAATGGGTTTTTATGCAAATATCAATAGAACTCATCTTAGTGAAGTCACATACCAAGTTTCATCCATATACATTCATAAATAAGCGATATATAATATTTTCAGTATTTTCCATAAGAATAACATGGGGACCAAGTACCTAGGTTTGCTGCTACAGGAGCCATAGGCGAAAACTTTTTTGTGCAAACAACAATAAACCATAACCAGATCAAGCCATATACCAAATTTCGCCAGTTTATGTTCATAAATAAGCGAGATATACAATTTTTCTTTTTCTCCATAAGAATAACATTAGCCAACGTACTGTGTTTAGCACTTTCAATATCTTGGTAACCAATTGACGTAGAGCAATGATCAAAATACCAAATTGTTTGTTTTTTAAGCTGAATTCAATGGTATGAATTAAAATTTGATTTAAATTAAAATTAAATGTGAAAACCCCAAAAAACACATTTTTGGGGTACAAAACCCCCCCAAAACCCCCCTTCGGATGGTGCGATTCATCTGGTTTTCGAACTCGTTCAAATAAATGGTACTTTACACATTTCTACCAAATTTCATTAAGATCGGACCTTTTTTACTAGAGTTATCGTGCTTACGGACACACACACACACACACACACATATATATATATATATATATATATATATATATATATACATATATAAAAATTTGAACGAATGGTGTTTTTGGCATCTGAGGACCTCAAAATGAAAAGTTATCATGGTCTCCGGCTTAAGTCTTACCATGAGACCTACGGTAATAGCTTCTTCCCTATAGGGGAAATTCGCTAACAATCTCGCGCTTGCAAATTTCCCAGTCTCCGTTTTGATTTTGTTCTTCTTCTTTGTTCTAAAAGAGGTAAACTAAATGTAAGAGTATGAGTAAAATACCGCAATTATTGTAGACATTCTGTGTGAATACATTATTAGAAATTACCACATACTGTACAGTATTTGAAAGTTGCTTGTTCACCTACGGGTTGAGTGATCTTCATGTCACCTTTTTGCTTGAAATTTCAAATCTTCTCAATGCCTTTCTCACGATATTAGGCTTTAAAAACTTTAAAAGTACAGCATTTTAAAATGGAAATAGCTATAAACTTCAAAATCAATATCAAATTTTCCTTAAACAGGCATAACACCCACCAACCCAGTCAAGCTCCCGTGGTTACTTAGATTGGAAGTTTACATACAAACTGAAACACACACCCAAACGTAAAATCATCTTTTTAGCTAATTTCCCCTATAGGGAAGAAGCTATTACCGTAGCCGGCATGGTAAGACCTAGGCCCGGGACCATGATAACTTTTCGTTTGAGGTCCCCATACCCCAAAAACACCATTCGTTCGAAACTGCACATACTGTGTATACTGTATGTCCGTGGGTGTGATAACTCTCGTAAAAATGTCCGATTTTGGTGAAATTTGGTACAAACATGTAAAGCAGCATTTATGACTTTAAGTTCGAAAACCAGACAGATCGAGCTATCCTAAGGGGTATTTTTGGGGGGTTTTGTAGCCCAAAAATGGGTTTTTTGAGTTTTTACATACAATTTTTGAAAAAGTAAAATTTTATTTTTCCCCATTGGAATCAGCTAAAAAAGACGCACAATTTGGTGTTTTAATCATTGCCCTACGTCAATTTGTTACTGATATATTGAAAGTGCTAAACACAGTACGTTGTTCAATGTTACTCTTATGGAGGATAACTAACGTGTTATCTCCTTTAATTATGAACATAGATTAGTAGAACTTGGTATGTGGCTTTACCTAGTTGAGTTATATTGATATTTGTATAAAAGCCCAATTTTAGTGCTCCTTATTTCAGCAAACCTGCATACTCAGCCCCATGTTACTCTTATGGAGGATAACTAACGTGTTATCTCCTTTAATTATGAACATAGATTAGTAGAACTTGGTATGTGGCTTTACCTAGTTGAGTTATGTTGATATTTGTATAAAAGCCCAATTTTAGTGCTCCTTATTTCAGCAAACCTGCATACTCAGCCGCCATGTTATTCTTAAGGAGAACATATTAAAATGTTATAATTAAAATGTCATAAATCGTTTATTTATGAATGTATATTGATGAAACTTGGTATGTGGCTTTATGTGGTATTAAGATAAATTAATATGCATTGGAAATTCGCTGAATATGCAGGTTTGCTGCTACGGGTGTATTATATAAAATCTCACGGTGTTTGCAAATTTCTCCTATTGGGAAGAAACTATCATCGTAAGACTTATAAGGCTTAAACATGATAAGATTTAGACCCGGGAGACTGTGATAACTTGTTGTTTTGAGGTCCCCGGATCCAAAAATACCATTCACCCAAAGATGTATTTACATATATGTCCATGAGTGCGATAATTTCCGTAAAAAGATCCCATTTTGATGAAATTTGGAACGAACTGAAAAGCAAAATTCATGACTATAAGTTCAAATGCCCCCGTCGCAGCAAACCTGCGTACTCAGCGAATTTCCAATGCATTTATATGTTTCTCACTACTACATTGAGCCACTTACCAAGTTTGACAAAAATACATTCATAAATAAGTGATTTATAACATTTTATTTATTATTTTATTTATTATTATTATTTATTATTTTATTTATTCTAAGTATATATAAGAATAACATTAGGACTGAGTACGCAGGTTTGCTGCAACAAGGAAGATAAGAAATGAGTTTTTATGCAATTATCAATATAACTGAACCAGGTGATGCTACTTACCATGTTTTATTAATTTATGTTCATAATTAAGGGAGATATATAAAACTTTACTTATTCTCCATAAGAATAACATTAGGGCTGAGTATGCAGGTTAGCTGCTACGGGAACAACCAACAAAACATTTATCTTTTTGTGCAAATATCAATATACCAGTACAACGTGAAGCCACATACCAAGTTTCATCAATATACATTCATAAATAATCGAGATATCAAATTTGATTTATTCTCCATAAAGATAACATTGGACAACGTACTGTGTTTAGCACTTTGAATATATCTGCAACGGTTGGACGTAGAATCAAAATTTAAACACCAAAATGATTTTTTGTGGAGCTGAGTTGATTGGTAAAAGAAAATGTGAAGTTTAAAGTAAAATTAACTGAGGAAAAGCCAAAAACCTTTTTCCCATAAGATTAACATGGGAGATTTTATGAGCATGTTTTTTTGTATTTTTTCCGCAACCACTTAACCTAGGTTAATAATTTAAAATACCATATTATTTCTTTTTTTAAGCTCTATAACATGGTCAAAACCAAAATTAAGTGTTTTAAAAATTTTAGGGTGAAAAATAAAAAAAACTGATTTTTGGAAAATTTAAAACCCCCATAAACCTCCCTTCCCATGGTCCGATTTTTCTGGTTTTCGAACTTAAAGTCATTATATATATATATATATATATACATATATATAAGTTTGAACGAATAGTGTTTTTGACATCTGGGGACCTCAAAACAAAAAGTTATCATGGTCTCGGGATTAAGTCTTACCATGAGACCTACGGTAATAGCTTCTTCCCTATAGGGGAAATTCGCTAAAAAAGGTATAACGCATCCGAAGGGTTAATTTGGAGGGGGGGGTTTGTACCCCAAAAATGTTTAGTTTTTTACAAATAATCTTTTAAGAGGTCAAACTTTAGTTTTCACCATAGAATTCAGCTTGAAAAACAAATAATTTGGTGTTTTGTTCATTGCTCTACGTCAATTGGTTACAGAGATATTGAAAGTGCTAAACACAGTACGTTGTCCAATGTTATTCTTATGGAGAATAAGAAAAAATTTATATCTCGCTTATTTATCACGCTTAACTTATCCTAACGAACTTGGTATATTGCTTCATCTTGTTGTGGTCTATTGATATTTGTACGAAAAACGATATTTGCCTATAGTTCCCATAGCAGCAATCCTGCGTACTCAGCCCCCATGTTATTCTTATGGATAATAAGTAAAATGTTATCTCCCTTAATAATAAACGTAAATTAAAACAACTCTGTATATGCAACTTTATCTAGTTGAGTTATATTGATATCCGTATAAAACCCATTTTTTATGTTCCTTTTTCAGCAAACCTGCATACTCAGCCACAGTATATTCTTATGGATAATAATCAAAATGGTATATATAGCTTATTTATGAATGTATATTGATTAAAATTGGTATATATGGCTTCATCTAGTTGAGTTATATTGATACTTGCACGAAAACTTATTTTGTGTTCGTTGTTGCAGCAAATCTGCTTACTCAGCTCCCATGTTGTCCTATGCAGGATGATCAAAATGTTATAAATCGCTTATATTTCATGCGACGGTGGTATTTATATTTTAATTAAAATAAACAACAATATATTTATTGGTAATATAATTTTCCACGGCAGAACAATGAGGTAATTCAATACTGGGCGGTGAAATGTATTAGAGTTTAGCGGAAAATGGAATTGACATTGGCTTCCTGGAATCCCGTAATGAACTTCGGATTGACATTGGCTTCCTGGAAACCCATAATGAACTTCGGATTGACTCCCTTTCGAATTAGAACTTCCTGGAATACAACCAATGCATTATAACTTATAACGCACTAATGGCGAAATGGTCCACCCACGATTTGTTTTATTTTTAAACGGATTTGGATTGTGGGTGTACTCCAAAATACGTACTGCAAATTACAGATTTTTATCTCGTAGGGCCTATTTCAAATCAAATCAAATATCCTTTTTTGCCATAAAACATAAATTAAACTTACCCCATCATAGATTAGACAAGATAATAAAAAAAAGTCTTAATAATACTGTACAAGAAATATGCTGGCTTATTAGTGAATTTCCTTTGGAAAGTGAACTAGCCTACTGTATTAGCATGACCCGCACGGTGAAACTTAAGCCCGGGACCACCATAGAAGTTCCTAACATGACCACCTGAACACGTTTTGGGGGGTCGTTCAAAATTTTATATATATATATGTGTGTGTGTGTGTGTGTGTGTGTGTGTGTGTGTGTGTGTGTGTGTGTGTGTGTGTTTGCACTCTAGCGGTCACATTTTTTGTCCGATTTCCTTCAAATTTGGTAGGGACGTTCCTTTCTGTAATCAGTTGGACAAGTTCGTTGGGCAAAACAATCGGAAAACTCTAAACCCCTTTTTTACAGGATTAATCTTTCAAATATCGAGTTTTTGGGCCCAAAAAGGGTCAGAGAAGCCCCAGATGTAAAATCAATGCATGTAAAAAGATGGGAATTAGAGAGGCGAAAGTCTTAAGCCCTCTCTCGTCATTCTAGCATAAATATTTACCGAGTTATTAAAGAAAATGTGTATCGACTAAACACAGTACGTTGTCTTATGGGGGTTTTTTACACTATAAAAGCCTGTTATTACTTTATTAGAGTACTTTTATCGTCCCCAGCAACCTCACGCCTACTTTAAAGCCTGTCTGGACCTTCTTCTAACCTTATAATGCGCAAAATTGTATTCCCAGCTTTGCAAGTAAATGAAACCAGGAGTATCAGAACAGCCAAAAAATCAATGTTTTCAGATTTCAATAAAAATTGGACAAATGGATGTTTTTACACCGATTTTGAGTTTTAAAAGTTTTTATGTGGAAATTCACTTCCCTCACGTCAGCGTACTGCGTGCGAACTTGTTTACTGTTAATGTAGTCCTCTACAGAACAAAAACACTTTGCAATGCAATTTAATACATTATTCACTCGCATTCTACTTATTCCGGACCAAACGTTCTACATTTTTTTCAGACGATAATGCTGTGAATTTTAGTTGGAGAGCGGCCATTTGGATTTTACCTCCATAAGAACAATGTTAAACTTAAAACTAAAGTCTATATTTTTATACATATTTTGTAGTTTTTCCTAGTCATTAAAAAATAAAACTCCCAGCAAACACTAATCAAAACTTTATAAAGATTCAAAGAAAATTTATTCCAAACCAATAGGTCAAACAGTAACAAAAAAATATGCTTTTCAGTAAAGACATGTTTTGTGCGTTTTACCATTGAAATAGCCCGAAGCGCTAGGGTCAGCGACGATATTTCTTCTGACTCCAACGTCCTCTTAAACTAATAAGAATTAGCAAATGCAGCTGCTCGAATCCAAACAAATTCGGTTATGTTAGTTTAAATTGTGACGCCATTCCAGAAGTTAGCTTAAAACAGCTGTTCTTGTTTGTGCACTGTGTTTTGTTACCTTCAACAGCTGTCAAATGCTCAATTTCAATGATTACTGTTCTCCCGTAAGATTGACATTGCGATTTTGAAGGCCTGTGTGGAATTATTAGAGAATTTCCTTTGGAAAGTGAACTATTAGCATGACCCGCACGGTGAAACTTAAGCCCGGGACCACCTGGGGACGTTTTCCAGCCGTGGTACGTATTCAGGATAAATGAAGTGCTAATGAAAAACGCTGCAGTGTGGATGAACATCCATAATAACTTATGATGCATCGGCATCCCCTTCTCAGGGGCGTTGCGCGCACCAGGCAAGCTGTTCTGCTATAGGAGTCCGGTGATGTAGGAGGTATGCAGTTTTGGAGTTTCTCTTAATGCTTCGCGTCCCCCATTTTTCGTAGTGCTCCTACTGACCCCAGTTTCACTTATGGGGATATTCTCTTGCAATCTGAAGCACGCAGTATTCTTGCTGATTTGTGTCTCCAAGTTGTCCAAGCGGTTCTTGACAGATAGCTCGAATCCACGCAACTTCTCTTTAAGTATAATTATTTCCTCTCGTAATGTTGTTTGCTTGTCTGATGGGTTTGGGCCGTTGCCTTCATTAGTCACTTCAATACTATGATCCATTTTAATATTTCTTACAATACACTATGTAACAACTGAGCATGTCAGTGAATACACAGTAGTACTGTTAGTACTAGTAGTACTAGTAGTACTGTAGTACTGATATACTGTAGTACTGATTAATGGTTATAGGCTACTGTAAACGACACTGTACAACTGTGAGCGTACCCATCTCAAATTGACAGCTGGAACAGTAATGTAGAGAGATGAGTGATGGTGAATAATACAACTCAATAATGTAATTAAATTACTTAATTTAATTAATTTCATAAACATGGTGCGTGTTAATGTAGGGGCGCGCCTTAATACGATTTTTTAATAGCCCTAAAACATTGTAAAACTGCAATACTTTGCGATATTAAGTACAAACGAGACGTTTAAGAGGACGTTGGAGTCAGAAGAAATATCGCCGCTGACCCTAGCGCTATGGGCTATTTCAATGTTAAAACGCACAAAACATGTCTTTACTGAAAAGCATATTTTTTGTTACTGTTTGACGTATTGATTTGGAATAAATTTTGTTTGAATCGTGTATTAAGTTTTGATTCGTGTTTGCTGGGAGTTTTATTTTTTAATGACTAGAAAAAACTACAAAATATGTATAAAAATATAGACTTTAAATTACTATATTTTTGGAAAATATAGTATTATTATTTTATTTAGAAAATAGCGAGAAAACCACCTGCGTCTTCAAAATACCTTTAATTTGAGACATATTTCATAATCTATGTTTATAAATAAGCGAGATATATGGTTTTAAGTTTAACATTGTTCTTATGGAGGTAAACTCCAGCCGCTCTCCAACGCCCTCCTAATATACTTCACATATGGTATCGATTTTGTCATTCCACACTCATTTGATCATGATGATCGATGTGACTGATTGTGTGGGATAAAGCTACACTCGAAATAAAGCAGGTTTACACACCTTTCCGTCGTCAATCCTTTGTTCACCAGCCAGATGACTAGATAGCTAGAAACGTGAAATTTGGCATGCACGTAGCTTGTACCTTGTAACTCCCAAGAAAATCACCAATAGTTAAAATTTTGTATTTAACACCCTCAAAAAATATTTAAAACCCCTTCAAAAAGGCTTATTTTAGATTTCTAGTTCTTAAGCTCAAGTGGCCCAGGTCTACAACTTTGATCCTATGACTTTTTGTCGTATCTCGCTTCCTTCGAGGTAGATTTTTTAATTTCAGGCTATTTTCAAAGTTTTTTTGGTGGATTTTAATCTCCCATCACTTTAATTTAATTAATTATTTGAGAATATCTTTCAGTGATAATTATCGTTTTCTTAAGGGTTTGGCCATGCATACATAAATAAAAGCTGACATAACAAACACGTGATTGGGGCTGCCCTGCACATTTGCGACTTCACAGGTCGCCCTGAATTATAGCTTTATTTTATCCATATTGCCTCTAGGGTTGAAGTTTGACTCGAAATAAAGCAGGTTTACATACCTTTCCGTTCGGGTAATCCTTTGTTCACGAGCAGATGACTAGTTTCGGGACTACTGTCGCATTATCAAATCTGGCGTCAATAAATTAAATACCCCCGTCGCAGCAAACCTGCATACTCAGAGACTTTCCAATGGCGATATAAATGTCTTAATACTACATAAAGCCACTTACCAAGTTTCATAAAAATATATTCACAACTAAGCGATATATGCAATTTCAATTATTCTCCATAAGAATAACATTGGGGCTGAGTACGCAGGTTTGCTGCAACAAGGAACACAATAAATGGGTTTTTACGCTAATATCAATAGAACTTAACTAGGTGAAGTCGTATACCAGTTTATATATATATGTGTGTGTGTGTGTGTGTGTGTGTGTGTGTGTGTGTGTGTGTGTGTGTGTGTGTGTGTGTGTGTGTGTGTGTGTGTGTGTGTGTGTGTGTGTGTGTGTGTGTGTGTGTGTGTGTGTGTGTGTGTGTGTGTGTGTGTGTGTGTGTGTGTGTGTGTGTGTGTGTGTGTGTGTGTGTGTGTGTGTGTGTGTGTGTGTGTGTGTGTGTGTGTGTGTGTGTGTGTGTGGCACTCTAGAGGTCGCATTTTTTGTCCGATTTACTTCAAATTTGGTAGGGACGTTCCTTTCTGTAATCAGTTGGACAAGTTCGTTGGGCAAAACAATCGGAAAACTCTAAACCCCTTTTTTGGGGATTAATCTTTAAAATTTCGAGTTTTTGGGCCCAAAAAGGGCCAGAAAAGCCCCGTATGTAAATTAATGCATTTAAAAAGATGGGAATTAGTGAGGCAAAAGTTTTAAGCCCTCTCTCGTCATTCTAGCATACATATTTACCGAGTTATTAAAGAAAATGTGTTTCGACTTAACACAGTACTTGTCTTATGGGGGTTTTACACTAGAAAAGTCTGTTATGCCTTTGCTAGAGTACTTTTATCATCCCCAGTAACCTCACGCCTACTTTCAAGCCTGTCTGGACCTTCTCCTAACATTATAATGCGCAAATTTGTATCCCAGCTTTGCAGGTAAATGAAACCAGGAGCATCAGAACAGCCAAAAAAATCACTGTTTTCAGATTTTAATACAAATTGGAATAAATGTATGTTTTTACCTGATTTTTAGTTTTAAAAGTTTTTATGTGGAAATTCACTTCCCTCATGTCAGCGTGCTGCGTGCGAACTCGTTTTGACTTTGACGCGTCCATTATAATTCCGTGTTGATCTGGAATGTAAACAATGTGACGTCACTGGTGCCCAACCAACAGCAGACGGGTATAAAAGCTGCGCATGACACCTAACGTATAATTATTCTAGATACTGTGGTATTAGCTTTTTCCCTATAGAGGAATTCGCTAAAAACAGCACAAGTTGCCAGAGAGAACTAATAATGTCGTTTTTATCGAATTTCCCCTATAGGGAAGAAGCTATTACCGTAGTCGGCATGGTAAGACCTAGGCCCGGGACCATGATAACTTTTCGTTTTGAGGTCTCCAGACCCCAAAAACACCATTCGTTCGATACTGTATATATATATATACACTAAGTTCGAAAACCAGACAGATCGACCTATCCGAAGGGGTATTTTGGGGGGGTTTTGTACCCCAAAAATGATTTTTTGAATTTTTTACACATAATTTTTGAAAAAGTGAAATTTTAGTTTTGACCATTCGATTCAGCTTAAAAAAACACACAATTTGGTATTTCGATCATTCCTCTACGTCAATTCGTTACCGAGATATTTAAAGTGCTAAACACAGTACGTTGTCTAATGTTATTCTTATGGAGGAAAAGAACATTTTTTTATCTCGCTTATTTATGAACGTATACTGACGAAACTTGGTATACAGCTTCATCTCGTTGAGGTCTATTGATATTTGCTCCAAAAAATTGTTTTTGCATAATTCTCCCGTAGCAGCAAACCTGCGTACTCAGGCCCCATGTTATTCTTATGGATAATAATTAAATGCTCTGTCTCCCTTCATTATGACCATAAATTAATAAAAACTGGTATACGACTTCACCTAGTTGAGTTATATTGATATTAGCATAAAAACCCATTTTTTGTGTTCCTTGTTGCAGCAAACCTGCGTACTCAGCCCCAATGTTATTCTTATGGAGAATAATTAAAATTGTATATATCGCTTATTTGTAAATATATTTTTATGAAACTTGGTAAGTGGCTTTATGTAGTATTAAGACATTTATATCTCCATTTGAAATTCGCTGAGTATGCAGGAAAGCTGTGACGGGGGTATTAAACTGATATCAAAACAATCTTACAATTGCTTGCCAAACTAATAATCATGTGCATAGATCAAGACTCGGTTGTTCCTGCATTTTACAGTAAATTTTATCAATTGTTTGGAAATTGATGATACATAAAATATTCCAACATTTATTTTTAAATCCGATCACTCAAACATCCGTTTATTATCAGCAGATTTGTATTCTTCTTCAGTACATTTCAATTTAAAAATTAATGTATCAGTGCTGAAATTAAAATAATGTACGTTTTTTAATAAATAAATGATCGCTTCTCTGGCGGTCTTAGTTACCAACATGAAATGGGATCAGTTTGCAACGTTACCAAATTGAAGGCCTCCCTACTCTGTTAGTTCCAATTAAAGTATAACAGCAGATGATTTTCCTGGAAAGCGATACAGCAAATCATTCTCGACCATGAAGAGAATATCGAACGATAACCAAATAATACGTTATTCGTAGAAAATATCATTAGTGTCCGTTAAAATACAAGTTTTAGAAAGAATTATTATTACAAACAAATAGAAGACGAGTTTGCACGCAGCACGCTGACGTGAGGGAAGTGAATTTCCACATAAAAACTTTTAAAACTGAAAATCAGTGTAATAACATACATTTGTCCAATTTTTATTGAAATCTGAAAACATTGATATTTTGGCTCTTCTGATGCTCCTGGTTTCATTTACCTGCAATGCTATGAATACAATTTTGTGCATTATAAGGTTAGGAGAAGGTCCAGTCAGGCTTTAAAGTAGGCGTGAGGATGCTGGGGATGTTAAAAGTACACCAACAAATGAATAACAGGCTTTTCTAATATAAAACCACCATAAGACAACGTACTGTGTTTGGTCAATACACATTTTCTTTAATAACTCGGTAAATGTGTATGCTAGAATGACGAGAGAGGGCTTAAAACTTTCGCCTCTCTAATTCCCATATTTTTACATGCATTAATTTTACATCTGGGGCTTTTCTGACCCTTTTTGGGCCCAAAAACTCAAAGTTTGAAAGATTAATCCCCAAAAAATGGGTTTAGAGTTTTCCGATTGTTTTGCCCAACGAACTTGTCCAACAGATTATAGAAAGGAACGTCCCTACCAAATTTGAAGTAAATCGGACAAAAAATGCGACCGCTAGAGTGCATACATATATATATATATATATATATATATATATATATATATATATATATATGTCTATATATATATATATATAAAATTTTGAACGACCCCCCAAAACGTGTTCAGGGGGTCACGTTAGGAACTTCTATGGTGGTCCCGGTCTTAAGTTTCACCGTGCGGGTCATGCTAATAGTTCACTTTCCAAAGGAAATTCACTAATAAATATAAAAGTATTTTTTTCATCCAACGGCAGTATATTTTCGTGGAAATCCCCCAGAGATAATAGACCCAGTGTTTTATCTCAGGAACATTTGTATTTAAAGAAACTTTCATAGCATTTACCAGCTGATTTGCTCATATATTATTACAAGCGGCGAGGGAGAAGTGAAGGGTTCCAAGAAATAGTTCTGACCTTTCGCCCCTGTTTCGACTCCCCCCCCACCGATCTGTCTAAACTAGACTCCTAAAACGGGCTGATAAGTATTTTTTCATCCCTTAGCTAATCGGAAACGATAATTGATTAAATAAGGGATACAGGATGTAATAAAAGACGTCTTACAACACTTAAGATATATTTACACTTATACTGATTCACATACAGACGGTAAACATATATAAGATGGTACATTGTAATGTTTATTATGTTTACCGTCTGTATGTGAATCAGTATAAGTGTAAATATATCTTAAGTGTTGTAAGACGTCTTTTATTACATCCTGTAAGTAATAACAACACGTAATATGCTAATAAAAAAGTTGTTAAATAAGGGATCACCGGAAGTGATCTCCGTCTGTAATCTATCAATGAATATAGTCTTATAAGAAGGACAGGTCCCGTGTTAAAAATTCTGTCGCTTATTTGAAGTTGGTGCGCTGGAAATCCGTAGTTTTGCGCCCCGCCGCTGTGAAGCGCCTCTAGCACTGCAGATCGGTACCGAAAACACGAGGTGTGTCCGTGGCCTAGGTCCCTTCGCTCTTGTAGTAGGGGGTTGGCTGTAGCGGTGATCGGGGGGGAGGAGTGGCTGGGTAGACAGTGCGCGCTGCCTAGTGGCCGGGCGCAAAACTAGCACGGCAAGTTTAAAATACTGACAGGCTCTGGCCCATAAGACGTGTTCTTCTTATAAGACTCTGTATTCATTGAATCTATTCATTAGAGGGGGCTCCAGCCACGAAGCTTTTCGCGTTTCTACCTGCTTCCCCCACAAGGCCAATGTTAACTTTCAAAGCCCGTCGCCGTCCTGCCTCAACGGATTATCCGATATCGTTTACGTATGGCTGATTTTAAAATGCAAAATAATACCCCCGTAGCAGCAAACCTGCGTACTCAGCGAATTTCCAATAGATATGAATGTCTTAATACTACATAAAGCCACTTACCAAGTTTCATAAAAATATATTCACAAATAAGCGATATATACAATTTTAATTATTCTCCATAAGAATAACATTGGGGCTGAGTACGCAGGTTTGCTGCAACAAGGAACACAAAAAATGGATTTTTATGCTAATATCAATATAACTCAACTAGGTGAAGTCATATACCAGATTTGATTAATTTATGTTCATAATTAAGGGAGACATGGCATTTAATTATTATCCATAAGAATAACATGGGGCTGAGTACGCAGGTTTGCTGCTATGGGTGCCTTTGGCAAAAAATAATTTTTTTGAGCAAATATCAATATACCACAACCAGATGAAGCCATATACCAAGTTTCGTCAGAATAACGTTCATAAATAAGCGAGATATCAAATTTTTCTTTTCCTCCATAAGAATAACATTAGACAACGTACTGTGTTTAGCACTTTCAATATCTCGGTAACAAATTGACGTAGAGGAATGATGAAAATACCAAATTATGTGTTTTTTAAGCTGAATCCAATGATAAGAACTAAAATTTGATTTTTTCAAAAATCACATGTAAAAAATTCAAAAAACCCATTTTTGGGGAACAAAACCCCCCCAAAATACCCCTTCGGATAGAGCGATCTGGCTGGTTTTCGAACTTAAAGTCATAAATGTTGCTTTACACGTTTATACCAAATTTCATCAAAATCGGATCATTTTTACGAGAGTTATCGTGCTCACGGACACACACACACACACACATATATATATATATATATATATATATATATATATATATATATACAGTTTCGAACGAATGGTGTTTTTGGGGTTTGGGGACCTCAAAACGAAAAGTTATCATGGTCCCGGGCCTAGGTCTTACCATGCCGACTACGGTAATAGCTTCTTCCCTATAGGGGAAATTTGCTAAAGATGGCGACTACAGTGAGCAAAATTTTAATTTTACTGATAATAATCAGTTAATAAAATTCCAAAATATTCTATATTTAAGATTTTTTATAGTTGAACTATTTGTAATGTAAAAATGTTGCTTACTGTAATTGCTAGGTTATTTTTTTCATTTAAATTGAAACTAAAATCAACGATTTCGGATAATCCGTTGAGGAGGGACGGACTTTAAAAGTTAACATTGGTCTTATGGGGGAGCAGGTGGGAACTCCAAATGTTCCGTGACTTGAAGAGACCTTACCCAGTTGCGTGAAAATATATCAGTTTTATTCATATGAAATTGTCTGTACTCCTTCAATTCTCTTGTTCGCAATTCTGTTACTACTTTCGTTTTGCCAATCCTGTATTGAAGGCGTGATTAAAATACTGTCTGAAGTAATATTTTCTACAATTTATTACAATACGGACAAACTTACCTATATTTGTTGCTAATTATTTTTAAAAAAGACTGTACAAAATATATATTAAAATGTTATTTTTTATACCAAAGTCTAACATGTCAATAATTTTTTAATTAAAACTTTATTTTAATATTTATAAAATAAAATGTAATACATTTTTTGAAGTTTCTAAACAGTAAAGTGTATTATACTGAGCGATGTAGAAACCTACATCAAAAGGTATAAAGGTATTTATACATTTATACATTTATTTATACAAATTATATCAATATTTATGAAATACACCCGTCGCAGCAAACCTGCATACTCAGCGAATTTCCAATGAATATATAACATAACACTTAACAGGATTCATAAGAAATGTATTCACAAACAAGCGATATTTAAAATATTAATTATTCTCCATAAGAATAACATTGGGAATGAGTACGCAGGTTTGCTGCAACAAGGCACGCAAAATAATGGGTTTTTATGCAAATATCAATAGAACTAATCTTAGTGAAGTCACATACCAAGTTTCATCCATATACATTCATAAATAAGCGATATATAACATTTTAAGTATTTTCCATAAGAATAACATGGGGACCAAGTACCTAGGTTTGCTGCTACAGGAAACATAGGCGAAAAATTGTTTTTTTGTGCAAACAACAATAAACCATAACCAGATCAAGCCATATATCAAATTTCGCCAGTTTATGTTCATAAATAAGCGAGATATAGAATTTTTCTTTTTCTCCATAAGAATAACATTAGACAACGTACTGTGTTTATCACTTTCAATATCTCGGTAACCAATTGACGTAGAGCAATGATCAAAATACCAAATTGTTTGTTTTTTTAAGCTAAATTCAATGGTATAAATTAAAATTTGATTTAAATTAAAATTACATGTGAAAACCCCAAAAAACACATTTTTGGGGTACAAAACCCCCAAAAACCCCCCTTCGGATGGTGCGATTCATCTGGTTTTCGAACTTGTTCAAATAAATGGTACTTTACGCATTTGTACCAAATTTCATTAAGATCGGACCTTTTTTACGAGAGTTATCGTGCTTACGGACACACACACACACACACACATATATATATAAAAATTTGATCGAATGGTGTTTTTGGCATCTGGGGACCTCAAAATGAAAAGTTATCATGGTCTCGGGCTTAAGTCTTACCATGAGACCTACGGTAATAGCTTCTTCCCTATAGGGGAAATTCGCTAAAAGGTTTTCAAATTAAAATTTTAATTGAAGAATAAGTTTCAAATTTAAATTGTGTTAATTACTTTGATTTTTGGTGGATAAAAGGTGGCATTGGAGAGGCGAAGTTGAAAACTAAGATAAATTAAATATAAGTAGTTTAAAGATGTAATAATCTTTATAAAGAAGGCTAGTTATAACTCAAGGGCTAATTATTTCCAGTCTAAGAATCTCAAAGGGCTAATGATTCCCATTCTAAGAATCTCGAAGCAGTGTATCTACACCTTGATTTGTCGTTCTGAAAAATTCTCTAAACATTACATTTAATTTTAAGTAACGAATGGGAACATAATTTTTCCCTCCGAAAATATGTGTACAGCAGTTTATACAGATTTATAATTTTCGCATAACTATTTTCGAGTAAGCAAATTATTTTAATTTATTGACGCAGTAATAATAAAACGGCAAAGAAGAAAAGGCGACGCCTTCAGTAAGTGACATACTACGCCGTACAAAGGTGTAGTGCGGTTTACATTTTGAAGCTGCAGGCGAAATTCCCACATTTGCGTTTGTACTGTAAACTCTACTAGACAAATATTTCAACATTGTTAATAAATCATAATGTTTTCGGATACGATTTTAGGAGGTATATTTTGCAAAACTGTTGAATACATAACATACGTTATAGTACAGCGTAAGAGGAGGCTCCGGTAGTGAAGTAATTTAGCGTTTCTAAAAAAACAACAATGTTGGCTGCTATCTGCCGTAGTTCCTCAACAAAATTTTTAGAAATTTCAATTTTTGAATAAACTGTTTGAATTTAGTTTTACTCATTTTAGAGTGCATAGCTAAGTTAACCTAGTGCGTGATTTGAAACTTACAAGTGACAATCAACTGACTTGTGCAAATTTACAAGTAAGGAAAATAGCTCAAAAAAGTCCACTTTCTGGATGCATGTTATTTTTGAACACGTTCAGCGCTAAAGCTATTTACAATAAGAATTACGATTACGATTCTTATAAGACTCTGTATTCATTGGATTTACTTAATTTACATTGAAGTTGGATTGTGTTAAAAATGTTACACAAATGTTAGCCTACTTATCTACTAATTTTTCAACTTCAATATTGCATATTATACGGGTCCTAAAATAGTGAACTGATATTTTACCCATACGTCATTGTTACACTGCAGGAAAACATGTCCTCTGCTCATAGAATGTTCCTTTTCCCGCGCGCCGTTGTTTTGTATTTGTCACTAAAGCAATTGTATCTTTTGAATTATTTAACCTATTGATTTTAAATTTCGTTCAGCTCTTTACTTGGCCAGGGCGTAATTATAACCAAGAACATTACAAAATAAACGGTATCAGGAAACTGACACATACTTTCTCCCTTTTAGCCCAACTTTAATAAATAAATTACTTTTTATTTACTAAATATAGAATACAAAGCACGGTCGAATGTACAGAAAGTCTTGTAGTAAACAAGTTGTTTTCAAAAATATCCACCCAAATTCCTGTTTAGGAGGCACTACATAATCCATTGCTACACTCGTGGTTTTAAGAGGGGAAATGCCCCCTATTCCCCCTCAGGGTTATTAAGGGGCAACATATTTCAAATTTCCTCTGTTGGTCAATGCTAACTTGACAAGCATATCAAGTTTGAACGAAATTGATCAATAAATAAGAGAGAAATAGTAATTTTTGAATTCCCCATAAGAATAGCATTGGACAACGTACTGCGTATACCGCAAAATGAAGATTTAAATTTTCTCCGCAACCAGTAATCGTAGAATAGTAATTAAAAATACAAAATTATTTAGTTTTTTGAGCTATTTTTAATGGTGAATAGTAATATTTTTTATGTTTACGTTTTTTTATGAAAAATAAAAAACTTAATTTTGGATATTTTAAGTCTTATAATTTCTGCATAAGGGGAGAAAGTAAAATTTAGCTGATATCAAACATCCAATAAGATATGGCGGTAGTTTTAAATAAATAAAATCACAATTCGTGGATTTTTCTAAATAAAAACATCAAACGTGTTTTTTAGCGAATTTCCCCTATAGGGAAGAAGCTATTACCGTAGTCGGCATGGTAAGATCTAGGCCCGGGACCATGATAACTTTTCGTTTTGAGGTCCCCAGACCCCAAAAACACCATTCGTTTGAAACTGTATATATATATATATATATATATATATATATATGTATATATATATATATATATATATATATATGTATGTGTGTGTTTGTCCGTGGGTGCGATAACTCTCGTAAAAAAGGTCCGATTTTGATGAAATTTTGTACAAACGTGTAAAGCAGTGTTTATGGCTTTAAGTTCGAAACCCAGACGGATCGACCTATCCGAAGGGGTATTTTGGGGGGGTTTGGTACCCCAAAAAAGGGTTTTTTGAGTTTTTTACATACAATTTTTGAAAAAGTAAAATTTAATTTTTCCCCATTTGAATCAGCTTAAAAAGACGCACAATTTGATGTTTTAATCATTGCTCTACGTCAATTGGTTACTGAGATATTGAAAGTGCTAAACACAGTACGTTGTCCAATGTTATTCTTATGGAGGATAATAAAAATTGTATATCTCGCTTATTTATCAACTTATCCTGACGAAACTTGGTATATTGCTTCATTTCATTGTGGTATGTTGATATTTGCACAAAAACCCATTTTTTGCCCGATAGTTCCCGTAGCAGCAAACCTGCATACTCAGCCCCATGTTATTCTTATGGAGAATAATTAATGTGTTATCTCCTTTAATTATGAACATAAATTAATAGAACTTGGTACGTGGCTTTAACTAGTTGAGTTATATTGATATTTGTATAAAAGCCCATTTTTAGTATTCCTTATTTCAGCAAACCTGCATACTCATCCGCCATGTTATTCTTATGGAGAATAATTAAAATGTCATAAATCGTTTGTTTATGACTGTATATTGACGAAACTTGGTATGCGGCTTTATGTGGTATTAAGATACATATATATGCATTGGAAATTCGCTGAGTACGCAGGTTTGCTGCTACGGGGGTATTAGTAGATTATTTTGTTCCTTTTCGAATTGTATAACTGCCGAAATAGCGGACAAAGGACTAATCTAAAACAGTTTCAACCACGGTTCTCCCTGCAAATGACAGCCAATTAGTTACAGAATAATAGACGTTCCTTTACTTGCATCCTTTGTCTTGAACTTTTGACGGTTATATAATTCGAAACGAATATAATTATAGTTAAATGGAAAGAAACAATATCTTAAATATGTAATGTTAATTGGGTTTGAGTTATTTTTGTATACAAATGAAATCAACATGAATTACTATATTAAAGCCAGCTGATTGTTTTACTCTATAAATTATATTTTTAAATCAGTTTGTTAAACTATTCTAATAATATATTAGTATCTGGGGGCCAAGCTTTGCTCGGGGGAAGGCCAGTCAGTCTGTTTAGATTACTCGGAGTAATATTTTACCACTTCCCCGTACTGATAATCAGATTTGTATAACTCATTTGCCTCTTTTCTATATTTTTAAGGTCACTCCAGTTGTTATTTATAGCTCAATGTCCCTTTGATTTATTTTACTACTCTATATATGTAATCTTCACTCAAATCGTTTAATCCCTGCTCTTAGGAAACCACATGTTAATAGTCATAAACAACATTTTAGTATTAGGCTACTTTGTCAGGTCCCTGATTGATTATAAAAAACTGTTACAATTCTTTTGTTTTGTTTTGAAACTCCATAAGCCCAATGTTAATTTTTTTAACTTTTCATTTTATTTTATTTTTTATTATTTGATTTTTCCTGGGGATGAGGCCTGTCTAGAACTCATTTTTACCGCTAGTTATTTCGAACATGGGGAGGAAATCGTTGGAGCCGTTTTTGAGATCAGTGTCGCAAGCAAGCAAACCTTACTCATAATATTAGAGTGTAGGAGATTTAGCGGCTATTTGGGAAACAGAGCATTTTAGGACATTTGATTATAGGAAGTGTTTCTGTAAATTATATAAAACACTTGTCAAAATCAGATTACTATTTTTCACCACCCTGCTCAATATGATATTTTAACTATCCGCATTTTGCTTACAAACGCATGTACTAACCTAAACGAGTTCGCACGCAGCACGCTGACGTGAGGGAAGTGAATTTTCACATACAAAACTTTTAAAACTCAAAACCAGTGTAAAAATATGTTCCAGTGTAAAATTTTGCGCATTATAAGGTTAGGAGAAGGTCCAGTAAGGCTTTAAAGTAGGCACCAGGACGCTGGGGATGATACAAATACACCAACAAATGAATAACATGCTTTCTAATGTAAAAACCCCATAAGACAACGTAGGCTACTGTGTTTAGCCGATATACATTTTCTTTAATAACTCGGTAAATATTTATGCTAGAATGACGAGAGAGGGCTTAAAACTTTCGCTTCACTAATTTCCATCTTAATACATGCATTACTTTTACGTCCGGAGCTTGTCTGACCCTTTTTCGGCCCATAAACTCGAAATTTTAATGAATAATCCCCAAAAAAGGGGTTTAGAGTTTTCCGATTGTTTTGCCCAACGAACTTGTCCAACTGATTATAGAAAGGAACGCCCCTACCAAATTTGAAGTAAATCGGACAAAAAATGCGACCGCAAGAGTAGTGCATACACACACACACACACACACACACACACACACACACACACACACATATATATATATATATATATATATATATATATATATATATATGTGTGTGTATACATATATATATAATTATAATTTTGAACGACCCCCCAAAACATGTTCAGGGGGTCACGTTAGGAACTTCTATGGTGGTCCCGGGCTTAAGTTTTACCGTGCGGGTCATGCTAATAGTTCACTTTTCCATAGGAAATTCACTAATAAGGTTCATATAAGTATATCGTCACTAGATGTCCTTATCATATTCATTATACTTAGTTACAAAGCATTAAATATTACAGGTAGAACATAATATTAAAGTTATAGAACCAAATGCATTACATTTTGTTGGGAGCGCCTGCCGATCGGTCAATACTTGCTTGTTGTACGCTCAGTGTGCCGTGTTGCTTCGTAAAGCTTGAAGGCGTCTCAACGATTTGTTTTGCCAATAGCAGCACAGGAATAATTTTAGAACTTCTTTTTAGAATAGTAGTTTTTATTTACAGATTAAATGTTTCTCTTTTATTGGCTGTACGTTATTTTGAGAGGTTTAAAAAAACTAATATTTAAAAAAATTATAAAAGAATTATCAAGGTCAAGTATATGGTTGATGATTGTCAGGCTTTCGGGATTTTTAATAATCTGCTACGGTTTATTGCTGTATTAAATAGATAGATACCCCCGTCGCAGCAAACCTGCATAGGCCTACTCAGCGAATTTCCAATGGAGATATAAATGTCTTAATACTACCATTGACTATAAATACTGAAGGAGACATCCCATCCATATGGCCCAGCTGTCCCACTTTTAGTGTATGCTAGAATTTGAAGTGGACGTAGTTTGATTAGGTTACCGACAGATTGTGCTGCTATCAAGTATTTATTTTAGTTGTTTACGCTAACTTGTAAAATAACTCCACCCTAGAAAGCAAGTAATAATCAACTTATGTTTGCTTCCTGACACACCAACTGTTGTATTATCCCCTCCTTGAGAGGATAAGTAATAGTTGACAGCAGTATACTCTGTTGGTGATTAGTTAAAACTACGTCCTCTTTGAATCATGGCATACACAAAACTAGGGACAAATTTTACAATGGCAATGAGAAGTCTACTTCAGTATTTATAGTCAATGATACTACATAAAGCCACTTACCAAGTTTCATAAAAATATATTCACAAATAAGCGATATATGCAATTTTATTTATTCCCCATAAGAATAATATTGGGGCTGAGTACGCAGGTTTGCTGCAACAAGGAAGACAAAAAATGAGTTTTTATGCTAATATAAATATAACTCAACTAGGTGAAGTCGTATACCAGTTTTTATTCATTTATGTTCATAATTAAGGGAGACAGAGCATTTAATTATTCTCCATAAGAATAACATGGGGGCTGAGTACGCAGGTTTGCTGCTACGGGAGGATTATGCTACAAATTTTTTTTGAGCAAATATCAATAGACCACAACGAGATGAAGCTGTATACCAAATTTCGTCAGTATACGTTCATAAATAAGCGAGATATGAAAATTTTCTTTTCCTCCATAAGAATAACATTAGACAACGTACTGTGTTTAGCACTTTCAATATCTCGGTAACCAATTGACGTAGAGGAATTATCGAAACACCAAATTGTGTGTTTTTAAGCAGAATCGAATGATGAAAACTAAAATTTGACTATTTCAAAAATTAGATGTAAAAAATTCAAAAAACCCATTTTTGGGGTACAAATCCCCCACAAAATACCCCTTCGGATAGAGCGATCTGGCTGATTTTCGAACTTAAAGTCATAAATGTTTACACGTTTCCTACCAAGTTTCGTCAAAATCGGATCATTTTTACGAGAGTTATCGTGCTCACGGACACACGAATGTATATATATATATATATATATATATATATATATATATATATATATATATATATATATATATATATATATACAGTTTCAAACGAATGGTGTTTTTGGGGTCTGGGGACCTCAAAACGAAAAGTTATCATGGTCCCGGGCCTAGGTCTTACCATGCCGACTACGGTAATAGCTTCTTCCCTATAGGGGAAAATAACTGTGTTATGATTAATTCTGGTCAAAAGGTCTAGGCTGTATTTGAGGGGTATTACAGTTTATTTGAGTACAGTATCTGGGGGGGGGGCGATCTTTGCTCGGGGGAAGGCCAGTCAGTCAGTTTAGATTACTCGGATATGTCTTAATAACACTCTAAGCCACTTAGCAGGATTCTTAATAAATATATTCAGAAATAAAATAAACTTGTTTCCTTTCAATATCCTGTTGTGTTGCACTATGCTACATGTTTCGCGGCAAAAGCCACATCTTCAGGCAGCGTCTTCAAGATTTGTCATATAAATTTAAAATTGAAACACGAACACATATAGAAATGAATTCAGAAATAAATACACATATACGTGATATTTAAAATATTAATTATTCTCCATAAGAATAACATTGGGGATGAGTACGCAGGTATGCTGCAACAAGGAACACAAAATAATGGGGTTTTATGCAAATATCAATAGAACTCATCAAAATGAAGTCACATACCAATTTTCATCCATAAACATTGAATAAGCGATATATAACATTTTAATCATTCTCCGTAAGAATAACATGGGGACCGAGTACCTAGGTTTGCTGATACGGGAACCATAAGCAAAACAATGTTTTTTGTCCAAACAACAACAAACCACAACCAGATGAAGCCATATACCAACTTTCATCAGTTTATTTTCATAAATAAGCAAGATTTAAAATTTGTATTTATCTCCATAATAATAGCATTAGACAACGTACTGTGTTTAGCACTTTCAATATCTCAGTAACCAATTGACATAATTTAATGATCAAAATACCAAATTGTTTGTTTTTTAAGTTGAATTCAATGGTATAAATTAAAATTTGATTTCAATAAAAATTACCTGTGAAACCCCCCCCCCCAAAAAAAAAACACCCCCTTTGGATAGTGCGATTCGTATGGTTTTCGAACTCGTTCAAATAAATGGTACTTTACACGTTTGTACCAAATTTTATTAAGATTATACTTTTTTACGAGGGTTATCGTGCTTACGGACACACACGTGTATTTATATATAAATTTGAAATTTGAACGATAGTGTTTTTGGCATCTGGGGACCTCAAAACAAAAAGTTATCGTGGTCTCGGGCTTAACTCTTACCATGAGACCTAGGGTAATAGCTTCTTCCCTTTAGAGTAAATTTGCTAAAAGAACATTTTTAGTAATGTTCTAGCTTAAAAACTTTTAAAATAACGTTTCCAATAAAATATTAGTTGCTCGATAAATTACTTCTAAGCACACAATATTTTATTGGTAATTATGAACATAAATTAATAAAAAATGGTACTGTATGTAGCTTCACTTGGTTGAGTTACATATTGATAATTGCACAAAAAACCCATTTTTTTGTTCCTTGTTGCAGCAAACCTGCTTCTCAGCCCCCATGTTATTCTTATAGAGAATAATGAAAATGTTACATAGCGCTTATTTATGATTGAATATTGATGAAACTTGGTATGTGGCTTCGTCTAGTTAAATTATATTTATATTTGCATAAAAAACAATTGTTTGTGTTTTTTGTTTCAGCAAACCTAGACGTACTCATCACCAATGTTATTCTTATAGAGAATAATTTAATTGTATATAATGCTTATATGTGAATATATTTTTATGAAACTTGGTATGCGGCTTTATGTGGTATTAAGACATATACTATGCATTGGAAATTCGCTGAGTACGCAGGTTTGCTGCTACGGGAGCCTTTGGCAAAAATTATTATTTTGAGCAAATAACAAAAGACCACAACTGGTTGGTTATCGAGCTTAAGGTCATGAATGTTGCTTTACACGTTTATACCAAATTTCATCAAAATCGGATCATTTTTACGAGAGTTATCGTGCTCACACACACACACACACACACACACACACACACACACACACACACACATATATATATATATACAGTTTCGAACGTATGGTGTTTTTGGGGTCTGGGGACCTCAAAACGAAAAGTTATAATGGTCCCGGGCCTAGGTCTTACCATGCCGACTACGGTAATAGCTTCTTCCCTATAGGGGAAATTCGCTAAAACATTATTTTCTCACATAATATGCTTGTTATTTCTGCACAAAGTTCAGCCACTATTTGGAATTCATTAGTCAAGTTTTCCCTCGCCATTTCCTTTCTGTTCTTTGCGCTTTGTGGGAAACAAAACACCCTTTGACGTATAAGGAAGGAATAAAATAGCCTTTAGTGAAACTACGATTGAAGAAAGAAACGAGGAAATAAACAGAAGTTTTTATCTTTAATGATGTCTGTTTGAGATATACTATTTTGACGTTCTAATGAACAAGAAAGATGTAGTTATACATTTTTACTCAATTAAACTCTTATGGGATGTAATAAAAGACGTCTTACAACACTTAAGATATATTTACACTTATACTGATTCACATACAGACGGTAAACATATATAAAAGATGGTACTAGGCTTTGCCAATACATCTTTTATATACAGTATCTTTAGCGTATGTATGTGAATCAGTATAAGTGTAAATATGTCTTAAGTGTTGTAAGACGTCTTTTATTACATCCCATAAGTAATAAAAACACGTAATATGCTAATAAAAAAGTTGTTTAATTAAACTCTGCAATCCTGAATGCAATTAGGTCATTAACTACCTTGAACCACTACTTGAACGATTGTCTTTCTTAAAAAAATGACGTAGAACTAGGAAACATGTTGATCGAAATCGAGCAAAGTTCGATTACATTAACTATATACAGCGGATATACAGCCTTTATCCAGCACGCCTAGTTATAGACTAAAGTCAGTCTATGGTCTTGTAAGGTGTAATGTACTACATCAGCATCAGCTTGTTCACAATAGACAAAGTAGACTAACTTTGCTCATTTACCTCTTTTGGGTTTAAAAAACTCGCCATCGTAAAATATTATATAAATTGTTTTACCATTTATTTGTGTAAATTATATTCAATTTTTTTTTTGTCTTTCATTCTTTATTTGCAACTGTAAAATTACATACAACGAGCAAATGTGCTAATAATTATTCTAACAAAAACATGAACAAATAATATTAAAAAGTAGGCTCAGTAGTCTTCCTTTTTTGAACTGATTTTCAAAGGTTTCTTCTGACACGTATTGTTTTGCTCTTCTGTGCCTACAGTCATCTTAGAAGATCTCGGCTCCAGTTTTTTTTAATCTTCTCTGAAGGATGCTAGGAAGTGTCGGTGTGTGGAGTTCTTGAATCAAAGGATTTGAGTGACCATCAAGTTTGTTGAAGAATAGTTGATAGCATTCTTTTGCTGTTTCGTGAACAAATTTCAATTTAAAGTCTGTATGAAGTGTCTTGTTACTTACATAGTAGGGAACGCCAGAAATTAAGCGAAGCATTTTAGATTGAAAGGTTTGAGTTTTCTTTAAGTGACAAAATTTTGCTGAACCAAAAATTTGAATACCATAAGCCCATATTGGTTTTAGAAGAGTTTTGTACAATAGTAATTTTGATTTAGTAGGTAATTTTGAATTGAAATTGAGTAGTCGATAAAGTTGCTTAGCTCTTGATTTGAGAGCAGTTATCTTTTTTGTTACGTGTGTCTTCCATGTTAATCGCTTGTCTAGATGGAGACCAAGATAACGTGTTTCGTTACTTTGAGGGATTCTGTTGTTGTCAATGTGTACAGGAGGGCATACACCTTTCCTTAGTGTGAATGTGACATGTGACGACTTTGTTGCATTAACTTTTATTCTCCAATTTTTTAACCAATTACTTAGGACGCTAATGTGATTTTGGAGATTGTTACTAGCTTCAATGGGGTCTTCTGATGAACTTAGAATGGCAGTGTCATCAGCAAATGTGGCGATCTTTGTATTTTCTTCAAACCTATTTTACTGCATCGTCAGTTGTTTTATATTGTAATTTAATTTAAACTACAGACCGACCAATGGTCGAAATTCGTCCAAATATTTGAAAAAATGCTAAAATCTAGTGGGTTGCGTTGTGCTCATCTCTCTCTCTCTCTCTCTCTCTCTCTCTCTCTCTCTCTCGCTCTCTCTCTCTTCCCCTCCCCCTCCTCCACCCGAACCCAGGGGTTCCTTATAACGTGGAGTTAGTCAGTAGTTGAATGTGGAGTTATAACGGAAGCGTGTTACCATTTCAGTAGTCAGTAATATTGTTTATTTACATTTTTCCTGAATTACATGTTCTTGCTGTTCTCAAGTTCAAACGGATAAAAAGGGCCTTACCTTCCAGTAATCGGTGGCCTTTTTATTTATGCATGAAACCTCTCCACTTCATTCACTCCCCGTTTAATTTGGAGTTAAAACGGATAGAAGAAGGGTGTAACCATTCCAATAATCAGTAGAATTTTTATTTATGTCTAAAACCTCTCCACCTCATCATCTCTCCGTCACTTATCCTCCCCCCCTCACAAACAGGTTTAATTTGTTTTGATGTGGAGTTTAAACGGATAAAAGAAGGGTGTTGCCATTCCAGTAGTCAATGAAACGTTTTATTTATGAATCATCTGTTTTTGCGTTATGCTACATATGTATTTGAATAACGCAGCTGTTTATTAATGAAATGAAAAGTATAAACAAATACGAAAAGCAGAACGCATGTTCCCATAAGGATAACATGTAAACTTTGAAAGCGAAAAGGGCATTGCCCTACATTTCCAAACAGAAAACTATTTACATTCGACACATCTCCTAATACTACTGAATAAGTGTGCCAAGTTTCAAAACTACGATGCCGTATATACAAGAAATCGGTACAGCAAAAATTCCTTTGGTCGATTAATATATAAGAGATTATTTCCTTACGGACCAAGTACGATCTTTGCTGGTGGATAGGTCATCTTACGTTGAAACTTTTTGAAATTAGAGCGGAAACAACTTTAGACTTTGCTCTATTAACGAAACCAAAAACATAAAAATCAGTCCAAAGTTTTGGAGGAGTACCAAAAAAACCTAATGTATGAAACAAGTATGACACACGTATTTGTTTAATGTTAGGAGATTGTATTTTTTTAAATAAATGTAACAAATCCCCTGGCACTTTATGCACCTTTACTAAATGAAATAAGTGTGATGTGGACTGAAATAAGTTGTAATAATGAAATAAGTTGTAATAACATAACAACTCAAAATCTGGATGCTTGTTATTACAATTGTTTAATATTTTATGTTTGAAATTTAAATTATTAAAGTTAAAAACATGTTTGAGAAATATATTGTATAATTTTTAAATATATTGATTTGAGTCAGAAAATAATGCTGTTAAGTTAAACATCGTTTAAAAAAATTGTGCTGTGTCTTATTTAAGTTTTAAAATATTCCTACTTGTGTAAACTGAAATTTTAAATTTGTCGTACATCAATAAAATAAATATTCTATACTCTTCTAAATCGATCAGGCCCTATCGCGATAGTTGGCGCCTGGTCTGCGCATGCGCAGTAATGGCTTCCCCCTTCACGCATCGTCTAGTACAGTCAGCTATATTTATTTAACAAAACATATGTTATGATAATTTTGGTGATTGTTTACGCTTTTTGTTATGTTTAATTGACTGTTTGCAACAATGATGTGTAAATAAATCTAGAGCTCTCGTCTCATGTAAAAAAGTGAAGCCTCACTGGAGGATATTTTTGTAAACAAAACATCTAGCAAAAGAGTATAAAGATAAGTCGTGAAGAGGGGATTTGATTGGTTAACAATAGTGTTGCCATGGAGACCGGAGGGTATAGAGGGTCAAAATGGCGATCAGCATGTAGGCATAGTTTTTTGGTGAGCACTTTTTCGCCTACAAAATTTAGAGGTTGTTTGGTCGATATCGAACAGACGTTACCGCAACGTTTCATCAACCGATTGTTCGTTCATTCTACTGGATGATTTGAGATTGCCAACTGCCGAGAAGTTAAACTTGGAAATGGGAACCACTGTGGAAGTTCTAAGCTGACTCGACTAGGGCCTGTTGAAGTATAAGTTTGGCCATTGGACAATTTGAAATTGAAATACCTTACATCCACTTAATATGGCAAAAGATATACCCAATTTAAATAAACTTTGTAATGCTAAGTTAATTAAGTAATGTATACAAGGTCTTAAACAGATAAGATGCCTTTAAATTTACAAATTGGTTGCAATCATAAATACAAAGACCCCGAGGTAGGGTTAAGATAATTAATCGGTCTCTCTAAATTACTTGTGATAAGAGAAAAATTGTTCATAAATTAAACTAGTATGAAATAAAACCCATTCCTTGCCCAAGTAATAGGCTTAATTATAGCTAAGGACTTGAAAGGCTCAGTTATTATGAGTTATTAACTTTCCATATCCATAATTTAAAGTACCTATAAACTCTTAAACTTCTATAAAATCTTCGAACGTTTCAGCTTCATAAAATCTACTAGCGCTACTCATTTTGTATTCCAACAACCACCATTTTCCGTCCAACTTCGAAAACATCTATCTACTATCGTAGTCAACATTCAATCGATAAAACAACCGGTTGGTAAAATTTTTCGATATCGACCAAACAACCTCTAAATTTTGTAGGCGAAAAAGTGCTCACGTAGTTTTTTACCCCAGACGAGACCTCTATAGATATATTACCTCGTTGGTTCGCAACAGTTGAAGGTGACTAGGGGTGGGGGTTTTCTATCTCGTTATTACTATTTCCCCTACACGTCTACTATAGCGGATAATTAAATTGCCAGTTGAGGGTGTGTTTCACCGGATCATTAACCAAGATCAGCCAATAGTAGACGTTGCTAAAACTCCACACCAGCCGATCGGAATAACTTTCGAGTGATATTTTTTATGGCAAAATGGCAACAATGACAGCGTACAACCATGCGATTGGCTACAGCCCAAATGGCAATTTAATTGTCCGCTATCATAACTATACCGCGGAAGAATGTGTATTTGTCGATTGGTCCCAATGTTATTCCGATCAGCTGTTTCATTGTATGGATCAGCTGATGTAGGCTTGGGATTGGTTGTTTTGTGGCGGGCTCGCCCTTACTTCCGTTGCCAACTTTCGCAACTTACGATTGTTGGTGTTCTGCGATGTAGCATGGCGTACTTCAGTCTTCGCCCGTTGGTTTTAGGGCATTATTCGGTAAAATACCATACACTTAATCTAATTTTATGATAAATTGTACTCAGTAATTACTAAATGAACTGTTTATCGTATAACGTAAAATATAAGTCTCTCTTTTCAAGGGTTTTTGTTTTTACAAAATAGGCTTAATTTATTTATATGCAGTAAATTTATAGATGTATTTATACTATATTTGACCACAAGGTTCGCATGTTCACTTAATTACAGTTTTATAGTACATATAATAAAATCAAACAGCTGATCAAATTCCAACATTAAAAAGCGTGTTTTAACTTGACATTTACATGGTTTTAGGAACATTGTCCACAGATTTTCTTGACGAGACTTTTCATTCATTTATTTGGTGCATTGGTATCAGTCTTTTTTGTTTCTTAATAACCCCTGAGATGATTTGGCTTTCTATAAAAAAATTATTTGTTTGAGGGACCTTGTTCAATAGTTTATCTATTTCTTATGGTAACATACGTTCACTCAAAAAGGACAATTCATAAACAGCAGTTCTGAATATATTTTGATGTATTGTTATTCCTTCAATGACTTGTAGTATAATATACGTTTTTTCAGTGTTATGCCGGACTGACTGACATAATGATTTGTCTCTGTTTTATTGCATTTATCGAGAACTTGTTGCGTTTACAAGCTAATTATATATATGTATTGTTTCTGAAGTCATTCCTTATTGTAAGATTTATCTCCCTAAATCCTAATTTACTTACCTCAATGATTCTTTTAAGATTTACTCATTTATTTGGTGTCGCAGTCACAATTTTTCGTGTAGTTTAGTAATTTTATTTTATGTCTTAATACAAATTTAGAACGTACGAAGAATCCATAAATATTTTCCCCCGAATTTTAATGATTTTTACTATCACATTTCAATCGTGTTTATAAAAGTTTACTAACAAATCGAATTCCAATTAATTCATCTGTCAATAATATAATATTTAAATTTCAAAATAAATTGACGTGAACCTTAAAAAGAGGGGGGGTCCAGTCACCGGCTTCTACAGCTTCCCCTGCTTCCCCCATAAGGCCAATGTTAACTTTCAAAGCCCGTCCCTCCTCAACGGATTAACGGATCATCCTATATTGTTGATATGAATCTTTTAAAGTATACAATCACATACCTAGCGATTTAAGTGATCAGAATTCCGTTATCACAAAAAGTTTACCCATTAAAAAATCATAAACATTGAATACTTTGGAATCTTATTGAACGATTATTACCTATAGTATCGACATTTTGCTTACTGAAATCGCTAGGTGTTATTTGCTCACTGAAGTCCCTAAATGTTATTTGATCACTGAAATCGCTAGGTGTTATTTTCTACTAAAATCGCTAGGTGTTATTTGATCACTGAAATCGCCAGGTGTTATTTGCTCACTGAAATCGTTAGGTGTTATTTGCTCACTGAAATCACTAGGTGTTATTTGCTCACTGAAATCGCTAGGTGTTATTTGCTCACTGAAATCGCTAGGTGTTATTTGCTCACTGTAATCGCTAGGTGTTATTTTCTACTGTAATCGCTAGGTGTTATTTTCTACTAAAATCGCTAGGTGTTATTTGCTCACTGAAATCACTAGGTGTTATTTGCTCACTGAAATCGCTAGGTGTTATTTGCTCACTGAAATCGCTAGGTGTTATTTGCTCACTGTAATCGCTAGGTGTTATTTTCTACTGAAATCGCTAGGTGTTATTTTCTACTAAAATCGCTAGGTGTTATTTGATCACTGAAATCTCCAGGTGTTATTTGCTCACTGAAGTCCCTAAATGTTATTTGATCACTGAAATCGCTAGGTGTTATTTGCTCACTGAAGTCCCTAAATGTTATTTGATCACTGAAATCTCCAGGTGTTATTTGCTCACTGAAGTCCCTAAATGTTATTTGATCACTGAAATTGCTAGGTGTTATTTGATCACTGAAATCTCCAGGTGTTATTTGCTCACTGAAGTCCCTAAATGTTATTTGGTCACTGAAATCGCTAGGTGTTATTTGCTCACTGAAGTCCCTAAATGTTATTTGATCACTGAAATTGCTAGGTGTTATTTGCTCACTGAAGTCCCTAAATGTTATTTGATCACTGAAATCGCTAGGTGTTATTTGCTCACTGAAATCGCTAGGTGTTATTTGCTACTAAAATCGCTAGGTGTTATTTGATCACTGAAATCTCCAGGTGTTATTTGCTCACTGAAGTCCCTAAATGTTATTTGATCACTGAAATCGCTAGGTGTTATTTGCTCACTGAAGTCCCTAAATGTTATTTGATCACTGAAATCGCTAGGTGTTATTTGCTCACTGAAGTCCCTAAATGTTATTTGATCACTGAAATCGCTAGGTGTTATTTGCTCACTGAAATCGCTAGGTGTTATTTGCTACTGAAATCGCTAGGTGTTATTTGCTCACTGAAATCGCTAGGTGTTATTTACTCACTGAAATATCTAAGTGTTATTTGCTACTGAAATCGCTAGATGTTATTTGCTACTGAAATTGCTAGCTGTTATTTGCTATTGAAATTGCTAGGTGTTATTTGCTCTTTAAAATGAACCATGAATCAACGATATCGGATAATCCGTTAAGGGTTAGGCTTTGAATGTTAACCGCCTTATGGGGGACGCAGGTAGAAACGCAATTTGTTTCGTGACTGGAGCCCAACCTTAACTGAGGACATTTTCAATTTTAAAATAAATTATTTCATTGTTGGTATCCAACAAATGTCTTTTCAGAGACTGTAACTGTGCATCGTCAGTACCCCCTCCCCTCCCCGTAATAGTCAGACCACTAAATCGCTCCAAACCGTAAATATTTATACCCGATGACACTCCAGTTTCGAATAGCCGATTTACCGAACGGCTTCGCCCCACTGGCTCCCATTGTTGGAACATCGTTTACACCGTACAGCCTAGGTCGAGGTTCATCATCCACTGCGGGTGTATAGGGTCCGTTTTACACCGGAACCACTCTAGGCCGGAAGCAGAGGCATTGTTGCGTCACAACAATTAACAATGTGCGAGGATGCGTTTCGTCTGTGGAAGATACCGTTTATGCCAGTGCGCTAGGTGCTTCTGTGGGTGCGCGGTGTTTGGGACGACTGTGAGTTACGGGACGCCTTTGAGTTCGGTTGTGATGGTGGGGTTGGGTGGAGTTACAGTGCGGGGTGTTGAAAGAGGTTTTCGAAAATATGACGTTTTCAAAACGTTTTGAGTCTAATTGATCGAAAGTTTTCTTAAATTTTGTATGGATGAAAAATCCCAGGATTTGTTCAGCGATTTTTTACCTTATGGATTAATGGAAATCAACATTAATAAACGATACCAAAAAAGGGAACATCTTGAAGTAACTGATCGAATTTATGGAAAAAAGACTGTTTTGATAGATATTGAAATTGGAATGAATACGGAACGGAAAAAAACGAAACTGAAAATACATTACGTTATATCATCTGCATCTTATCTAACGTGAATAAGTTATTTAAAGCCATTTCTAGGTTTAAATTGGATTTTGATGTCGGGGTTGATAAACCTACAGATGTAGAAACCAGTTAACGCAGATTTCTTGAAATAATTTAGTGAAAATGATTTTACATCGAAATAACTTACATGTGGATAGAGACTTTAAACAGTGGAAAATAATGTTTAGATAGTACTAACGCATTTAGAAAAGATGACAAATCTCCATCTCAAATCCCAAAACAGAGACCTCGGCTAAGATGGACTTATCTCTGGAGCTCTCCCATTTCTGGGCCCCTAGTACTCCAACCCCCCCTGAGAAGCAGCGGAGGTTCCGTCTCCGTAGGGGATGGAGCGAGCTGGGGGTGGTGCGGGGGAGGTACAACGTCAACAACCCCAACGGGGAGTCCCCACCTCCCGGGTGTCGCGTGGGGTTGGCATCCCTGTGTGCGGGGAGAAGAAGAAGCAAGACGGAGGGATCAGCTGATTTGAAGTCGAAAGCTAGATTCAGGACGAGGTCTTCCCCAGAGGCCCCGGTGTATAAGGTGACAGCCTCTCTGGTGACGGACCATGGACAGACGAACACCGTGGTGATGGTGACCCACAGACCTAGGAGTATCATGGGGTATGAGGGGTCGTCGCTGCAGCTGAGGCCGGTCAGTAGCGGGAGTGGGAAGTGGGAAGTGGGAAGTGGGAAGTAGGAAGTGGGAACTGAGAGGTAGAGTCTCTACCTGGGAACCCAAAGATGGGGAATCAGGGGATTTGTTTTTTAATGAGTATTTTGTATTTGGAAAAATAATTTAGTTTTTTAGGGTTAGGAAATTGTTATTTGATCTTTCTCACCCTTTCAAAGAAAATGTTATCAACATGTTCGAATTTCAGTTATCGTTGGAAATATTCGTTTTGTTGTCCATTCAATCCAAAATGTAGCTTTTGAAGTGATGTTATGTCTGGTTGGATGTGTACAGCACAGTCCTAGAAACTACGCCAATGACCACATTAATTTGGTGTGTTAGTACTAACCCAATGTATCTAAGCTGTTTATTTCATTTTTGACTGTTGAAGTATAAAAACAGGCCCTCCCTCAAAAATAGCTAAACACGTAGAAATCCTTTTAAAAACATCTTTATTGATTTTATTTTGCGTTTGGTGGTATATAGTGCTTTAGATCTCTAATAAAATCACAACACCTGCATTTATGAAAAGGAAGATGGTGTCAGAAATCACAGGACAAAAGGTCCAAAAGTTCCCTTTTTTAAACTTTTCATAAAACCATAAACTTTAAATAAAATTTACTTATTACAAATAAAAAAGCTCAACAAACTAAACAAATTTGTAGTTTGAATTATTATTCTACGACATATAGCATGGTAGCGGAGAAACTTTAAATATTCAGTTAGCGGTAAACGCAGTACGTTGCCCAATGTTATTATTATGGGGTATAATTAAATGTAATTTCTCTCTTATTTACGATCAATTGAATTGAAAATTGGTAAAGGTAAATTTAGCATTGACATGTTTGGAATATGCAGCCACCCAACCCTTTGTGGGAGGGGGGAATGCTCTTAACCTCTTCAATCACGATTGCAATGAGCAGAAAACCAAAATATTAAATTTTTACTTTCTCCCCCTATACTAGTATATGGAGAAAGTATTGTTTTCGTCAACATTTTCGAATTTGAGTTGTTAGTGGAAATATTCGTTTTAATGCTCCCTGAACCCAAAAAAGTGGTTTTTACGTGATGTCTGTCTGTGTGTTTGTGTGTGTGTCTGTGTGGATGTGTACAGAGCTAGAACTCTAACCAATGGGCCGATTTTTATGAAATTTGGTATGTAGGTACTAATCCACGATATCTCCGAGCGTTTTTTCATTTTATTGAATTTTTTATTTTTAAGGTTAATTATCCCCCAAAAACCGCCATAAATCATGAGAAATCAAAATTTCTCAAAAACGGCTCTAACGATTTTGATTAAACTTTAGTCGTTTGTAGGACTTTAGTTTTCCAACAAAATTACACCACCCGCATGTCTGTAAAAATTCAGGTTCAGAAATTACAGGACTTAAAACATCAAAGATTCAGTTTTTTGGATTTTTCGTAAAAAAACATAAACATAAAAAATATTACTATTCACCATTAAAAAGAGCTCAAAAAACTAAATAATTTAGTATTTTGAATTACTATTCTACGATTGCTGGTTGCGGAGAAGATTGGAATTTTCATTTTGCGGTAAACGCAGTACGTTGTCCAATGTTATTCTTATGGGGAATACAAAAATTACTATTTCTCTCTTATTTACTGATAAATTTCATTCAAACTTGATATGCTTGTCAATTTAGCATTGACCAACAGAGGAAATTCGAAATATGTTGCCTCTTAATAACCCTGGGGGGGGAATAGGGGGCATTTCCCCTCTTAAAACCACGAGTGTAGCAATGGATTCTGTAGTGCCTCCAAAGCAGGGATTTGGGTGGATGTTTTTTTTAAAACAACGTGTTTACAAGATTTTCTGTACATTCAACCCGTCTTTGTATTCTAGATTTAGTAAATAAAAAGTAATTTATTCATTAAATTTGGGCTAAAAGGGAGAAAGTATGTGTCAGTTTCCTGATACCGTTTATTAGATATTAAATCTCTAGTACAACAATAATTCGACTTTTATTCTATTCTCTAATGTGAGTAAGGTTTGCATGTATTGGTTCGTGCGTGTGTGCTTGCTTGCTTGCTTGCTTGCACCTCAGATCTCAAAAACGGCTCCAACGATTTCCTTCAGATGTTGAAAATAACTAATTTATGGGATACAAATAAGTTATAGACAAGACTCATCCCCAGCGAAAATCGAATAATGTAAAAAAGAATATGTAAAGTGAAAAAATAACACTGGGCTTGGAGTTTAAAATCAAAAATCAAAAGATTCATAACAGCTGTTTATAATCAAACAGTGAACTGTCAAAGTATTTTTTTTATCTTTTATTAGAGGCTTTGTATGAAATTACATGAAGCCTTAAGAGCTACGAACATAAATTATTATATTACAGTTCAAGACCAAAATTTAATTGATTTCATCCGGTTTATGGTCACTTAAATACTTTTTTCGATTTTATATAAAAATTCTAAGACGTAACACTATAATTTTGAAAACACACTGAGTTAAGAGTCTTCATCACCGGAAGTTGCCGGACGCCATCTTGGTATTATGTTCCATAAGGCCAATGTTAACTTTGTGCCTCCGTTACTCCTCACCTGATCGTCACAAACAATTAATTTTGGTGTCAAATTAAAGGTTTCGTCGTTCTCTAGGGAAATACAATCGTCGAATTTTGATTTTATTACAAATTAATGAGAAAATGTAAAGTGATTCAGTTCAAAATTAAACTATTTATTATGAAACTATGATACCCAAATTAAGGAATTCGATATTGTATTTCCCTAGAGGATGACGAAACCTTTAATTTGACACCAAAATGAATTGTATGTGGCGATCAGGTGAGGAGTAATGGAGGCACAAAGTTAACATTGGCCTTATGGAACAAAATTCCAAGATAGCGTCCAGCAACTTCCGGTGATGAAGACTCTTAATTTCAATTATATAAAGAGTTCTGATTTATGAAGTCCAAATATTACAATTCAAGTCCAAAACTTAATCAATTTCATCCGGTATATGGTCACTTAAATAATTTTCTTGATTTTGTGTAAAAATTATAAGATGTAACACCATAATTTTGAGTTTTCTTCTTTAAGAATGTCTTGTAAATCAGGAGGTCAAAGTAATACTCGTGTAGTTTAAGTATTAACATGTGGTTTCCTGAGAGCATTTACTAAAACCATTGAATGAAGATTAAAAATAGAGCGGGCATATTTAAAATGAATAAAGGGACATTGAGCTATAATAACAATTGGAGTGATCTTAAATCTTCAGAAAAAAGGTAAATAAGCTAATCAAAAATGTTCTTTTTGGGTAAGGGGACGTAGTGGAAAAATTCCTCCGAGTCATTTAAACAAACTGGCAGAACTTCACCGAGCAAAGCTCGGCCCCCAGGTACTGTGTTTTAATATGAATTTTCAGATCTTATACTGTTAGTAAATTTACAACAAGTTATTGGGTGAAAATGTATTCCAATCTTTGAGTACTTCAGGTATTGTATTCTTTATTCGGCACTCCTATCACCATGATATATATTATATAGACCTACTAACCTCTATATCATTTTTCATCAATAGTAATACAATTCCAACGGAAGCGGATGTGCCTAGTGCATGTGGGAATGCAGCTATAATGCAATTTCTTTGATAACAGTCTCCTTGCACGGTGCAATCATAGATACGATATTACTGAGCTGCAACGGTAAACTCATCCAGGTTCTCTAGCAATCGAGCAATCGGATGGATTTCATTTGTCTTCAATCTTTACTACCTTCCAATTTGATACCGCCAATATATATTTTTGGTTAAAACATCCTGCAATAGGGTTAATTTCAATTATGTCTTTAATATTAATCACCTTCCATTATTTCGTACCGTCGCAGTATTTTTTTTTAATTTTTAACTTCTTGCGATTGGGTTGATTTCATTCCTTCAATACCTCCATCCACCAAGATTTTTCACTATTGTAGTATATTTTCTTATAAAACTTGTTAAATTGTATTGATTTCATCTGTGTCTTCATTCCTTTACCATCATCAACTATTTCATACCGGCTTATTATATTTGTATTAACAAATTCTTACAATTGGGTTGATTTATTACTAGGCTTGGTTTTCAATCTGTACTACCTCAGATTTTTGCCGTTGTCGTATATTTTAATTTAAATCTTCTTGCAGAATGGTTGATAATTTTTTCTCCAATCGTCAATAATTATATTCATCTTTAAGATGAAACATAATTTTAAAACCTCACATAAACTGTTATATTGGAATAGAGGTTGAGAATTACTTATTTATATAATCAAGTTTTAATGGTAAATAATGTAATTTGCATTAGTTCATGCTTTCTAAACTTGTAAATACGAATCTATATTTATCTTATAATTTAAAAAAAACTATAATCCTACCTTTATATTTTTCCCACTGTATAGCTTCGTCTATTCAAAATCACTGGACTCCAATGAAACAATTCTATTAAATTAACATAGGAAATTTGAAAGTCCTGAAGGATGATGTTTTTTATAATCCTAAACAGATTGTTAAGGTTTTTTTAAATTATACTTAATGTGTATACAAAATTATAGTTTTAGATGTCAAAAATCGTCGAACAAAAATCATGAAACATGTTTATAATTCAGATACTCTAAGCCCAATATTATTTTTTAAGTTTTCAAATTCGTTTTCCTACAAAATTAAATTTTAGGTAAGGCGACACAATTTAACCCAGAAATTAGTTTACAACATTTGAAGGAAATCGTTCGTGCCGTGTTTGAGACAAGAGTTGCAAGCAAGCAAGCCAACTTTGATATCAAAGTAAAAATATGACATTTCGCCCGTTTTAGCGAATTTCCCCTATAGGGAAGAAGATTAGGGGGCATTAGAGGGTTCAAAACCAGCAAAGGCGCGGGAGGAGGAATGAGGAATCACCCCCCCCCCCCGGTGACCTTGACCCCGGTCGTTGACCCCCCCACCGTCACGTGACCTGGCGGAAACCTAACATAGGCTGGCGATCGAGATGAGGAAGAGGTCGCCAGCCCTCTGTGCAATTCCTCACCCTTGTATTACCGGACTCAAACTGGCGATCGAGATGAGGAAGAGGTCGCCAGCCCTCTGTGCAATTCCTCACTCTTGTATTACCGGGCTCAAACTGGCAATCGACATGAGGAAGAGGTCGCCAGCCCTCTGTGCAATTCCTCACCCTTGTATTACCGGACTCAAACTGGCGATCGAGATGAGGAAGAGGTCGCCAGCCCTCTGTGCAATTCCTCACTCTTGTATTACCGGGCTCAAACTGGCAATCGACATGAGGAAGAGGTCGCCAGCCCTCTGTGCAATTCCTCACTCTTGCATTACCGGAATCAAACTGGCGATCGAGATGAGGAAGAGGTCGCCAGCCCTCTGTGCAATTCCTCACTCTTGTATTACCGGGCTCAAACTGGCAATCGACATGAGGAAGAGGTCGCCAGCCCTCTGTGCAATTCCTCACTCTTGCATTACCGGGCTCAAACTGGCGATCGAGATGAGGAAGAGGTCACCAGCCCTCTGTGCAATTCCTCACCCTTGTATTACCGGACTCAAACTGGCGATCGAGATGAGGAAGAGGTCGCCAGCCCTCTGTGCAATTCCTCACTCTTGTATTACCGGGCTCAAACTGGCAATCGACATGAGGAAGAGGTCGCCAGCCCTCTGTGCAATTCCTCACTCTTGCATTACCGGAATCAAACTGGCGATCGAGATGAGGAAGAGGTCGCCAGCCCTCTGTGCAATTCCTCACTCTTGTATTACCGGGCTCAAACTGGTAATCGACATGAGGAAGAGGTCGCCAGCCTCTGTGCAGTTCCTCACCCTTGTACTACCGGGCTCGAACTGGCGATTGAGATGAGGAAGAGGTCGCCAGTTCCTCACCCCTCGTGCTTATCGGGCGAAGTGACTGGTGACTGGTACAGCCAAGCACGACCCCCAAGCAGAGGTGTCAGCAACGGCGGGTGAAAGCGGCATTGGAAAGTGACAATACCCAGACTCCAGAGGTGTCAACAACCCTCCCGGGCGAAAGCGCACATTCGAGTCAGTCTTGACCAGAGCCGCTTCCATAATGAACGCCCTTACTGTGGAAGTCTTTGTCAACGTCTCCAACATCAGCCGGTACCTCCTGCTCGGACCGGAGTACCTTACTCCCACAAGGACTCGGGTCGAGGAGGCGATGAGGAGAGGCGTCCACGTCTTCCTCAGGCCGGGGCGGTGGAGTCCAGCCAGTCCCGTGATGGCCTCCCGTCGTTACGACCCGGGGGACCCGGCGCAGTGGGACGAGGTTCTGCAAGGGCTGCAGTTAACTCTGGACCAAGGCGGCATGGCGGTGCCGGACGTCCAGGAAAACTATAGAAGGCCTGGACAGTAACCGGTTAAACCCCAAACCGGTTACTGTTACCCCAACCCAAAGACCCAAGACCCTCTGTCCTACCACATAACCCTCTGTCCTACCCCAACCCATAACCCTATCCCATCCCCACCCCAATAAAACTAGCAAGGGTGGAGTGAGGAGCCCCCGGCCGGCGGCACTTTCCGTGATGACCTTGAACATGAGGAAAAAACTTTCGAAAATTAATAACTAGCCTATTTACCCACCGATTCCCACGGGACTTTTTCCAGAGTGTAGGCCTACCCCGGAGGAAGCGAACGACGAAAGAACCCCATAGACCCGCCATCGAACAAGACCACTATTAATTTATAACCGCGTTTTCCTTATGGGATCTCGGCTGTTTACCGCACATCCGCGATGACGTCATAGTTTTCCTGGAACCAGTAGCGATGACGTATTCCGAGAACTGTTTACCACTCGGACCTGTTCACTCATTAGCGTGCTTTTAGAAGCTTCTCCCGGATATGGAAAATCCCCAGCTTATTGCGCAATAGGCCATCTCCCGCGCTTCTAGAAGCTTCTAGAAGGTTCGCTGGAGTGCGCGCGTGACACAGGTATAAAACCGAGGCTCAGCCGCGCGCACGCGACCTCAGTGTTGTTCGAGACGTCACCATGAACGGAAGCGGTACCGACGTAGTAAACGTGGACCAAACGATCCGCTCTTTCCTAGAGGAGCTGGACGCAATGGACGAGAACGCTAACATACCGTCAGTACAGCAACAGCAGGGATGCACGTCAAAGAAGAAGCCCGATGGGTGGACTGTAAAGAGGAAGGAAGTGCCTATCGATTCCCCATCACTGTGCTGGTCTGCTGGTGGATGTCAGTATACTGTGAAGAACCCCAGCAACAGCGGTAACGTACTGTTGAAGATGAACGTTTTCCAAGGAGGTCGCTCGACTTGGACCTGCGGCCTGTATTTGGACGAGCGGCGGGACGACGAGATCTGCATGATTCTGACGGATCTGCTGACTAGGCTGCAGAACCTATGGTTGGTCAACAGCGAGACGGGAGAGCCTAGATTCAACGGAATCGTCAGGACCGTCAGTCCGCTGCCCGCCTGGAGGAAGATCGCGGATCGTTGCGTTTCCACCACCGCTGTCGCCATCCCTGAAAAGCGGAAAAAGACGAAAAAATAAATTAAATAAACGAAGTAATTCGATCCTTCCCTTTCCTACTTTTCCTTAATGTACACTATTGTAAAAAAAAATAACTAACGTAATAATACGAATGAGCGTGTTCCTCGAGGTACATTTCCAGCCTCACCACCCCTCCACTCCTCCTCCACTCCGCTGTCCCTCCACTCCTCCTCCACTCCGCTGTCCCTCCACTCCTCCTCCACTCCTCCACTCCTAGTAATTAAATCAACAGAACACCAGTTGTCAAACACCCACGGGCTCATTCTTGTTCAGGAGTTTGAAGTGTGTGTTTGTGTAATAGTGTTGCTGTGTGACGTTCTGTCAGAGTGTTCACCCGACGTTTTGATCTAACCTATAAAATGAACCACTTAACCGCCTATGTGTTTAATGATCAGCCTTTGTCTGTACTGTTTGACAGCAGCGATAATCCATGGTTCAAAGCTAAGGATGTAGCTACAATATTGGGCTACGCTAACCCTAAAGAAGCAATCAGAGTACATGTTAGAGAAAAATATCGCAAAACAATTCCTGAAGTATGGGGGAGCGAAAATCTCCCCCTAACCTATAATGAGAAACATTCAATCTTTCTTAACGAGCCGGGATTATATTCGTTACTTATGAAATCTAAAATGCACATTGCCGAGAAGTTTCAAGATTGGATCTTTGAAGAAGTTTTGCCATCCATTAGAAAAAATGGTCAGTACAGACTTATTAACGAGAACCAACGGCTGCTGCAATCACTTACAAAGTCGCTAACAAATAACCGAAAGCTAGATCAAACAAATTCCGAGTTTAAAACTACAAATGATATATTGTGTATGGCAAACCAATCAATGAATCAAACGCTGATCGAACAGACACCTAAAGTGGCAGTGTTGCCTGAAGATGTAAATCTGAAGCATATATTTTGTGTGATGATTAGGGAAACCCTTTTAGAGCAGTACGGAGTTTGTGAATACAAGTGCATTCGAACACAGAAGAGGAATTTCAAACAAGCCTTGAAAAAAGCAAAGGAAGAAGGATTTACAATGTGCTACTGTAGAGAAAATGTCCCCAACGGCATAAACATAGTGAATAAGGCTAAAGAAGTTATGAAGAGTTACGGCATGCACATTGACTGCAGATACAACAACATCCTAACCTCGCACAATTTCATTAATATAGTTGAACATATCTTTGACAATGTATAGGTCTGCGCTTGTGGACACGTTCCAGAACCTTCGACACTAGTCAGGTAGTAACAGTCGATACGTGCTCCAAAGATGACCAGTGTGGATGACGCAAGAAAAGTAATCACCATATCAATGAACAAAATACGTTATAAACGTAACAACATCCAAGAAAGGCTCGCAATCAAGTTAGTGTTGGATAGAGCGAGAGATGTGTTTGAGAGAAAATATCATATGAAACAGCATACTTATGAAGAAAACAAAAATATTGAATATCATGTAAAAGAATATAACTATGAAGAAAACAAAACAGACTGTTACATTTAACGAGGAGCTAAATACACAGTACACTTACGAGCCCTGTGAGGATGTACAACAATTAACGTGGACTCAAATCGCAATAGATGAAATGAGATTCCGCAGATCGTTGGAACTGATGTTGGGATGAAAAATCAAACATCTAACCTATTGTAACAAGATGTGTCACAGCGAGTGCATACAGTTTACTTCAAGGATGAGCAGACGCACCACCAGTCCGTAGTACGGTTGAAGTCACACGGTAAGGACGTGAACATGGACGCTTACGCTTCTGCGGACGACTATATCAAATCGTTCATTCAGGAGATTGAGGTTATGAGCAATAATGCTAGTGATCAGACATTGACATCACCTCAGACGTCATCTGTAAAACCGATCACTGCCTGCAAGAGACGAAGGAGGCCAACTCCCATCGAAGTGGAAACCAAGAAACCAGGATGGGTGCCAAAACCAACAGATGATTGTCCCGTAGTGTCATGGATGGAGGATGGGAATACTTTTGCTGTTCAAAACCCGGGAAACAAAGGACACATTTTATTGAAAATGGAAATGTACGATGGAACAGATATGGTGTTCATGTGCGGTTTATTTTTGGACAAAGATGGTGAAATGCACCAAAGTGTTAAACAAGTAGTTGATAAAGTGGAAAACATGTGGATCGATAAATCAACAGGAGTATCGAAAATTACAGGCTTAACTCAAACTGTTACACAACGCAGTGCAGTTTCGCAACCAACGTGGAAGAAGCGAGCTGTGAGGAAGAAACAACGAGTGTCGCCAGCAGTCAATTAGAGCATCCGCATTCCCAGACAGGAGGGCGACGCGTCGGTTTTTTGTGTGTGAACACCTGCGCCCGGCCAACTACTACTAGAGGTGTCGAGCAGAAGCAGTTTCATGCCAGAGATTCCGAGCTTGAATGGCACTGTAGCAACCGCGGACCTGAGAGCTACCCTCAACAACTGCAAGTCCGACTCTCCGCTCTACACCAGGATAGCCGATCTCCGAGAGGAATGCGGCTATCTCATCACTGCGATGGAGCGAGCCACCACCACACCCTTTGGCGAGACGATCATCGTGATCCTGGAGGGGCAGGTCGGGGACAACTTCTTTCTACGAGTCTACCTGCCTATGCGCTTCAACGAGGTCCTGAGCAACACCGACATCGAGCGCTACAACGGCGGGTTTGGAGAACGCCTTCGCTTGGTGAAGCGCAGCCCGAGGGGTTCCAATATCAGATTCACACCTTTGGAGTTTATGTAAAGCAAGACTTGAAGATTATGTAAATACCTTTGTAAATTAGTTTTCGTAGTCAATACTTATAGTCACGTTCAGAACATAACCACTGTGTTATTTATTTCACTTAACCCCAAAAATGTCCTTTAGTAGTAAGTTTAAGAGCGTGAGTATGGTAACTGTGAGGTGTTTAGCTCATAAGCGTCATCATCAGAATCATCGATATTTGTACATAGATGTAACCAACCGCGTAATGCGATACAATTGGTTAGAGCGCATCGTGTGTGAGCTGTCTTGTGATGGCGACATCGCACTGCGTTTGTTAATAGTAGACTGTTGATTGACGATAGTGATCCGCAACCAATATCGCTGATATCAATGACATTAGTAGTACAGTGATCCGTGATGAAATTGCATCGTACAAACTCTATTTTCTCAGTACCTTTGACGTAGACAATCGGTCGTTTGACGATACATGCACGTAACTTTTCCTCTAGCTCATGATACCAGATATCACCTTGAGCCCATTCCAATCCGTAACAGTGTTTTGTGAACCAATAGCTTTCACGTAGTTTCTCTTGTGGAGCCTTTATCGTATGTTAGTTCGTTAACAAAATAACTTGTACATTAACACGACGATCACTTTTCTTGCTTAAGTCACGATGTGCATTATGGCGTATGGGACGATTGGTAATAACAGCGTTTAAAATAAACTGTGCACATTCGTTGTGATACGTCTTTTCACAGCAGGTTAGATTTCACATTCTCACATTCAACATCAATTAAAATTGTAGACGTAATCTCATTTCATCTGTTGTGATTTAAGTACACGTAAACCGTTGTACATCCTCACGCGGCTCGTAAGTGTAACGAGTATTTAGTATGACAATAAACTTCTCGAATGTTAGTAAGTTAAATCGTAGCTTGTTCATTGACGCATCGATCCCTATTCTTGTTTCAGTCTCAATATGCATTATGGCGTACGTGCCAGATGGTACTAACAACGCTTGAAATAAACTGCACACATGTGTTGTGATACATCTAAACACAACAAGTTAGATGCATCATTCTAACATTCAGCATCAATTGAAATGTTATGCGTGGTATCATTTCATCTGGTGTAATTTGAGGGAATAACTCGACTACGAACCTTTATCCTATGTTAGTTCGTTAACAACGTAACTTGTACATTGACGCATCGATCACTTTTCATGCTTAAGTCACAATGTGCATTATGATGTATGTGACGACTGGTAATAGCAATGCTTGAAGTAAACTGAGCACATGTGTTGGGATACGTCTTATCAGAGCAGGTTATATTGCTCATTTCCCCATTCAACATCAATTACAATTGTATGCGTAATCTCATTTCATCGGTTGTAATTCAAGTCCGCGTTAACTGTTGTGCATCCTCACGCGGTTCGTAAGTGTAACGAGTATTTAGTATGACAATAAACTTCTCGAATGTTAGTAAGTTAAATCGTAGCTTGTTCATTGACGCATCGATCCCTATTCTTGTTTCAGTCTCAATATGCATTATGGCGTACGTGCCAGATGGTACTAACAACGCTTGAAATAAACTGCACACATGTGTTGTGATACATCTAAACACAACAAGTTAGATGCATCATTCTAACATTCAGCATAAATTGAAATGTTATGCGTGGTATCATTTCATCTGGTGTAATTTGAGGGAATAACTCGACTACGAACCTTTATCCTATGTTAGTTCGTTAACAACGTAACTTGTACATTGACGCATCGATCACTTTTCATGCTTAAGTCACAATGTGCATTATGATGTATGTGACGACTGGTAATAGCAATGCTTGAAGTAAACTGAGCACATGTGTTGCGATACGTCTTATCACAGCAGGTTATATTGCTCATTTCCCCATTAAACATCAATTACAATTGTATGCGTAATCTCATTTCATCGGTTGTAATTCAAGTCCGCGTTAACTGTTGTACATCCTCACGCGGTTCGTAAGTGTACCGAGTATTTAGTTTTACATTAAACTTCTCGTATGGCAATCCCAAGTAATCGGTGTTTGAAGAAGTTTGCCTTTCCCTCAAGAATTGTCACTAGCATTATAACGTGGTTGTGTTAAGTTATGATAGGTATAGTTAGGTTTATTAAGACTGTTTCCAGTTAGAAAGGGGAAACATGGAGGGACTTATCTCATCGTTAGGTTATGATATCCAGTGTAAAGTTAGGTCCCTGCATAGAAATAGGAAACGTAGTGTATTATGATTATACCCTTTTTAAATTGCGCGCGCCGACATTAAGGTACAGATTTTTTTTATAATCAACAACAAACCTAACTTAACAGAGCATGACTTAACCTAACGACGAGATACTACTGGCAATATTTCCTATCTATAAGCACAAACCTAACTTAACAGAGCATAACATAAACTAAGGATGAGATACAACTGCCTACGTTTCCTATTTCTATGCAGGGACCTAACTTTACACTGGATATCATAACCTAACGATGAGATAAGTCCCTCCATGTTTCCCCTTTCTAACTGGAAACAGTCTTAATAAACCTAACTATACCTATCGTAACTTAACACAACTACCTAACTTAACAGAGCATAGCATAACCTAAGGATGAGATACAACTGCCTACGTTTCCTATTTCTATGCAGGGACCTAACTTTACACTGGATATCATAACCTAACGATGAGATAAGTCCCTCCATGTTTCCCCTTTCTAACTGGAAACAGTCTTAATAAACCTAACTATACCTATCATAACTTAACACAACCACGTTATAATGCTAGTGACAATTCTTGAGGGAAAGGCAAACTTCTTCAAACACCGATTACTTGGGATTGTCATACGAGAAGTTTAATGTAAAACTAAATACTCGGTACACTTACGAACCGCGTGAGGATGTACAACAGTTAACGCGGACTTGAATTACAACCGATGAAATGAGATTACGCATACAATTGTAATTGATGTTTAATGGGGAAATGAGCAATATAACCTGCTGTGATAAGACGTATCGCAACACATGTGCTCAGTTTACTTCAAGCATTGCTATTACCAGTCGTCACATACATCATAATGCACATTGTGACTTAAGCATGAAAAGTGATCGATGCGTCAATGTACAAGTTACGTTGTTAACGAACTAACATAGGATAAAGGTTCGTAGTCGAGTTATTCCCTCAAATTACACCAGATGAAATGATACCACGCATAACATTTCAATTTATGCTGAATGTTAGAATGATGCATCTAACTTGTTGTGTTTAGATGTATCACAACACATGTGTGCAGTTTATTTCAAGCGTTGTTAGTACCATCTGGCACGTACGCCATAATGCATATTGAGACTGAAACAAGAATAGGGATCGATGCGTCAATGAACAAGCTACGATTTAACTTACTAACATTCGAGAAGTTTATTGTCATACTAAATACTCGTTACACTTACGAACCGCGTGAGGATGCACAACAGTTAACGCGGACTTGAATTACAACCGATGAAATGAGATTACGCATACAATTGTAATTGATGTTGAATGGGGAAATGAGCAATATAACCTGCTCTGATAAGACGTATCCCAACACATGTGCTCAGTTTACTTCAAGCATTGCTATTACCAGTCGTCACATACATCATAATGCACATTGTGACTTAAGCATGAAAAGTGATCGATGCGTCAATGTACAAGTTACGTTGTTAACGAACTAACATAGGATAAAGGTTCGTAGTCGAGTTATTCCCTCAAATTACACCAGATGAAATGATACCACGCATAACATTTCAATTGATGCTGAATGTTAGAATGATGCATCTAACTTGTTGTGTTTAGATGTATCACAACACATGTGTGCAGTTTATTTCAAGCGTTGTTAGTACCATCTGGCACGTACGCCATAATGCATATTGAGACTGAAACAAGAATAGGGATCGATGCGTCAATGAACAAGCTACGATTTAACTTACTAACATTCGAGAAGTTTATTGTCATACTAAATACTCGTTACACTTACGAGCCGCGTGAGGATGTACAACGGTTTACGTGTACTTAAATCACAACAGATGAAATGAGATTACGTCTACAATTTTAATTGATGTTGAATGTGAGAATGTGAAATCTAACCTGCTGTGAAAAGACGTATCACAACGAATGTGCACAGTTTATTTTAAACGCTGTTATTACCAATCGTCCCATACGCCATAATGCACATCGTGACTTAAGCAAGAAAAGTGATCGTCGTGTTAATGTACAAGTTATTTTGTTAACGAACTAACATACGATAAAGGCTCCACAAGAGAAACTACGTGAAAGCTATTGGTTCACAAAACACTGTTACGGATTGGAATGGGCTCAAGGTGATATCTGGTATCATGAGCTAGAGGAAAAGTTACGTGCATGTATCGTCAAACGACCGATTGTCTACGTCAAAGGTACTGAGAAAATAGAGTTTGTACGATGCAATTTCATCACGGATCACTGTACTACTAATGTCATTGATATCAGCGATATTGGTTGCGTATCACTATCGTCAATCAACAGTCTACTATTAACAAACGCAGTGCGATGTCGCCATCACAAGACAGCTCACACACGATGCGCTCTAACCAATTGTATCGCATTACGCGGTTGGTTACATCTATGTACAAATATCGATGATTCTGATGATGACGCTTATGAGCTAAACACCTCACAGTTACCATACTCACGCTCTTAAACTTACTACTAAAGGACATTTTTGGGGTTAAGTGAAATAAATAACACAGTGGTTATGTTCTGAACGTGACTATAAGTATTGACTACGAAAACTAATTTACAAAGGTATTTACATAATCTTCAAGTCTTGCTTTACATAAACTCCAAAGGTGTGAATCTGATATTGGAACCCCTCGGGCTGCGCTTCACCAAGCGAAGGCGTTCTCCAAACCCGCCGTTGTAGCGCTCGATGTCGGTGTTGCTCAGGACCTCGTTGAAGCGCATAGGCAGGTAGACTCGTAGAGAGAAGTTGTCCCCGACCTGCCCCTCCAGGATCACGATGATCGTCTCGCCAAAGGGTGTGGTGGTGGCTCGCTCCATCGCAGTGATGAGATAGCCGCATTCCTCTCGGAGATCGGCTATCCTGGTGTAGAGCGGAGAGTCGGACTTGCAGTTGTTGAGGGTAGCTCTCAGGTCCGCGGTTGCTACAGTGCCATTCAAGCTCGGAATCTCTGGCATGAAACTGCTTCTGCTCGACACCTCTAGTAGTAGTTGGCCGGGCGCAGGTGTTCACACACAAAAAACCGACGCGTCGCCCTCCTGTCTGGGAATGCGGATGCTCTAATTGACTGCTGGCGACACTCGTTGTTTCTTCCTCACAGCTCGCTTCTTCCACGTTGGTTGCGAAACTGCACTGCGTTGTGTAACAGTTTGAGTTAAGCCTGTAATTTTCGATACTCCTGTTGATTTATCGATCCACATGTTTTCCACTTTATCAACTACTTGTTTAACACTTTGGTGCATTTCACCATCTTTGTCCAAAAATAAACCGCACATGAACACCATATCTGTTCCATCGTACATTTCCATTTTCAATAAAATGTGTCCTTTGTTTCCCGGGTTTTGAACAGCAAAAGTATTCCCATCCTCCATCCATGACACTACGGGACAATCATCTGTTGGTTTTGGCACCCATCCTGGTTTCTTGGTTTCCACTTCGATGGGAGTTGGCCTCCTTCGTCTCTTGCAGGCAGTGATCGGTTTTACAGATGACGTCTGAGGTGATGTCAATGTCTGATCACTAGCATTATTGCTCATAACCTCAATCTCCTGAATGAACGATTTGATATAGTCGTCCGCAGAAGCGTAAGCGTCCATGTTCACGTCCTTACCGTGTGACTTCAACCGTACTACGGACTGGTGGTGCGTCTGCTCATCCTTGAAGTAAACTGTATGCACTCGCTGTGACACATCTTGTTACAATAGGTTAGATGTTTGATTTTTCATCCCAACATCAGTTCCAACGATCTGCGGAATCTCATTTCATCTATTGCGATTTGAGTCCACGTTAATTGTTGTACATCCTCACAGGGCTCGTAAGTGTACTGTGTATTTAGCTCCTCGTTAAATGTAACAGTCTGTTTTATTTTCTTCATAGTTATATTCTTTTACATGATATTCAATATTTTTGTTTTCTTCATAAGTATGCTGTTTCATATGATATTTTCTCTCAAACACATCTCTCGCTCTATCCAACACTAACTTGATTGCGAGCCTTTCTTGGATGTTGTTACGTTTATAACGTATTTTGTTCATTGATATGGTGATTACTTTTCTTGCGTCATCCACACTGGTCATCTTTGGAGCACGTATCGACTGTTACTACCTGACTAGTGTCGAAGGTTCTGGAACGTGTCCACAAGCGCAGACCTATACATTGTCAAAGATATGTTCAACTATATTAATGAAATTGTGCGAGGTTAGGATGTTGTTGTATCTGCAGTCAATGTGCATGCCGTAACTCTTCATAACTTCTTTAGCCTTATTCACTATGTTTATGCCGTTGGGGACATTTTCTCTACAGTAGCACATTGTAAATCCTTCTTCCTTTGCTTTTTTCAAGGCTTGTTTGAAATTCCTCTTCTGTGTTCGAATGCACTTGTATTCACAAACTCCGTACTGCTCTAAAAGGGTTTCCCTAATCATCACACAAAATATATGCTTCAGATTTACATCTTCAGGCAACACTGCCACTTTAGGTGTCTGTTCGATCAGCGTTTGATTCATTGATTGGTTTGCCATACACAATATATCATTTGTAGTTTTAAACTCGGAATTTGTTTGATCTAGCTTTCGGTTATTTGTTAGCGACTTTGTAAGTGATTGCAGCAGCCGTTGGTTCTCGTTAATAAGTCTGTACTGACCATTTTTTCTAATGGATGGCAAAAATTCTTCAAAGATCCAATCTTGAAACTTCTCGGCAATGTGCATTTTAGATTTCATAAGTAACGAATATAATCCCGGCTCGTTAAGAAAGATTGAATGTTTCTCATTATAGGTTAGGGGGAGATTTTCGCTCCCCCATACTTCAGGAATTGTTTTGCGATATTTTTCTCTAACATGTACTCTGATTGCTTCTTTAGGGTTAGCGTAGCCCAATATTGTAGCTACATCCTTAGCTTTGAACCATGGATTATCGCTGCTGTCAAACAGTACAGACAAAGGCTGATCATTAAACACATAGGCGGTTAAGTGGTTCATTTTATAGGTTAGATCAAAACGTCGGGTGAACACTCTGACAGAACGTCACACAGCAACACTATTACACAAACACACACTTCAAACTCCTGAACAAGAATGAGCCCGTGGGTGTTTGACAACTGGTGTTCTGTTGATTTAATTACTAGGAGTGGAGGAGTGGAGGAGGAGTGGAGGGACAGCGGAGTGGAGGAGGAGTGGAGGGACAGCGGAGTGGAGGAGGAGTGGAGGGGTGGTGAGGCTGGAAATGTACCTCGAGGAACACGCTCATTCGTATTATTACGTTAGTTATTTTTTTTTACAATAGTGTACATTAAGGAAAAGTAGGAAAGGGAAGGATCGAATTACTTCGTTTATTTAATTTATTTTTTCGTCTTTTTCCGCTTTTCAGGGATGGCGACAGCGGTGGTGGAAACGCAACGATCCGCGATCTTCCTCCAGGCGGGCAGCGGACTGACGGTCCTGACGATTCCGTTGAATCTAGGCTCTCCCGTCTCGCTGTTGACCAACCATAGGTTCTGCAGCCTAGTCAGCAGATCCGTCAGAATCATGCAGATCTCGTCGTCCCGCCGCTCGTCCAAATACAGGCCGCAGGTCCAAGTCGAGCGACCTCCTTGGAAAACGTTCATCTTCAACAGTACGTTACCGCTGTTGCTGGGGTTCTTCACAGTATACTGACATCCACCAGCAGACCAGCACAGTGATGGGGAATCGATAGGCACTTCCTTCCTCTTTACAGTCCACCCATCGGGCTTCTTCTTTGACGTGCATCCCTGCTGTTGCTGTACTGACGGTATGTTAGCGTTCTCGTCCATTGCGTCCAGCTCCTCTAGGAAAGAGCGGATCGTTTGGTCCACGTTTACTACGTCGGTACCGCTTCCGTTCATGGTGACGTCTCGAACAACACTGAGGTCGCGTGCGCGCGGCTGAGCCTCGGTTTTATACCTGTGTCACGCGCGCACTCCAGCGAACCTTCTAGAAGCTTCTAGAAGCGCGGGAGATGGCCTATTGCGCAATAAGCTGGGGATTTTCCATATCCGGGAGAAGCTTCTAAAAGCACGCTAATGAGTGAACAGGTCCGAGTGGTAAACAGTTCTCGGAATACGTCATCGCTACTGGTTCCAGGAAAACTATGACGTCATCGCGGATGTGCGGTAAACAGCCGAGATCCCATAAGGAAAACGCGGTTATAAATTAATAGTGGTCTTGTTCGATGGCGGGTCTATGGGGTTCTTTCGTCGTTCGCTTCCTCCGGGGTAGGCCTACACTCTGGAAAAAGTCCCGTGGGAATCGGTGGGTAAATAGGCTAGTTATTAATTTTCGAAAGTTTTTTCCTCATGTTCAAGGTCATCACGGAAAGTGCCGCCGGCCGGGGGCTCCTCACTCCACCCTTGCTAGTTTTATTGGGGTGGGGATGGGATAGGGTTATGGGTTGGGGTAGGACAGAGGGTTATGTGGTAGGACAGAGGGTCTTGGGTCTTTGGGTTGGGGTAACAGTAACCGGTTTGGGGTTTAACCGGTTACTGTCCAGGCCTTCTATAGTTTTCCTGGACGTCCGGCACCGCCATGCCGCCTTGGTCCAGAGTTAACTGCAGCCCTTGCAGAACCTCGTCCCACTGCGCCGGGTCCCCCGGGTCGTAACGACGGGAGGCCATCACGGGACTGGCTGGACTCCACCGCCCCGGCCTGAGGAAGACGTGGACGCCTCTCCTCATCGCCTCCTCGACCCGAGTCCTTGTGGGAGTAAGGTACTCCGGTCCGAGCAGGAGGTACCGGCTGATGTTGGAGACGTTGACAAAGACTTCCACAGTAAGGGCGTTCATTATGGAAGCGGCTCTGGTCAAGACTGACTCGAATGTGCGCTTTCGCCCGGGAGGGTTGTTGACACCTCTGGAGTCTGGGTATTGTCACTTTCCAATGCCGCTTTCACCCGCCGTTGCTGACACCTCTGCTTGGGGGTCGTGCTTGGCTGTACCAGTCACCAGTCACTTCGCCCGATAAGCACGAGGGGTGAGGAACTGGCGACCTCTTCCTCATCTCAATCGCCAGTTCGAGCCCGGTAGTACAAGGGTGAGGAACTGCACAGAGGCTGGCGACCTCTTCCTCATGTCGATTACCAGTTTGAGCCCGGTAATACAAGAGTGAGGAATTGCACAGAGGGCTGGCGACCTCTTCCTCATCTCGATCGCCAGTTTGATTCCGGTAATGCAAGAGTGAGGAATTGCACAGAGGGCTGGCGACCTCTTCCTCATGTCGATTGCCAGTTTGAGCCCGGTAATACAAGAGTGAGGAATTGCACAGAGGGCTGGCGACCTCTTCCTCATCTCGATCGCCAGTTTGAGTCCGGTAATACAAGGGTGAGGAATTGCACAGAGGGCTGGTGACCTCTTCCTCATCTCGATCGCCAGTTTGAGCCCGGTAATGCAAGAGTGAGGAATTGCACAGAGGGCTGGCGACCTCTTCCTCATGTCGATTGCCAGTTTGAGCCCGGTAATACAAGAGTGAGGAATTGCACAGAGGGCTGGCGACCTCTTCCTCATCTCGATCGCCAGTTTGATTCCGGTAATGCAAGAGTGAGGAATTGCACAGAGGGCTGGCGACCTCTTCCTCATGTCGATTGCCAGTTTGAGCCCGGTAATACAAGAGTGAGGAATTGCACAGAGGGCTGGCGACCTCTTCCTCATCTCGATCGCCAGTTTGAGTCCGGTAATACAAGGGTGAGTAATTGCACAGAGGGCTGGTGACCTCTTCCTCATCTCGATCGCCAGTTTGAGCCCGGTAATGCAAGAGTGAGGAATTGCACAGAGGGCTGGCGACCTCTTCCTCATGTCGATTGCCAGTTTGAGCCCGGTAATACAAGAGTGAGGAATTGCACAGAGGGCTGGCGACCTCTTCCTCATCTCGATCGCCAGTTTGAGTCCGGTAATACAAGGGTGAGGAATTGCACAGAGGGCTGGCGACCTCTTCCTCATCTCGATCGCCAGCCTATGTTAGGTTTCCGCCAGGTCACGTGACGGTGGGGGGGTCAACGACCGGGGTCAAGGTCACCGGGGGGGGGGGGGGGGTGATTCCTCATTCCTCCTCCCGCGCCTTTGCTGGTTTTGAACCCTCTAATGCCCCCTACTAAGAAGCTATTACCGTAGTCGGCATGATAAGAGCTAGGCCCGGGACCATGATAACTTTCCGTTTTGAGGTCCCCAGACCCCAAAAACACCATTCGTTCGAAACTGTGTGTATATATATATATATATATATATATATATATATATATATATATATGTGTGTGTGTGTGTGTGTGTGTGTGTGTGTGTGTGTGTCCGTGAGCACGATAACTCTCGTAAAAATTATCCGATATTGATGAAACTTGGTATAAACGTGTAAAGCAACATTTATGACTTTAAGTTCGAAAACCACCAAGATCGCTCCATCCGAAGGGGTATTTTGGGGGAGTTTTGTACCCCAAAAATGTTTTTTTTGAATTTGTCACGTAATTTTTGAAATAGTCAAATTTTAGAATTTACCATTGGATTCAGCTTCAAAAAAACACACAATTTGGTATTTTGATCATTTCGCTACGTCAATTTGTTACCGAGATATTGAAAGTGCTAAACACAGTACGTTGTCTAATGTTATTCTTATGGAGGAAAAGAACAATTTTATAACTCGCTTATTTATGAAAGTATACTGACGAAACTTGGTATACGGCTTCATCCCGTTGTGGCCTATTGATATTTGCTAAAAAAACATTTTTTGCCAAAGACTCCTGTAGCAGCAAACCTGCGTACTCAGCCCCCATGTTATTCTTATGGAGAATAATTAAATGCTCTGTCTCCCTTAATTATGAACATAAATGATTAAAAACCGGTTTACGACTTCACCTAGTTGAGTTATATTGAAAATAGCATAACAACCCATTTTTCGTATTCTTTGTTGCAGCAAACCTGCGTACTCAGTCCCAATGTTATTCTTATGGAGAATCACTAAAATAGTATATATCGCTTATTTGTGAATATATTTTTATGAAACTTGGTAAGTGGCTTTATTTAGTATTAAGACATTTATATCTCCATTGGAAATTTGCTGAGTATGCAGGTTTGCTGCGACGGGGATATTTCTTATTGTCTTTGAAAATCATTTCGGCATTCGCCTAAGCACTAAAAATGTACGGATATGACTTTATGGCCAGTTAGTATACAAAGACTTGAGGGTACCTTCCCCTCCCCTCCCACCACTGTTCACTGACACAGCCAGCTAACCAAGAAACTATCAAAATGGGGTTTTATACAAATATTAATATAACTCATGTAGGTAAAGCCACATACCAAATTTCATTAATTTATTTTCATAATGAAGGGAGATAACACGTTACTTATTCTCCATAAGAATAACATGGGGCTGAGTACGCAGGTTTGCTGCTACGGGAGCCTATGGTAAACAAATTTTTTTGAGCAAATATCAATGGTCCACAACCAGATGAAGCCGTATACCAAGTTTCGTCAGTATACGTTCATAAATAAGCGAGATATAAAATTTTTATTTTCCTCCATAAGAATAACATTAGACAATGTACTGTGTTTAGCACTTTCAATATCTCGGTAACCAATTGACGTAGAGAAATGATCAAAATAGCAAATTATGTGTTTTTTTAAGCTGAAAGCAATGGGAAAAACTAAAATTTGACTATTTCCAAAATTATATGTAAAAAATTCGAAAAACCCATTTTTGGGGTACAAAACCCCCCCAAAATACCCCTTCGGATAGAGCGATCTAGCTGGTTTTCGAACTTAAAGTCATAAATGTTGCTTTACACGTTTATACCAAATTTCATCAAAATCGGATAGTTTTTACGAGAGTTATCGTGCTCACGGACACACACACACACACACACATATATATATATATATATATATATATATATATATATATATATATATATATGTATATATGTATATATATATACACATACAGTTTCGAACGAATGGTGTTTTTGGGGTCTGGGGACCTCAAAACGAAAAGTTATCATGGTCCCGGGCCTAGGTCTTACCATGCCGACTACGGTAATATCTTCTTCCCTATAGGGGAAATTCGCTAAAACCAAACAGCATCCAATGACATAAGTGAGGGAGTTTTGTGGTGGGGGTAGCCTTTCCCCCACCCCCTTGTTGACTAGCTGGCGATCAACTCATCTCCGTACAGTATTACCATATCGGGATTATTCTTAACTTGATCGCAAATAGAGTTGACCATGATGAATTTTGAATGATCAAATACCCCCGTAGCAGCAAACCTGCGTACTCAGCGAAATTCATATACATATATTTCTATCTTAATACCATATAAAGCCACGTACCAAGTTTCATCAATATACATTCATAAATAAACGATTTATGACATTTTAATTATTCTCCGTAAGAACAACATGGCGGCTGAGTATGCAGGGTTGCTGAAGCAAGGGACACAAAAAATGGGGTTTTATAAAAATATCAATATAACTCAAGAAGGTAAAGCCACATACCAAATTTTATTAATTTATGTTCATAATTAAGGGAGAGAACACGATACTTATTCTACATAAGAAAAACATGGGGGCTGAGTACGCAGGTTTGCTGCTACGGGAACTATCAGCCAAAAAAATTTGTTTAGTGCAAATATCAATAGACCACAACGACAGGAAGCAATATACCAAGTTTCATCAGGATAAGTTGATAAATAAGCGAGATATACAATTTGTCTTATCCTCCATAAGAATAACATTGGACAACGTACTGTGTTTAGCACTTTCAATATCTCTGTAACCATTTAACGTAGAGCAATGATCGAAACACCAAATTGTGCGTATTTTTAAGCTGATTCAAATGGAAAAACTAAAATGTGACTTTTTCGAAAATGATATGTAAAAAACTCAAAACCCCCATTTTTTGGTACAAAACCCCCCCAAAATACCCCTTCGGATAGGTCGATCTGTCTGGTTTTCGAACTTAAAGTCATAAATGCTGCTTTAATTACTGTATATATATACAGTTTTGAACGAATGGTGTTTTTGGGGTCTGGGGACCTCAAAACGAAAAGTTATCATGGCACCGGGCCTAGGTCTTACCATGCCGACTACAGTAATAGCTTCTTCCCTAGAGGGAAAATTCGCTAAAACAATATTAGGTTCTACTGAAGTACAAGGCTAGCCATAACTACCGGTTTTAGTCCTGTGATATGCTGAGAGGGCTGTGGAGAAATATTACTTCAGGCCTACTATAAAAGCACTTCACCTTCTCCGAGCACAGCTCGTTCCCCAAGGTTATCGTAGGAGAGAATGTTGGTGGTTGAGAAAGGCACAACTTCTTTTATAGAAGAAAGTACAAACTTCCGCCGGGCACTCAGAAAGTACTTTCTCCGTATGAGATAGCTGACCACGTGAGAACAGAAGGGTTGAGAGTGGAGAGGATCTATGTGGGAGTTGGGATGCAAATCAGAACAAAAGGCGACTTCGAGAACGGGTTAAAGTCATATATCGTGAAGCTGCTAAGTGCTTCTGGTTAGAAGAGATGGTACCTAATTTAACTGAAGGAAATGTATATCGCTGTATAGTTCTCTGATAATCATATTCTTTTAAACGAGCAGTGTCTCTATGTATGCAAAAAGATCTTAAAATCCCGCGAATAATTTACCTGAAGAGTGGGCTCCAGTCAGGAAACATTTCGCGTTTCTACCTTCATCCCCCATAACGTCAATGTTAACTTTAAAATTCCGTCCTCCTTAACGGGTTATCCGAAATCGTTGATTGGTGGCTCAATTTATGGTAATAAGGATACCTAGCAATTTCAGTAAGCCTAATTTTGATATCACAAATCAATAACGAGTTCGCACGCAGCACGCTGCCGTGAGGGAAGTGAATTTCCACATACAAAACTTTTAAAACTCAATCCCAGTGTAAAAACATACATTTATGCCAATTTTATTGAAATCTAAAAACATTGATTTTTTTTGGATGTTCTGATGCTCCTGGTTTAATTTACCTGCAATGTTAGAAATACAATGTTGCGCATTATAAGGTTAGGAGAAGGTCCAGTCAGGCTTAAAAGTATGCGCGAGGTTGCTGGGGATGAAACAAATACACAAAATAATAAATAACATGCTTTTATAATTTAAAAACCCCATTAGACAACGTACTGTGTTTAGCCAATATACATTTTCCTTAATAACTCAGTAAGTATTTATGCTAGAATGACGAGAGAGGGCTTAAAACTTTCGCTTCACTAATTCCCATCTTAATACATGCATTAATTGTACGTCCGGGGCTTTTCTGACCCTTTTTGGGCCCACAAACTCGAAATTTGATAGAATAATCCCCAAAAAAGGGGTTTAGAGTTTTCCGATTGTTTTTCCCAACGACATTGTTCAACTGATTATAAAAAGGAACGTCCCTACCAAATTTGAAGTAAATCGGACAAAAAATGCGACCGCTAGAGTATATATATATATATATATATATATATATATATGTATATGTATATGTATATGTATGTATATGTATATGTATTATATATATATATATATAATATTGTGTAATATTGTCTAGAGTGTATATATATAATTTTGAACGACACCCCAAAACGTGTTCAGGGGGTCGTGTTAGGAACTTCTATGGTGGTCCCGGGCTTATGTTTCACCGTGCGGGTCATGCTAATAGTTCACTTTCCATAGGAAATTAACTAATAATTGTGCAACAAGTTTCAAAAAATATATTTACGATTTATATGGGTGAACTATTCGCGAGATAGAAATTCTGCTCACTGAAATCGCTAAGTATTTTTTAAAATATTTAAAATAAATTACAAATCACGGATTTCGGATAATCCGTTGAGGACGGGTGGGATTTTGAAAGTTAATATTGGCCTCATAGGAGAAACAGGCAGACGCAAAGGACCCTCTTAAACTTTGAAAATGTGTGTTTGGTTTAGCCTTAGAAATCAATTGGCAAAGTCTAGTCCATTTTTGGAAAGGAAAAATCAAAGTTTGCTGTAAAATTCATTAGAACATTGAAAATCTTAACTTTGAGTTTATCGATTTTTAAATCGTAACAAAATAATCTCAGCAGCTCATCAAAAACAGTGAGCTGTAAAAAGTAATACTCACGCGGTAAAGTATCAACTATCACGTGGTACTATCAGTTTTATCTGGAAAATACAAAACATTTAAAGAGTTTACTTGACTAATATTTACTTCTAATTGATAACATGATAAGCTTTGAGGAAATAAATTATTAAGTTGTGTTGGTTTAGGTTAGGTTATGTTGGTACGGTGGTTATGCTTGGTTAGGTCGGATTGGGTTAGTTTCAACAATCCTTTGGGTTAGTTTTATCAGTACCATACAACTCGTACTGTTACGGCTCACTCCTTGCTTTGCTGGATACGTTCCACGCACAGATGTGTATTCCATGTGGACGGGCAAGGTAAGGCAAAAAGAGGCTGCCAACCTCTTTAAAAAGAAAACGAGATCGCACGCAGTACGCTGACGTGAGGGAAGTGAATTTCCGCATTAAAACCTTAAAAAGATCGAATAAAGGGTTTAAACCAACACTGGTTAAATCTTTTTGAAAATTGAAAAATTGTATTTTTGCCTGTTTTGATGCTCCTGGTTATATTTAAATTCACTAATAGGATGCCAATGTTGTACATTATAAAATTAGGAGGAGGTATTGTCGGTATAACATGTTGGTATAGGGGTATGAGGGGAGATAAAAAGTTATTAAGATATGAAAAACAGCCTTTTCCAGTGTAAAATCATTGATTATACATCCTTGTATAAAATCAATGGTAAAATCCCCATAAGACAACGTACTGTATTTTGACAATTAACATTTTCTTTAATAACTCAGTAAGCACTTGTGTTAGAATGATGAGGGTGGGCTTAAAATCTTTAGGTTTTTACGTACAGTAAGTTAATGTGCAATAAGTGTAAATTTGGGGCTTTTCTAACCCTTTTTAGACCCAAAAACTCAAATTTTGAAAAATTAAAATCCCTAAAAAGGGGGTTAGAGTTTTCCGATTTCTTTGCCCAACGAACTCGTCCAACTGATTATAAAAAGGAATGTCTCTACCAAATTTGAAGTAAATCGGACAAAAATTGCAACCGCTAGAGTGCGAATACATATATATACATAAAGTTTTTAGAGACCCCTCAGAACGTGTTCAGGGGGTTACGTTAGGAACTTCTATGGTGGTCCCGGGCTTAAGTCTCACCGTACGGGTCATGCTAATAGTTCACTTTTCCATAGGTAATTCACTAAAAAGCTCGGTAGCTAACTTAGATTGTATGTTGATTGAAGATGAACTGTAAACATAAGGCGGATGTAGAATTGTTAGTGGATATGTGTTGGGAAAAATGCATATGTTTGATCGGTTTATGGTTACATTTAGGTATGCTATATATTACAGTGGGCTAGCCTAGTTTAGGTTAGATTCTGCTTTTCTTGCATATACCTTGATGATTTATTTTCAGCTAAGTTATATTATGTTAGGCTAGGTTGGTCTATGTTACGTTTATGGCTTATCTTATAACTTTATCGTTGAGTAAGTTTAAGTTGCATTAGGCTAGGCTGGTTTAAATTAAGTTATGCATATGCCTCATCTTACATCTTCCTCGTTGCTTTATTTTTAGCTAGGCTATATTATGTTAGGCTAGTCTAGGTGTATATCTAACTTAGGTTAGTCCAGGTTATACACATAGCCCAGGCTATTCTACGTTACATTTATGGCTTATCTTACATCTTCCCCTTGCTGTTCCAGGGAGAGCTCGTCTGGTTCGATCCTGGTGTCGGCCATGCTCTGCCGGGAGAGGTGTTGGAGTACCACAAACCGGCGCAGGTCCTCACGGTGCAGGCGGTCATTGCGGGGAAGGTAAGGACAAACATTGTTTGCCTAGGTCACTAACAGTTGTAACTAGGCTTATAAAGAGAAATACTAGAGTTAGTTTTCTTACCGGAGAGTGTTGTTCTTGAGTGATAAGACACCAGGAGTAATGCCTCCTTGGAGATTGATTTCTCGTTCTAGTACTTCCCATTGCCCCTGCTGCAATAAGAAGTACTATAGGTACATTGACATAGGCTTAGGCCTTACTACCATACTTGTGATATAGATCAATTTGCAAATTCCGAAATGTTGTCTTTAGTAAAATTGATAAAATAATTTAAAACCAACCACCAATTTGTATAGGAGCGGAGGTAAAACTACAAAAAATAAATAATTAAAGTATAAGAAGGGCTTCTTAACGGTATCAACAGAGGGATTATCGGGGGTCATTTTTTAAACAAGAGGGGGATAGCGATCGAATAACTTTAAAAGTTGTTTGGTTCGAAGGGGATAAACTCTTCCCTAATCTAATCAAATATACATTTGTAACTTTCCTAACATTCACACATATTGCTTGTGGGCTTATGGGCTTTAGCCTTGTGTAATTGAAATTTGACAATGGAGATACATTCCTACCTGTTTCTCTTTGAGAATCTCGGCCAATTTTCAAGTTCATTTTAATTTTCCTCAACACGCTTATTTCAAAGCCTACTCTTGAGCCTGCAGTACCGGGCCCACGATAACTAATGACCATATGCATTTGATCACGTGACTCCATGCGGTCTACTTGCACCTGTTAATTACATTTAAACGCATTGCAAAAGTCTGACCATTTGCCAATTTTCTCCACCTCTTTCAAAACTAAATATCAATACTTTTAAGTTATGTGTATTATTCCAAACCCCATTAAAATACAAAGACAGCGGTCCACATCTATATTTTTAATACGCTAGGCATATTTTTGTCATAATTGTTTTGGAGCGGTGGTGCTACCGATCACCATGTCCAAGGTGTCGTTAGAAAGGTCTTAGCATGTAGTTTTGCCATCAATTAAAAAAATTTATAAAAGTCACCGTGGATATGGGAAAATATGGATTCTCTTGCAACAGCAAACCATAATAGATATTTACAACAGCCTATTTAATAATTGTCAATAGAAAATGTCTATGAGTAAAAAACTTAAATATGCCTGCAACACTTATTTGTTTGAATTGTCTTCATATTTAATTTGAGTAGGACTTCACAGTTTCAAAATGAATAGATACCATAAAGTATTATAGAACAAACAAGCTTTATATTTTAACTTCAAATAAAACACAAAAACTTTATATAAAAAACTCAGTTTAGGTAGGCCTATAAATATTGTTGTTTTTTAACGGCTAACTTGCCTAAATGTGTCTAAAAAATCATTTAAAGAGACACTGGTGGCAATTTTTGCAACAAAAGTATATTTAGATCAAGAAACTGCTACATTACACACTGTTACTTTATTGAACTGTGGAACGCACAAAGGAACAGGTAAATACTAGATGTAACAGTGACACCTATCCAACGCTGGTGCGCATGCGCAACAGCTTCGGCATGGACTGCGCGTAGACGGTCGTGATAAATTTACCTCGTTAGTTGGCATCTAAAAATATAACAGCTGGTTAATTTCGTAATTTTCTGTAAAGTATAAAAAATTATGCATTTGAAAAGGGGTAAAAAATACAACTCTAGGCCTTTCCCGTAAAAAATATTAGTAAAAGCATTTGAAATTGGATGGTAATGGAATACCCGTAATGGAAACTGGATGGCTGGAGGCCCCTGCAATACCCGGTAACTTATAATATCCCTCGCGCAATTATTCAGCTCCCATTGGCTCGCTCGAATGTGAACTACTTCCCCGCGCATTCTTCCTCTACAGAACAGTGTTTAGTTCAATTTAACGCATCATCGAGTTCCCACAATCCCCTGCATTGATGACATGGCCTGTGTTATCACTTGTCTCTGTTATATCTGTTGACACAGACCAGAGAGCGGGGAATCGTGAATGGAAGTAGGGGACAGACCATGCAATCACAAAGACATTTAGCCCAGTCATTTAATGCCTTGAAAAAATAAAAAATCTTATAGTTCTGGAAATTGCTCCAAAAAGTTCTCCTAGATGTCTATTTTAACACAACAAAAAGCCCCTAGGGTGGGGAGTCGGCAAGTGGCCGCCATCTTGGACTTTAGGTACCATTTTTAGGTTTTTCCTAAATACCTAGAAAACTATCAACTTTTGGTATACTATATTAAATTTAAAAATTAAAGGAAATCAAATTTCCTACAAGAAACATACATAATGTGTTTTTCTATGTCTAACCATTTAAGAGATAATCACCATTAATATTGTAACATTTTAAATTTAAATTTTCAAAGGGGAAAAATTATATTTGCAAGCTGGATATTTCAGTTTTAGAGCTTAAACAGTCTCTAGTAGCATGTTTTTTACTTAGGAATGTTACTTGTAAAGTTAGTAGAAATATTAAAAAATAAAAAACTCCACAGATAGAACGCGGACAAAATTAATGTTTACATGTTATTGGCTAAAAATAAATTATTAATGAGGCGGTTTCTGTTACCCTGATTATTTTACCATTGTGGAAAGGAATCTGGGAAAATGGCCCACAATTGTAATTTATAAACCATAAAACAAATCGGGAATTAAAATTACATCTGTAAGCTGGATATTTCACTCATGGGACACTTTTTCTATTAGTGGTTAAATGTATGTTGTACAGTTGGTAATGCTTGTCACTCTACAACAAGATCAATTCCTAACGAATGCGAACAACAAAACAAGACTGATTGCATCCCTTGTTCCTAAACTCCGTCAAAACGGTTATGAAGTTTTCCAGAGTGCTGGAGATGCTGACGTCCTTATACTTCAAACAGCTATTGCAAAGATATCAGATTTTCAGAAAGTCGTTGTGGTTGGGGAGGATGTGCTATTGATGTTGCTAGTTGCTCTGACTCCACTTGAAAAGGAGATTTATTTTTATAAACCTGGCAAATTGACAATAGGGTCAAAAGCTTACTCCTCAAAACAACCAGAGCCCTCGTTCCTAAATCAACGCATACTGTTCCTGCATGCTTTTACTGGCTGCGACAGTACATCGTCCATATATAAACAAGAAAAGAAAAAGATTGTCAACTTTTCAAGAAAAATCAGAATCTTCATGACATCCCAGCAACATTTCACCACCCAAACAGCACACCAGAGGTTCTAAGTACAGCAGGACAGGAAATGTTCTTTGCTTTGTACGGTGCTCCTCCCAACCAGACATCTCTAAACGCTTTCAGGTACACCTGGCTCCAGCGTTCTGCACGAAAAATCAAGCATGAAGTGGCCTCATTCCCTCCCAATGAGAGTTCAGCAGCCCAACATTGTTTTCGGGTATCACCAAATACAACAGTGGCTGGGAAACAACTTTGGTCCTAAGAACTGGGGGACCTCAGTCTCATCAGTACTTGTACCCATCCGCACCCTGGATCCTGCCGCTCCAGACAACATTTTAAACATGATATTCTGTTCATGCAAGACTGGATGTGGACCGAGATGTGGATGCTGACAAGCAGGTGTAACATGCACGATTGCCTGCTCACAGTGCTCTAATGTGTGTCTCAATAGAGTACTGCCATCTCCAGGTGAAGACGAGGTTTCCGAAAAAGACGAATGTATCTTTCCATCATTTATCTTGGTAGAAACACTAAATATTACATGCAACTAATTCATCATGTCTGCATACCTACACTTATTATTATGTCACTTTATTAAACTGATTAAGTTGTTACAATCCACCACTCTTTCTTCAGTCTTAATTTCATTTCACGATTTGTTTTATGGTTTATAAATCAAAATTGTGGGCCCTTTTGCCCAGATTCCCTTCCACAATGGTAAACAAAATCAGGGCAACAAAAACCGCCGTATTAATAATTTATTTTTAGCCAATAACATGTACATTAATTTTATCCGCGTTCAATCTGAGGAGTTTTTATTTTTTAATATTTCTAATAACTTTACAGATAACATTCCTAAGTAAAATACATGCTGATAGAGACTGTTTAAGCTCTAAAACTGAAATATCCAGCTTACAAATGTAAATTTTCCCCTTTGAAAATTTAAATTTAAAATATTACAATATTAAATGGTGATTATCTCTTAAATGGTTAGAGATAGAAAATCACATTATGTATGATTCTTGCAGGAAATTTAATTTCCTTTAATTTTTCATTTTAATATAGTATACCAAAAGTTGATAGTTTTCGAGATATTTAGGAAAAACCTAAAAATGGCACCTAAAATCAAAGATGGTGGCCACTTGCCGACCCCCCACGCTCGGGGCTTTTTGGTGTCTTAAAATAGACACCTAGGAGGAAATTTTAAAGCAATATCCAGAACTATAAGATTTTTTTCAGGCAAATTTTAAATATAAAATGACTGGGCTAATTCCGGGATATGCAAACTTGTAAAAGGGTAAACTAACCAACAAACAACAAATACATTAAAAACAACAAAGCAACACCCAAAAACAAATAGAATTACAACTAAAAAAATAACAAACGATGTACTTAAACAACAACAAGCACAACAAAAGATGCAAAATAATAATGAGTGTCAATATAATGGCGATATAAAATAAGACAAAACAGGTAGTGGAAAATTTGCAACACAAAAAAAACAAATGCAAGCTAACGTAACAAAACGACAAATAATGGAAACAACAATGAGAATAACGTGCACAACCATAAAACGTGAGAACAACGTATAAACAAAATACCCCCGTAGCAGCAAACCTGCGTACTCAGCGAATTTCCAATACATATATATATATATATATATATGTATCTTAATACCACAAAAAACCAAATACCAAGTTTCATCAATAAACGATTTATGGCCTTTTTAATTATTCTCCATAAGAATAACATGGCGACTGAGTATGCAGGTTTGCTGAAGAAAGGAACACAACAAAATTGGGTTTTATACAAATATCAATATAACTCAAGTAAATGAAGCCACATACCAAATTTTATTAATTTATGTTCATAATTAAGGGAGATAACACGTTACTTATTCTCCATAAGAATAACATGGGGGCTGAGTCCGCAGGTTTGCTGCTACGGGAACTATAGGCAAAAAAATGTTTTTTAGTGCAAATATCAATAAACCACAACGATATGAAACAATATACCAAATTTCATCAGGATAAGTTGATAAATAAGCGAGATATACAATTTTTCTTATTCTCCATAAGAATAACATTGGACAACGTACTGTGTTTAGCATTTTCAATATCTCAGTAACCAATTGACGTAGAGCAACGATCAAAACACCAAATTGTTTGTTTTTTTTAGCTGAATTTAGTAGTGAAAACTAAAATTGGATTTACTAAAATATTATATGTAAAAAACTCAAAAAACCCATTTTTGGGGTACAAAACCCCCCCAAAATACCCCTTTGGATAGAGCGATCTGGCTGGTTTTCGAACTTAAAGTCATAAATGATGTTTGTACCAAATTTCATCAAAATCAGATCATTTTTACGAGAGTTATCGCACCCACGGACACACACACACACATATATATATATATATATATATATATATATATATATATATATATATATATATATATATATATATATATATATATATACAGTTTTGAACGAATGGTGTTTTTGGCATCTGGGGACCTCAAAACGAAAATTTATCATGGTCCCGGGCCTAGGTCTCACCATGCCGACTACGGTAATAGCTTCTTCCCTATAGGGGAAATTTGCTAAAATAAACACGGAAAATCAAAATAAAAAACTAAGTCAATATACAAAATGGAACGGAAGGTTCTAATATTTGATAGCGTAACTTGCGTTGTGTTTTGGGGTAGCCAGGAAGGCTAATAAACAGCTCCCTACACAACAGATGCATTATACCATTTGCTTCTTCCTCAGGAGCAGGAGCGTTGTAGAGTTGAAAGATGGTTTGAAATTGAACCCTGAATCTCATTGGCAGAATAGATTGGAGTCTTACACCTCCTGTAACAAAGACATACAAAGCATAGTGTGAAATCGCTATACAAAATACGATCAATAAAATACATATGGATTTTTGTGAGGGCAAATTTGTTGTGTAGATTTGCGTTCACTGTGTACTGCCTCATATATTTTATATTTCAATAATTTATTCAATTGTTTCGAAATTATGGGAGTTATTCAACTATTCATAAAGAAAAAAGGTAAGGAAAACGATTTTTTTCGCAAATTGCATCTCCTATTTTTATATTTGTTATAACAGTAGAGTTATAATACTAATACGGTACTTAAATTCCCATGATTACAATCTACTTTTAGTCCACGTCACGGCTAGCTGCACCCTAAATTAACTCGTCTATATAAAACTTTAACGTGTGAATTCCTTTAACTGTTTCGGTCGTGAAATGATCCGCGATTCCGAGTGACCCAGTTTATAACAGGGGAAACCGTTTATAACGATATACAAGGGTATTTAAACCAATCGGAAGCCTAAAGACAGGAAGTTGTTAAATAACCGCGCCAATATCCGTTGTACCGTTGGAACATCCGGTAGAGATGGACAGTACCGACTGGCGCGAAACTAGGCCACTTTGTAATAGAAACAGTGAGGAATTTACGTATGCAAAATAAGTTGTTACATTATTCCTCATTAGAGCAATGATTGGACTGGTTAGGAGGTATACAACTTATTCAACTTTCTAGTGGTTTCCATAAAAAGTAACTAGAAGAAGCTTTCTTATCAGAGATAGTTGCGTGCATAAACTAGACACCTTGGATTTACCTATGGGGATATCATAGACATCCTGCACCGCTCTTCCTCCCCGGCCCTCCATAGACACCCGTAACCATGGAAATCAACATATTCCATTTTTTCTTACTTTTCCTTATCTTCGAAGGGCATGGGCACTCACAAGGTCTAGCATTTCAGAATGTCAAAATCACTTGATGTTTCTAGGAAAATTGAAATTCTAACCTCAAATTGAAAAGAGAAGTGTAGAATCATTTTTTGTTCATCGTTTTGCTGACGTGAGATCAGAATCCAACGTGAAATCATCATGTTCCGCTTTGGAGTATGATCTGTATCTATAGTAGATCAATTCTTGCTTGTATGGCTACATTTTCTGCGATGACTTGAGAGCCATCAAGAGGAAATATCCCCTCCACTGATCCTACACTGTCTATTGACACAATAAACTACCCATGAAACGTAATGTTGCTCAACGACCAGCTGTGATACGATCGTGCAATGCAAATAAATCAAAACACTTTGTCCTGAGGTATAAGTAAGAAAAGTTTGTAGCGGGTGTCAATTACCTGAACCACTCTTTTACTTGCTGGCTATCAAGTCTTCAGTACGGTAACTGCGCTCTATCAGCTGAAGGCTGAAGGCTCAAAACTAGAATAACCCACCTGTAGAAGAGTGGGACCTCGGTAAAACGTTATTTACACGGTTCGACACGCCTCAATGAACCGCCCGTCTGTCTGTCTGTCTCCCCATGCATCCTACATCCTACATTCTACGCTACATGGTGCCGAGGCTTTTCTCAGTCACAGTCCACATATACAGGACACTCAGACGACACGTTACGCTGTTTATCCAGCAGGATTCTGGAGCAGCGACGGGTCCTTGTTGTATCGAACTAGATCGGCATCCTAAAATAATATTTCCACAGTTGTTGTATTTCGCCGTGTTTTATAAACACAATACAAAAACAATTTATAATACAAAAACAATTTTTCTTGTATTAGGTTGTTACTTAAATTAGTTCAGAAGTTTTAACAGGATCCGGCTCAAAAGACCAAAACTTTTATCCGGCCCAGAAAAACAAAATGTATCCGGCCCAAAGGACCAAATTTTTCTTCAACTCTTTAAGAACGGACTCTTTAAGTTAGGGTCATCTTTTTCGTTTCTACTAGCTTCCCTAGTAAGGCCGATGTTAACGTTTATGTTCTGTATATCCTAAAATAGATTATCAAAAATAATTTAACTATGGCTCACTTAAACGAGCAATAATCCGATTGATTTCATACAGCAAAATTTTGATATCACAAATCTAAAGAAAACATTCCGATAAAATGTGTTTCGTAAATTTCTAAATGCTTTCAATATTTTTGATTTTTATAGAATAAATATTTTGTTACGTAAATCATTTTGTAAAAAGGAATAAATAGGCTTTTTTTGCTTAAAAGAAGCCATAAATCAATTATTTCGGTTAAGCAGTTTAGGAGGGACGTGACTTAAACGTTAAAATTGGTTTGTGATTAAATTATCCAGCTGGAAACAGATATAAACGCAAAATAGTTCGTGACCGGAGCCCCCTCTTGATCAATTAATCCGATTAAACCGAAAATAAAAGGACATTTCGAATGTGAGAGAGCAACAAACTCTCGCTGCAAGATAAATGATAGCCTCAGGGCGCTAACGATTTACGACCTTGTTGTCGTAGGTAGCGCTGATTCTGAAGGTCGAAATTCGCTAATCACCTGTTACATGTGGGAGCTTCACTTTCACCTCATGTGAATAGCATTTGTTTATTTTGCATTAACATGAACTCATATCCGTTATTTATAAATATACTGTCAATTATGTACTGAATAGAGTGAATCATTTGAAATCAGTATTCTATTGTTTTATCTCAAATTTAAAACATATAATTTCGGGAATTAAACTTGTTTTAATTCACTGTGTTTTAAAATATAGTTTTCACCAAAACTTCAAATAAAGTAAATCTAAAAGAAATTTAAAGGGAGAAAGCTGTCTTTCTTTGCCTTGAGATACACTTTTTGTTCGTGTTTTTAACTGTTTAAGTCCTTGCTTATAACAGTTTAAAAATACTACCTGAAGACCTGATTTTTATAGAATCAAATGTTAAGGTATTCAGCATTTATTCATGGTTCAGGTTTTTTTTAAGATCTTTTCTAGTTAGAAATATGGCTGTAGTATGAAACCTTTCCGAATTCATTTCTTTAAATGTTTAACATAAATTCAATATATTTCCCCCTAAATCTATTGAACATCCATAAAATTGGCTTGATCAAAATGAACACTTACATTCAAATACCTACTCCCGTGTTGACAAATGTTCCCCTCAAACAAACAAGTACCTTAACACGAATGCAGTAAATCAATACCGCCAGGACATATATATTATCGGATGTAATCGCGAGTACAAGATAATCGGCATTTAACATTCGATTTTTTTGTAATCGGTACCGTAAATTACTCGTTTATTTCTCCACCGTAACGCCTGCAGGGGGAAAATTGCAATAAATCAATCATAAATATATCGTAATCGATTTTTATTATCGGATCACATGATAATCGGTATTCAGAAACCAATTACTTGATACACTCAGTTGTAATCGATACTGTAAATTAATCGTTTAGTTTTCTACCACAACACCTATCGGAGGAAAAATACTGTAAATAAATCCTAGATACATCACAATCGATATTTTTATCGGATGCAATCGCAAGTACAGTATAATTGGTGCTCAATAACCGATTTCTTACTATTCTCAGTTGTAATCGGTATCGTAAATGAATCGTTTATTTCTTCACCGTAACACCTACCGGGTTAAAAATACAGTAAATAAATTGTAATCTATATTTATTATCGGATGTTATAGCGAGAACAAAATAATCGGTGGGCATAACCGATTATTTGGTGCACTCAGTTGTAATCGGTATTGTAAATTAATCGTTAGCTCTCCACCGTAACACCGACCGGGTTCTGACAAGTCTGTCGTGTTCGTGAACTCCTCGGCTTGCGTGTTGACGGCCGATGAGCAGCCGAGGTCGACGCTCTGGAGGCTAGGAGGCGAGGAGGCGGACAAGTAACGCCCTCCAGCTCCCTCGGGCCCGGGTCTCTGGGAACGTCAAGTGTAACAGTTCGTACACAGGCGGAATCCAGCATTGAAGTACCCTACCCGTTGGGCCCGGGATATGCGTCTCAACATACAGCAAATGTTAAAATTTATCCGGCACTGAGGACCAATATGTTAAAATGTATCCAGCCTGGAGGACCAATATGTTAAAATGTATCCGGACCGGAGGACCAATATGTTAACATTTATCCGGCCCGGAGGACCAATTGGACTGATATAGAATGATTTATTCGTTCGCTAAGACAGTATCAAGTCTGAAAGTACCTATCCACGGTGTCTACTGATACTGGAAATACTGAAAATACTGGATTTTTCATTGTACCCTGGAAATACTGGAAAAATACTGGAATGAAGATTGATAACCGATCCGACACAAAAATTAAGGTTTGACAGTTAATTCCAAGTTTCAAGCGTAGGTTTAACTTTGTTTATACTTTTAACATCTTTAATAGACGGCATACATTTCCTAACATAAGTGTTTGTGTAAATTTAGTTGTTGGAGAAATATGTTAATTCTATTGACAGTTTGTAAAACAATTACTTAATTGTCTTCTTTTTAACCATAATAAAGTATTATCGTAATGGTATTAATATTATTTCCTTCCTATTTAATTGTAATGCTGCCGCGTAATACTGGAATTTTGTCAAAAGTTGAACTGGAAATATACTGGAATTCCAAAATCAAATGTCAGTAGTCCCCCTGCTATCTCTTTGGGTCCGGGATAAAGCTTACAACGAATAAGTTACTACATCTCATCCAGCCTAGAGTTCCAATCGGACTGGCTAAAAGGACTACTTCATAGTTCTTGTGCTAAAACAGTATCCAGATTTAATCTTACATTTATCGTCCCTGGGACACACAACTTCCAATAAATGATCTCATTTATCCGGCCCAGAGGACCAATCAAACTGATGACTTTAAGGATTGTTTTAATAAAAATATATCTATTCTTCTTCTAAGGTAGAGTTCGAGGCGCAGAAGGGGTTTTAATAGTGTGCAAATCACGAAATCACTGAAGTTCCCATGTCACTCTTATGGAAGAAAACATATTTTAATTAGGACCCATTGCTTTATCTCAATTATTTTCATTCTAATTAACAGCTATTTTTAGAAATATTTCTAACTGCAGTCTATCACTGTGTTGTTTGTATTTTATTTATTATTTATTTATTTTATTTTAATTATTTTATTTACTTTATTATTTTGGCTTGTTTTTTATTACTCTACAATAATCGATCAAAATTAATCAAAAATCAAATTACAACTGTAATATGATTTCAAAATATATCGTTGCACATAAAACAATCACCACCATAAATCCAAGTCTGTCTATAACAGATCTTGTCTGTCTATATAGTTGGTGGTTATTTCTACCAACACACCCATTCGTTTTAATCCTCATGATTATCCTTCGGAATCCAACCCAAAACCGTTTTCCGAAATGTCAAAATTAGCAATACACGCGTTACCGCTAATGGCCAAACGGTCGATCTAATTACAGCCTAGCTGGATGCAAGAGCGACCACATAACTGGACAGGCGTCCTCAATTGGATAATTGTAGGCGGTAGAAACTCACCTTCGATCAGCTGATTTCGGATTTTCATAACTGGGGCGGCGGTAACAGCTGTTTGTTTGACATCCCACATTATCTGGTTTAGGTGAATGTTTGTTTGCCTCTCTACATTCTGTTTGAGCTTTTTAGTGAAGTACACCTGGGGGCCGATCCTTGCTCGGGAAAGGCCAGTCAGTTTGTTTAGATGACTTATATTTCAGGAGTAATATTTCACCACCCCCTCTACCGATTATCAGATTTGTACAACTCATTTGCCTCTTTTCTGCATTTTTAAGGTCACTACAGTTGTTATATATAGCTGAATGTCCCTTATATTTATTTTGGATATATGTAATCTTCATTCAGTGGTTTTAGTCATTGCTCTCAGAAAACCACATGTTAATTATAAACTACATGAGTATTACTTTGACAATTCCCTGATTGATTATAAACAGTTGTTTTATGATTCTTTTGTTTTGATTTGAAACTATTTAAGCATGATTTTTTAACTTTTTTAATTATTTTTTTACTTGATTAGATTTTTCCTGGTAATGAACCCTGTCTAGAACTTATTTTTAACCAGGTAATTAGTTTATTACAACGTTTGAAGGAAATCGTTTTAGCCGTTTTTGAGATCAATAGTTGCAAGAAAGCATTCAAGCAAGCAAACCTTACTCATATATTAGAGTAGTCCCTGGGGGCCGAGCTTTGCTCGGGGAAGACCAGTCAGTTAGTTTAGAAGATTTGAAGTAATACTTCACCACTCCTCCAACTGATTATTAGATTTGTATATCTCATTTGACTCTTTTCTGTATTTTAAGGTAATTCCAGTTGTTATTATAGCTCAATGTCCCTTTCCTTTATTCCGGATATGACCACTCTACATATGCAATCTTTAATCAACAGTTTAGTCACTGCTCTTAGGAAACCACATGTTGTTAATTTTAAACAACACGAGTATAACTTTGACAGTTCCCTAGTTGATTATGAACAGTTGTTACAATTCTTTTGTTTTTGATTTTAATCTCCTTAAGCCCAATGTTAATTTTTTAACTTTTAATTTTTACTTTCTCCCCGTATACGTAGTATATGGAGAAAGTATTGTTTTCGTCAACATTTTTGAATTTGAGTTGTTAGTGGCAATATTCGTTTTAGTGCTCACTGAACCCAAAAACGTGGTTTTTACGTACAGTGCTAGAGCCCTAACCAATGGGCCGATTTTTTTTAAAATTTGGTATGTAGGTACTAATCCACGATATCTCGATGTTTTTTCATTTTTTAAATTTTTCATTTTTAAGGGTAATTATCCCCCAAAAATCGCCAAAAAACATGAAAAATCCAAATTTCTCAAAAACGGCTTTAATGATTTTCATTAAATTTTAGTGGTTTGTAGAACTTAAGGTTTCAAATAAAATGACACCACCCGAATTTCTGTAAAAATTCGAGTTCAGAAATTACAGAGCTTAAAAAATCCAAAATTCAGGTTTTTTGATTTTTCATAAAAAAAATATTAAAAAATATTACTCTTCACCATTAAAAAGAGCGCAGAAAACTAAATAAATTAGTATCCTGAATTACTATTCTACAATTGCTGGTTACGGAGAAAATTTTAATTTTAATTTTTCGGTAAACACATTACGTTGTCCAATGTTATTCTTATGGGGAATACCAAAATTACTATTTCTCTCTTATTTACTGATCAATATCATTAAATTTGTATGCAGGTCTAGTTAGCATTGAAAAACAGAGGATGTTCGAAATATGTTGTCACTTAACCCTTTGGGGGGGGATGAGGGGGCATTTCCCCTCTTTTAACCACTGTGTGTAGCAAAGGATACTGTAGTGCCTACATAAAAGGGATTTGGGTGGAAATTTTTGAAAACAGCTTATTTAAACGATTTTCTGTACATTCAACCGTAATTTATATACTATATTTAGTAAATAAAAAGTAATCTTTTCAATTAAAGTTAGGCTAAAAAGGAGAAAGGATGTGTCAGTTTCCCGATACCGTTTATTGGGTTTATTACATCATTTGATTTTTCCTGGGGATGAGACCTGTCTAGAACTTATTTTTAGCCCAGAAATTAGTTAGTTACAACGTTTGGAGGAAATCGTTGGAGCCGTTTTAGAGATCAGAGTTACAAGCAAGCACGCACGCAAACCTTACTCACATTAGAGTATAGGATGGTATGCTAGGATTTAGCACATAAGCTATCGCTGTAAGTGGATTTTTTTTCTAAAGGGACCGTGCGTAGCTTTCCGCATTTGAAGTATGTAGATGCAAAAATTCCTTTCGCCAATATTTTTATATATGACATTTTGTGTAGAAAAGTCCAATTCGATGAAAAAATCTGAGTGAAATAATTCTCTCATAGAAATATAATACCCCCGTCGCAGCAAACCTGCATACTCAGCGAATTTCCAATGAATATATAACATAACACATTAAAACACTTAACAGGATTCATAAGAAATGTATTCACAAACAAGCGATAGTTAAAATATTAATTATTCTCCGTAAGAATAACATTGGGGATGAGTACGCAGGTTTGCTGCAACAAGGCACACAAAGTAATAGGTTTTTATGCAAATATCAATAGAACTCATCTTAGTGAAGCCACATACCAAGTTTCATCCATATACATTCATAAATAAGCGATATATAACATTTTAAGTATTTTCCATAAGAATAACATGGGGACCAAGAACCTAGGTTTGCTGCTACAGGAACCATAGGCGAAAAATTGTTTTTTTGTGCAAACAACAATAAACCACAACCAAATCAAGCCTTAAACCAAATTTTGTCAGTTTATGTTCATAAATAAGCGAGATATACAATTTTTCTTCTTTTTCATAAGAATAACATTAGACAACGTACTGTGTTTAGCACTTTCAATATCTTGGTAACCAATTGACGTAGAGCAATGATCAAAATACCAAATTGTTTGTTTTTTTAAGCTGAATTCAATGGTATAAATTTAAATTTGATTTAAATAATAATTACATGTGAAAACCCCAAAAAACCCATTTTTGGGGTACAAAACCCCCCCAAAACCCCCCTTTGGATAGTGCGATTCGTCTGGATTTCGAACTCGTTCAAATAAATGGTACTTTACACATTTGTACCAAGTTTCATTAAGATCGGACCTTTTTTACGAGAGTTATCGTGCTTACGGACACACACACATATATATATATATATATATATTTATATATACATACATAAAAATTTGAACGAATGGTGTTTTTGGCATCTGGGGACCTCAAAATGAAAAGTTATCATGGTCTCGGGCTTAAGTCTTACCATGAGACCTACGGTAATAGCTTCTTCCCTATAGGGGAAATTCGCTAAAAAGATAATACCCCCGTCGCAGCAAACCTGCATACTCAGCGAATTTCCAATGTATATATAACATAACACATTAAAACACTTAACAGGATTCATAAGAAATGTATTAACAAACAAGCGATATTTAAAATATTAAGTATTCTCCATAAGAATAACATTGGGGATGAGTACGCAGGTTTGCTGCAACAAGGCATACAAAATAATGGGTTTTTATGCAAATATCAATAGAACTCATCTTAGTGAAGTCACATACCAAGTTTCATCCATATACATTCATAAAAAAGCGATATATAACATTTTAAGTATTTTCCATAAGAATAACATGGGGACCAAGTACCTAGGTTTGCTGCTACAGGAAACATTGGCGAAAAATTGTTTTTGTGTGCAAACAACAATAAACCACAACCAGATCAAGCCATATACCAAATTTCGCCAGTTTATGTTCATAAATAAGCGAGATATACAATTTTTCTTTTTCTCCATAAGAATAATATTAGAAAACGTACTGTGTTTAGCACTTTCAATATCTCGGTAACCAATTGACGTAGAGCAATGATCAAAACACCAAATTGTTTTTTTTTTTTAGCTGAATTCAATGGTATAAATTAAAATTTGATTTAAATTAAAATTACACGTGAAAACCCCAAAAAACACATTTTTGGGGTACTTAACCCCCAAAAACCCCCCTTCGGATGGTGCGATTCATCTGGTTTTCGAACTCGTTCAAATAAATGGTACTTTACACATTTGTACCAAATTTCATTAAGATCGGACCTTTTTTACGAGAGTTATCGTGCTTACGGACACACATATATATATATATATATATATATATATATATATATATATATATATATTGAACGAATGGTGTTTTTGGCATCTGGGGACCTCAAAATGAAAAGTTATCATGGTCTCGGGCTTAAGTATTACCATGAGACCTACGGTAATAGCTTATTCCCTATAGGGGAAATTCGCTAAAAATAAATATACATTAAAAAAACTTGATTTTAAGTGTTTTGACATAATTTTAAAACTTGAATCAGTTTTACGAGCGCAGGTGTTTGTCCCAGCTTAATAACGTAATTTCAAAAAATATTAATCGAAATCAGTGTATAAAACTTGTTAAAAAATAATAAAAAGTTGAAAATCTGTGAAGATGAAGATGATGATTCGGAGAATCGCTGAAATTGAAGAGACCATTACTGCAGAATCAAAGACTCCACTCGAAACAAAGTCCAAACAAACTTTAATCACGATTCAACTTAACTCGGTTTAAATTGGATTAATTTAAAATAAAAAGTTTCAATACCAATCGATTCCATTCGGAGAAACTTTGGGTTTCCCTCTCATTAAAAAGAACATTAATCAACTGTCAACAGGTAACGCGTTTTGTGGAAACATCGTTCGAAGTTTTATTTAGAAAATCAAATCCCTGAGAGGTTTATTGACGTTTGTAGAAAGCAATCTCGTAAATCAAGTTGTTTAACGTCAACAGCTGTGTTTGATCCATAAATACAGTTTCATAGGCAATTAAAATCACACAGCTGATCAAATTCTAATATTTAAAAATGTGTTTTAACTTGACACGTTTACTACGTGTATGGCTTTATTTAGGTGAGGTTGAATAAAAAAGCAAATATATTTTTTCCTCCGATTTTTCCACTGAAACCTTTCATTCGTGGGTCAGACTTCTGATTTTACAATGTTCCTGGGATTGTTTGTCTTTATATATAGCTATCGTACGTGAAAAGTCATAAAAAAACACAATTAATTTATACTTTTGTTACTACGGCCAAAATGAAATTTATACTTGCTTAGGGTTTTTGCAAGGACGTGAGGAGCTATAATAGTATATTTCATCACTAGGGCCGAAAGTGACGCTTTTCGATACGAGCCCAAGTTTAACGACCGAGGCGAAGCCGAGATCGGAAAATGAGCGAGGATCGAAAAGCCACTTTTGGCCCATGTGATGAACTATATTTTTCGTCTCACTGCACAATATATTAAGCTAACTGCTTTCTCAAAACTAATATTTTACAACTTGTTTACCTTTAAAAGCTTGCTCCCAAAATGGCTTCCATCTTGTTCTTGCTATTTAAAACAAACACCTGTTACTACAGATGTATTCAACTATTGTCTGTTACGTTTGTTTTAGTGTTAGGTTAGACTAACAATAACTGTAGGTATATCGAATGCTGTGGACTATCGATTGCAAGAAGGGATACTGTAGTCAACCGTTTCGAGCTATATCAGGAATCAGACTCGCTGCGAACTGAAAAGAACTACTTTCGCCCCACAACGCATGTAGTATTGAAAACAGCCGTTTTCCAAGCAGTATGTCGAAAATATAATTTACATATAACAATTTTATAATTTTCGGTCCACCTTGTGACTTGTTAATCAGTACGAAATCATAAATTGCCCCAAAAAACCTTCCCAAAAAGGCGCAAACCTGAAAATTATTACTGTTCCTTAAATAGTGCAATGTTGAATTTCGCGTTACATATGCGTAGATGTAAAAGGGGCTTTCACCCAGAGAGGACCCTGCTTTCACCCTTAAATCCAATTGAGACAAAATTCGTTGTTCACTTATTTGGAAATGCTCTATGTTTGAAGCATTTAGTCACATAAGTTACCATTCTCCCCATTGGGACCTCGCAGATATAAATTGCAATTCAGGTCAACAACTATCAATTTCTTGAAGATCATTGTACGTGTTATTGGTGAGTATTACTAAATAAAAACAGTGTTGTTCAGACGTAAAATTGTGTTTTAGCGAATTTCCCCTATAGGGAAGAAGCTATTACCGTAGGTGGCATGGTAAGACTTAAGCCCGAGATTATGATAACTTTTCGTTTTGTGGTCCCCAGATGCCAAAAACACTATTCGTTCAAATTTATATATATATATATATATATATGTGTGTGTGTGTGTGTGTGTGTGTGTGTGTGTGTGTGTGTGTGTGTGTGTGTGTGTGTGTGTGTGTGTGTGTGTGTGTGTGTGTGTGTGTGTCCGTTACCGCGATAACTTTTGAAAGAAACACCCGATTTTGATGAAATTTGGCACAAATGTGGAGAGTAGTATTTATAACTTTAAGTTCGAAACCCAGATCGATCGCACTATGGGAAGGGGGTTTTATGGGGGTTTACAATTTTCCAAAAATCTGTTTTTTGCAAATTTGACCCCAAAATGTTAAAAACACTCAATTTTTGTTATAAATATTTTATAGAGCTTAAACAAACAAATAATTTAGTATTTTGAATCATCAACCTAAGTTAATTGGTTGCGGAGAAAATCCAAAAAAACGTGTCCCATGTTAATCTTATGGGAAAAAGGTTTTTAGATTTTTCTCAGATAGCTTTACTAAAAACTTCATATTTCTGTTTATTAATGTGTTTAGCTCAACAAAACAAACATTTTGGTGTTTTAATCGTTGTTCTACGTTCAACCGTTGCAGAGATATTCAAAGTGCTAAACACAGTATGTTGTCCAATGTTATCCTTATGGAGAATAAATAAAATTTGATATCTCGATTATTTTTGAATGTATATTGATGAAACTTGGTATGTGGCCTTCAACTAGTTGTGGTATATTGATATTAGCACAAAAAACAAGTTTTTTGTTGATAGTCCCCGTAGCAGCAAACCTGCATACTCGGCCCCCATGTTATTCATATGGAGAATAAGTAAAGTTGTATATCTCCCTTAATTATGAACCTAAATTAATAAAACTTGATATATAGCTTCACCTGGTTCAGTTATATTGATAATTGAAAAAATTACTTATTTTCCTCGTTGCAGCAAACCTGCGTCCTCAACCCTAATGTTATTCTTATGGAGAATAAATAAAATGATATATATCACTTATTTATGGATGTATTTTTGTGAAACTTGGTAAGTAGCTCTATGTAGTAGTGAGTCACATATATATGCATTGGAAATTTGCTGAGTACGCAGGTTTGCTGCTATGGGGGTATTTATTTAGTAATACAACTTAACTGTACTCAGTGGCAGTCTGCAGTAATATTTCTTATAACAGATCTTTAATTGAATTAAATTAACCGAAACACATGTTACCCTATTAAAATATTTTTAGTGAATTTCCTTTGGAAAGTGAACTATTAGAATGACCCGCACGGAGCTACCTAAGCCCGGGCCCACCATACAAGTTCCTAACGTGACCCCCTGAACACGTTTTGGGGGGTCGTTCAAAATGTTATATATACAAAGGGCCCAAAAAGGGTCAGAAAAGCCCCGTATGTAAAATTATTGCATTTAAAAAGATGGGAATTAGTGAGGCAAAAGTTTTATGCCCTTTCTCGTTATTCTAGCATACATATTTACCGAGTTATTAAAGAAAATGTGTTTCGACTAAACACAGTACGTTGTCTGATGGGGTTTTTACACTAGAAAATCCTGTTACTCCTTTGTTAGAGTACTTTTGTCATCCCTAGCAACCTCATGCTTACTTTCAAGCCTGTCTGGATCTTCTCCTAACATTATAATGCGCAAAATTGTGTTCCCAGCTTTGCAGGTAAATGAAACCAGGAGCATCAGAACAGCCAAAAATTACTGTTTTCAGATTTTAATAAAAATTGGAATAAATGTATGTTTTTACACTTATTTTGAGTTTTAAAAGTTTTTATGTGGGAATTCACTTCCCTCACGTCAGCGTGCTGCGTGCGAACTCGTTTATCATTAGAATGACTTGGGAACCTTAAGAGCCAGTGGGTTGAATCCCCGAGGACTGAGGATAAAATAAATTACTTTCGAAACATCTTAAAGAAATCTCTTTGCTTTGTCAACTCAATCGTTAAAACTGGCCAAAAAATAAAAACATAACTGACCTCACAACACACCCCTTAGGGAATCAAGATGTAGAGTACCTGAGGGACCGAGCTTTGCTCGGAGAAGGTCAGTTATTTTGTTTAGATGACGTTGAGTAATTTTTCACCACATCCCCTACTGACAACCGAATTTGTTTGGCCATTTTCTTCTTTTTGCTCAGGATGTGGACTTTCCACTAGAGATATTTTCACCCGTTCTCGATTAAATTCAATGACAATTTCGCTGACATAACAACAGGTTGTATGCTACTCAGACCCACCGTTGTCAAGTATAAGACAGTTGATGACTTATTTCCAATCGCGGTAGCAATCTCTGACAGCGAGATAGAGCGTTGCGGGAGCTAACTAGTTGGGCGTCCCCCAGGGATACACTTTTGGCCCATTTGCGTTCTAGCGTTCTAGCGGTCGCGTGCGGAGGCAAAATCGTCGCTTGATTGGAATAACTGAAACTAGACGTTTCCGTTGCCACCGGTAACGTGGTATCGAGGTAGAGTCACGTGGGTTGGGTTGGTGTAATACATCCAACCTCTTTTGGTCGAATTGAAACAATGTCCATATGGTTGAAAAATTGTTACCTTGCAATTTGTTTCCCTGATGGTACTAGCCTTTTCATTTATATACTAAAAGAACAACCCGATTTTTGTGACCAAGCTACCGGTGGAACTATTTATTCTTGGATTATTTGTGAATTTACTTTGGAAAGTGAACTATTAGCATGACCTGCACGGCGAAACTTAAGCCCAGTACAACTATAGAACTTCCTAACGTGACCCCCTGAACACGTTTTGAGGGGTTGTTCAAAATTGTATGTATATTTCGGTCGCATTTGTTGTCCGATTTACTTCAAATTTGGTAGGGACGTTCTTTTCTGTAATCAGTTGGACAAGTTCGTTGGGCAAAACAATCGGAAAACTCTTAAACCCTTTTTTTGGGGATTAATCTTTCAAATTTTGAGTTTTTGGGCCCAAAAAGGGTCATAAGAGCCCCAGATGTAAAATCAATGCATGTAAAAAGATGGGAATTAGAGAGGCGAAAGTTTTAAGCCCTCTCTCGTCATTCTATCAGAAATATTTACCGCGTTATTAAAGAAAATGTGTATTGACTACACACAGTACGTTGTCTTATGGGGGTTTTACACGAGAAAAACCTGTTATTCCTTTGTTAGAGTACTTTTATCATCCCCAGCAACCTCACGCTTACTTTCAAGCCTGTCTGGACCTTCTCCTAACATTATAATGCGCAAAATTGTATTCCCAGCTTTGCAAATAAATTAAACCAGGAGTATCAGAACAGCCAAAAAATCAATGTTTTCAGATTTCAATAAAAATTGGACAAATGTATGTTTTTACACTTATTTTGAGTTTTAAAAGTTGTTATGTGAAAATTCACTTCCCTCACGTCAGCGTGCTACGTGCGAACTCGTTTGTTATTTGAAAGCCCTTAACGCCTTCATGTGTACTGTTGATACTTAGCAAAACATAGAACAGAAGAAGGAACTTCTTCCAGACGTTTGAAGCCAACTTCTGGAAAGACATCTCAATATGAAGTAATATGGTATATGTAATATAAAGTATATGAGCTGGGCTATCCCAAAAGAAATATAGTTGCTCAAATTCATAACTTGATTTAAATCAGTATTAGATTTTTGGTACAAACGTAACATTTGGTAACAGTGTTTGCAGTACTGGTGAGCTGGTTGGTAAAATATTTCAAACGTGGTTACTTTTTCAAATTTTACGTTACTTATTAGATATTGACTTTCTGTGTTGGTTGTGATGAACAATCTCATAAATATAATATTGTTGAAATTTGGTAACATCTTGGTAATTTATTTGTTTTAAGCGTATTAGTAATTGTGAGTTAAGAAGTGAATGCGGGGATTTGAAAATATTTTGTTACTAATAAGCAATGGTCTATATTTGCACAAACTTGACAATTTTCAATCCATCTAATTGATATTTCAGCATACGATACACCTTCGTCTAGCGTTTTTTTGTATTCATTTAGGATATTGTGAAATTATAACCTTGTCTGCATCAATAGCCAAATAGAAGGTTGAGCAGAGTTGTGTACGACATGAACAGTAAAGAGATTTCTTTAAGATGTTTCGAAAGTAATTGATTTTATCTTCAGTCCTCAGGGATTCAACCCACTGGCTCTTAAGGTTCCCAAGTCATTTTATAAACAAAGAGGGGTACGTTTCTCAATGGTCATAACTATGCAAACAGCTCATGTTTCTTATAGTATCAACATTTCCCCCAAAAGTTTAGAATTTCCATCGCAAAGTTGATAACAACTTGCAAATTCCTAGAATACTGCAATACTGGACCAGTCAACGTATCTGTAAAACCATCTAGGTTATGTCGAGCTGTTCCTTTCCCGTTGCAAAGTCAAGTTTGCTCCCACATCATGATAAATTCAAGATCAAGAGGGGGTCGAGAGATCGTTAACTTGGCCGACACTGAACAAGTCTTCACGTTAAAGATATCAAATAAGACATCAAAGCGACGTAGTTTACGTTCTGCCGCGGTCGTCAAAGTCACCTGATTTAAAACAGCTGATTTACTAACCTGTTTTTGCTGGCAAGCGAAATTATTCCTAATGGTAAAGCTAATAAGGGTGGAAATCGCAAATGGTATGAAACTGTGCGGTTTTATTCGGCTTTTGGATGTGAATTGTTTTTAATGAATATAAATATTCATTGTGAATATAAAGTCTATTTCACCATATAATATTTACATCCGGTCCACTTTAAATTTGCCTACACAGAAACGATTGGAAACATAATTGGGTTCAGTGTGCAGCCCTGTCGTACGCCAACGCTATGCAATTTGAATTTAAGATTTTACGCACTCTGTTTTCGAACATTGTATCTTTTGAAAATGACTTTTATCAGTAATTGACTCATATATATTCTTAAATTCTTGGGAAATATAGAGAGAAGGGAAATGTCTTAAATCATATTGGAAACATATTTCAACTTTTATACTCTAATATGAGTAAGGTTTGCTTGCTTCTAACTCTGATGTCAAAAACTGCTCCAACGATTTCCTTCCAAAGCTGTAATTTATAAAGTTTATAATCAATCAGTGAACTGTCTAAGTAATACTCGAGTTATTTTTTATAATTGTTAACATTTGGTTTCCTCTCGTTCGTAGTTTCCTGAGAGCAGTGACTAAAACGGTTTATAAACAATTAATGAACTGTAAAATGATAGTATGTATTATCATGTGGTTTCCTGAGAAAAGTTACTTAAACCATTGAATGAAGATTACATATAAAGTGGTAATATCATATCCAGAATGAATCAAAGGGACATTGAGCTATAATAACAACTGGAGTGACCTTAAACTTGGAGAAAAGAGGCAAATGAGTTAAGCAAATCTGCTCCCCAGTAGGGGGAGTGGTGAAAAATTACTCCAAATAGTTTAAACAAACTGATTGACTTTCCCCGAGCTAAGCTCGGCCTCACAGGTACTAAATTTAATATTAATCCGAAACCACAGAGAGTAGCAAGAGAGAATAGTAGCCGATTTGTATATTGTATAGACTGGGGGCACCAGGAAATACGGCTTAACTGATAAAGCGCCTGTTTATGCAGAATTGAACTCTTTTATTCTATCTTTATCATCATCTACACGCGATCTCACATTGATAATGCTGAGTCGATCTGATAACTCTTAAATTGTGAGAAACCACTGTTTTATGCTCTTAGGGTTCTTATCATTCCTCTACGATCACCGTGCGGTTGCGAACGTTCTCATCGATTTGCCTGTAGATAGAAAAGAATAGGTTGATAAGAAGGTCATAAATACAAACGATACCCCCGTCGCAGCAAACCTGCGTACTCAGCGAATTTCCAATGCAAATATGTGGGTATCACTACTACCTAGAGCCACTTACCAAGTTTCATAAAAATACATGAATTAATAAGTGATACATAGCATTTTATTTATTCTCCATAAGAATAACATTATAATTGAGTACGCAGGTTTGGTGCAACATGGAAGGTAAGAAATGTGTTTTTTTCAATTATCAATAAAATACCTGTTGCCTGTTGCCTGTTGTTTACATGTTGCTCAACCAGGTGAAGCTACTTAATTTAGGTTCACAACTAAGGGAGATATAAAACTTTACTTATTCTCCATATGAATAACATGGGGGCCGAGTATGCAGGTTTGCTGCTACCGGGAAAAATTTTAAAAAACTTGTTTTGTGCTAATATCAATATACCATAACTAGATGAGGCCACATACCAATTTTCATCTATATACATACATAAATAATCGAAATATAACATTTTATTTATTCTCCATAAGGATAATTATATCACAACATTTATGAAAAAAGTTAGCAAAAATACAATAAAACTATAGTTCAAACCTAGTAATATTAGCCCTTTTGCCATGGCATAAAACAGTTCACAGGGAATTACCACGTTTTCATGAAACATCGACGCACTAAAAAGAAATACATGGACAGCAAATCCATTATTGTTGTATATGATGTGGTTTCCTGAGAGCAGAGATTAAAATATTTGAGTGAAGATTACATATATAGAGTAGTAAAATAAATCAAAGGGACATTGAGCTATAAATAACAACTGGCGTGACCTTAAAAATGTAGAAAAGAGGCAAACGAGTTATACAAATCTGATTATCAGTAGGGGGAAGTGGTGAAATATTACTCCGAGTGATCTAAACAAACTGACTAGCCTTCCCCGAGCAAAGCTCGGTCCCCAGGTAATTTTGTTTTAAGAGCATAAGTTTAATGTGACTTGAAGGAATTAAGAATATACAGTGTGTATGAGTTAAGCCTCCGAATCACTGATCAATAAACGTGTACTTGTTTAAATTACCTTATCGTCAAGTAATCCTATTTTCCTCGAAAGGCGTATGGACGTTTCAGGAACATAGGATCACTTGACTATAAGGTAATTTAAACCAGGACACATTTAAACATCGTTCATAACAGATCTTATCAGGGTTTACTATTTCTTTGCCATAACAGTCTCTAACATTAAAATACCCCTTCGCAACAAACCTGCGTACTCAGAGAATTTCCAATGAATGTAAATAATATATCTTAATAACATATTAAGCCACTTACAAGGATTCATAAGAAATATATTCACAAAAGGATATATTTAAAATGTTAATTATTCTCCCTAAGAATAACATTGGGGTTGAGTATGCAGGTTTGCTGCAACAAGGAACGTAAAATAATGGGTTTTTATGCAAATATCAATAGAAATAAACTAAGTGAAGTCAAATAATAAGTTTCATCCATATACATTAATATGTAAGCTATTTATGAGATTTTAATGACCCTCAATAAGAATAACATGGGGTCGAGTACCCAGGTTTGCTGCCACGGGATTCATCGGAAAATTGGTTTTCTAAACAACAATAAATCACAACCAGATGAAGCCATATACCAAGTTTTGTCAGAGTATGTTCCTAAATAAGCGAGATATAAAATTGTTCATTTTCTCCATAAGAATAACATTAGACAACGTACTGTGTGTAGCACTTTCAACCTCGCGGTAACCAATTAACGTAGAGCAATGATAAAAACACAAAATTTTTGTGTTTTTTTGAGGTGAATCCAACGGTACAAATTAAAATGTAATTTCAATAAAAATTACGTAAGAAACACCAAAAAACCCTTTTTGGGGTACAAACCCCCCACCCAAAAAAAACCTCTTCGGATGGTTATAAAACACTAATAAAATAAACAGCGTCTGTCCCTATGATGTCTTCTGGGCGGTAACACACATCTCTCGTATACCTATGCTCTCATGCACATGTTAATTCCCAACGAGATCGTACGCAGCACGCTGACGTGAGGGAATTGAATTTCCATATACAAAACTTTTAAAACTCAAACCCAGTGTAAAACATAAATTTATTCCAATTTTATTGAAAAATGAAAACATTGATTTTTTGGCTGTTCTGATGCTCCTGGTTTCATTTACCTGCAATGCTAGGAATACAATTTTGCGCATTATAAGGTTAGGAGAAGGTCCAGTCAGGCCTGAAAGTAGGCGTGAGGTTTCTGGGGATGATAAAAGTACGCCAACAAATGAATAACAGGCTTTTATAATGTAAAACCCCCATAAGACGACGTACTGTGTATGGTCAATACACATTTTCTTCTATAACATGGTAAATAGTTATGCTAGAATGACGGGAGAGGGCTTAAAAGTTTCGCCTCACTAATTCCCATATTTTTACATGGATTAATTTTACATATGGGGCTTTTCTGACCCTTTTTGGGCCCAAAAACTCAAAATTTGAAAGATTAATCCCCAAAAAAGGGGTTTAGAGTTTTTCGATTGTTTTTCCCAACGAACTTGTCCAACTGATTACAGAAAGGAATGTCTCTACCAAATTTGAAGTAAATCGGACAAAAATGTGACCGCTAGAGTGCAAACACATATATATATAAAATTTTGAAACACCCCCCAAAACGTGTTCAGGGGGTCACGTTAGGAACTTCTATGGTGGTCCCGGGCTTAATTTTCACCGTGCGGGTCATGCTAATAGTTCACTTTCCAAAGGAAATTCACTAATAAAAGTTAAGCCTACATGGTGGCCGTCATTTCCTCTAAATTCGTGAATACCATTACCAATGACCTACTGCCTTTACCTTTACCTACGTAGTCTGTCCCGAGGACCACAGTGGCTTGGCTCAAATGCAATAAAACTCCAAGCGGCCGTAGTAGACCTTGTCCAATCAGGTTTGGGTAATGGATTGGGTTCATTCGGAAAAGAGTCCAGGACGGGACAGAGAAGAAATCTGGGAGGGGAAAATGGCGGCCGCCATGTAGTCTTTACTTTTCACCCCGGACGAGAGCTCTAGATATTAATCTCGTTGGCTATGTTTATCCATTGGCAAAACAGCCTTCTATCTTGCTATAATTTACAGCAGAGATGTACGGTGTGTAGCGATGCGTTCAGCTGTCCCAATGATGCATCGCGATACTGGTTTGATGTATCGGTTGCAACCGTGACATGCAACTGTGACCGCGGTGCAACGCTGCAGCTGGGTGCAGTTATGGCCTAGAGGCCGTTGTACTACCCGCATCTCTGACTGGCTTCATGTGTATCTAGTGAATTTCCTCTTAGGGAAGAATGTATTTCCGCAGTCGGCATGTTAAGACTTATAACTTTTCGTTTTGAGAAGAGGTGCCAAAAACACCTTTCGTTCAAATTTGTACATATTTGAAACCAAATTTTAGTTTGCACCATAATGGAGAGGTTATCTCGCTTGTTAATGAACATAATATATTGATGAATCTTGGTGTCCTGATTTGTAGGATTGGAGTATTTTGATATTTGCATAAAAATCCAATTTTTGTGGTCCCATAGTGGCAGAAAGAATTCGCACTTATCTTTAATATTATTTTGTATGGAGAATACACATAATTTTATATACAATATGATTATGATCAAACTTTGTATATGGCTTCACCCGGTTGTAATCAAATAATATTTTATAAAACCCCGATTTTGGTGGGCCCTGTTGCAGCAAACCTTCGTATTCAGCAATAATGTTGTTCTTATGAATACTAAACCAAATGGCATATCTCGCTTATTTATGAACATGTTTTGATGACACTTGGTAAGTGTCTTCATGTGGTAGGGAGGGTACCATTTGAAATTCGCTAAGTACGCAGGTTTTCTGCGACGGGGTATTGTAAAGTCTTGAAGCTAGGTTGAATCGAGTTAGGTTAGGTTGTGTTAGGCTCAGTTGGATTCGTTTAAACGTGGTTATGCTAATAGAGAGTACATTAAGTTAAAGTACCTGGGGGCCGATCTTTGCTCGGAGGAGGGCCAGTCAGTTTGTTTAGATGACTTGGAGTAATATTTCACCACTTCCCCCTACTGATAATCAGATTTGTATAACTCATTTGTCTCTTTTCTACATTTTAAGGTCCCTCCAGTAGTTATTTATAGCTCAATGTCCCTTTGATTTTTTTACTGCTATATATATATATATATATATAATCTTCACTGAGATCTTTTAATCTCTGCTCTCAGGAAACCACATTTTAATAAACATAAACAACATGAGTATTACTTTGACAGTTCCCTGGTTGATTCTGAACAGCTGTTACAATTCTTTTGTTTTGATTTAAAACTCCATAAGCCCAATGTTAATTTTTTTAACTTTTCATTTTAGTTTGTTTACATTATTTGATTTTTCCTGGGGATGAGGCCTGTCTAGGACTTATTTTTAACCCAGAAATTAGTTATCTCGAACATTTGAAGGAAATCGTTGGAGCTGTTTTTGAGATCAGTGTCGCAAGCAATCAAGCAAGCAAGCAAGCAAGCAAACCTTACTCATATTAGAGTATAGGATTAAGTTAAATTATTGAACGTGGTTTATTAACCATAATGTTTTATAATCGAGCATAAAAAATAAAAATGAGGTAGCGTTGTGAAGCAAGCATTTTATCGAAAGAATGAACAAACCCGCTGGTAAAATATCAGTCCACCTTTTTCAGGAGACGTGCATATTTAATTATTTATTCCGCTAAGCCAAATAACATTTATTTTCGGGGGTTTAAACTGTAGGGACAAAACATTTCCCCATCCAGTACATATCCCACAAACCCACGCTTGAGTCTACAATGATCTGGATGTGCTTGCCTTGGCGGCTAGGCGAATCAATACATTTGTAAATTAATCTACACTCTTATTAAATTTAGAATATTCAACACTCAACTGGACGTCTCCCTAGCCTAACGGTCAGCGTCTTGGACTTTGGTTCAAGAGGTGACGGGTTCAATTACTGGAGTGCCTACTAACTTATGGACTCGGACCGCTTTCAATAAAATGTTTAGCAATCTCTTCAACAAATTGCCATTGGTGTAGAAAAAAACCCTTAAATGAAAAAAAATATTTGCACATTGGTTGTACTTTGGTAAAATATTAATTGTTCTTTGAATTTATTTGTGAAAACTTCCTTTCCCAGTTAAGGCCCTATCACTCCAATTTGTTAATCCAATATTCATCATTTATGCCATATCCAACTTATTCGAACACTATTCAGTTTCACTAACAGCTTATCTATATCTATAAAAGAGCACTGTAAAAAATAATTGTGTCAATTTGACACAAATTTAACACCAAGATGTTGTCCCAGGAAGACCTCACAAACTCTGTGTCGAAATAACACTCAGCTGCTTGTGTTGAAGTTGACCCATTAAACTGTGTTGAAAATCAACACAACTCCTTGTGTTACTGGGTAACACATTTCTTCCGTGTTAAATATTTAACACATTTTTTGTGTTGAATTGACTATTTTTGTGTGTAAAAACATACTCTATGATTAAGCAACACAGAAATACTGTGTTAAAATACCAACCCAAATGTGTGTCAATATAACCATATTTTTGTGACAAAACATGCAGCATAACAAGTCAACACAAAACATTTGTCTTAAATTTGTTACAGAAATTTGAGTCAAATATTAACCCAAATTTATGTCAGGTAAATTTGTATTATATCTGTATAAACAAAATAGTGGACCACTTATATCTTGTGTAAGATTTCATGTCTGCTGAGGGTATACAACACTTAAGAAATGTCAGTCACCGGGAAATATTGCACAATCAAATCCAACTAAAAACTCACCTTTCATTTACCAGTAATTTTATAGAACATGTCAGTTATTTTACAAATCACAATAAGATGGGTCAAAATTTAAATCTTGATACTAATAAAGGCAACCCAACTGTAAAGTTTCTTCTAAACACAGATTCTACATATTTTAAAATTACACTAGGTTATTTGTCACCACATTACACGTATTATCTTGAGGGACCAAAATATTATATAGTAACATATTTTTAAACTGCTAAAATAAACATAATTTGCACATTGGCAAAATGTAGAGGAATTGTTCAAATTTTATAGTTTGGTCGTACTTTTTATGTCCTATGTAAAATTGCAAAAAATATTTGTATTGTAAAATAATTTAGCATCCCTATTAAGTAACACTGAAAACAGTTAATTGAAAAATGTAACCTGGGTGAAAAGAAATCGCTTTTGACAACCGTTAACCAAAAAAACAAAAATTACATTTTGAAGATTTAAAATCACTGGATCTTCAAACTTAATCTCAAAATAGGTATAGGGCCTATATTAAAAAAATACTAAACATTTCAACTTAAAAACCACTTTATTACAAAAAAATCTAATATAATGCTTATTCTTAGTAAAAGATACACATTTGTTTACAATATAAAATAAAAATAAAACATATAAGAACTGAAAAGTTCAAAAACATTTCAAGAATTAAGGTTGTTTATTTCATATAGTATTAGTTGTGCCATTCTAAAATTTAATGAAAATGAGGATGATCGAGTCCGTGCACCGATGTCACAAATTTTGGTCGTATTTGCAGTTTAGAACAAAATAAGTCTTAAATGAGTGTCAAACGCTTAAATTGCAGACACTTTGCCGCACGGTATGATTTTTTTGTCCACCATAATGTAGTACAGGGAAACACTTTTCCTGTTTGGTCCACAAGCGAACAGATACGGCTGGAGATCACTGGAACTCGTTACGGTCTCTTCCAAAGAATGGCCAATCTGAAACACATTTGTCTATGCTATATATCTGGTCAGCAATGATATAACAATACTGTATTTATTGGGTACTTCATCAGTAGAAGCCCATAAAACATTGTTGAAATCATGCTGTAATGGCAGTACATGTACGAAGCATGGGGCCATACACATATTACGTAACAAATTTGTTTGTAATTTCAGACCCCCCCTCAACCATGTAACACACCATAACGCTTGACCAAACCCCCCCCCCCGCACCCCCCAATGTGTTACGTAACTCAATCGCAATAGGATTTAAAACAGCTTAAACCTTTTAAACATTGTTTTATTAGCAATTTGTAATATGGATTTCAATGAATCATTAAAATTTGAATGTCTTGCTTTTAACATTTTTTAATAAGTTATTTCAAAGCAAAATGTATACAAACAAACAAGACTGTTACCAATAATTTTATAAACATCAAAACAAACTGTATCAGCTGAAACTAACAAATTTAATTTATGACTAATACAAAACAACTTAAAAAGCTACATGTATTATTATTTTTAGTTTTCCTGTTATTATAATAGTATGAAGGAAGTATTTTTTATATAACAAACTGAAACCTTGATGTAGACATCAATTGCGTTACACAGAGGCACCTACCTGTCGGTAAGGTATGTTAAATGGGGGTTTACTGTAACTTAAATTTTTTTGTATTCGGGTTGTTATATTGCATTTTACCTTGCAGAACTTCACAAGTTTGTCAACTGCCACTCCCACTCCCACTCGCGGGCCACTTCTCTTCCCCTTTGCAGTTGGTGGTAGGAAGTATGTATGTATATATGTATGTAGCCTATGGACTCCGAAACCGCTCGACAGATTGTAATGAAACTTTCAGGCATTATTAAGCATTATTCAAGGATGGTTTGTGTGAAGTTTGGTGCAAATCTGTCCAAAGGGCTTCGACCCAGAGGACATACAAGGGTACAGTGTCAGGTTTTAGAAATTTAGTGTTTACAAAATTAACAGCTGTAATTAAAAAAATTGAAAGTTTCTTTAAACTGTCATTTGTTTAAATGTAAACAACACAATGTAAACAAAGAAATGTAAACACTGGCTGGTTTATTATCTTTTGAATTGTGTTACTTGAATGAATTGTGTTACTTGAATTTATATTAACTTTAAGAAATTGACACCAAATTTGATAGAAGCAACCATTATAAATGGAAAGTTCAAAGGAGAAGAAGTCTTGATCCCAAGAATACCGATGATTTCATCAGAATTGCCCTTCGATTTTAAGCGACTACAATTTCCTGTAGTCTTGCATTTGCAATTACGATCAATAAGGCACAAGGGCAATCTTTGACTATTGCGGGTTTAAATTTGGAAAATGCCTGTTTTTCGCACGGCTAGTTATACGTGGCGTGCTCACGAGTTGGTACGCCTGAAAAGTTGTACATTTATACACCAAATCAAAAGACAAAAAACATTGTTTATCCTTTGGCCTTACAATAAAATTAATATACTTACTTTCTATTCCATTGACTTTTTGTATTATATTAAAAAACTATTAAAATAGCTTTATTTCTGTAAACAACTTAATTTGGGCGCAGCAACGCGCGCCGGGTAACTGCTAGTTGTTTCCATAAAACAAAAACTTATCAAAGATTGTGTTCGCTAAGCGCGAATATCTAAACAAATCTAACCAACTTACTAAACTGTTTTCGCCAGTTTTGTATTCTGAGTAAATCGAAGTTTGGTCGAGGAAACTTGGTTGGTTCCGTTGGAGTTTGTCTCAGTTTCGCCAGATACTCAACGACTTAGCCGGCGATCAAAGTTTTGTGTCTGTCTGTTCACGATGTTTGCCTCTAGAACTTTACTTTGATCTTGTTAAATTGTCTATTCAAGTTTTGCTCCTTTGAAAATTAGTTACTTCCTCTTTGCATTTGACAGCGTAATAAACATCTTTGAGGAATTGTCGGTTTTAGCTTTGGATTTTAAAGATTAACCTCTTCGTGTTTGATAGGTATAAAATATTTCTTTCATAATGTGCATCTTAATTCTTAATACTCAATTTCAAGATTATTCATTGAATGAGTCTCTCGAGAAAGACGTAAAACAGAATCACGTAAAGAAAAAGAAGTTGAGATATTCTTCAGAATATTGAAATACAGTTGAGCCAATAATGCACTACGGCTTAATACATTCAATCGTCAATTGGTATATAATGCTAGCTGGCCCGACAGTCGTTGTCCTGCCCTAATCTTATTGATTTTTTTGTCAAGTACTCTTTCATTTTCAAGATGAGCTTATTCGCATCGCTCACTCGCCTCCCGGATGAGTTCGTTCGCTACGCTCACTCGCTTATTGAAAAAAGGAGTTTAAGTTGCCATTCAAATAGTTTTTTATTTCCATAATGAACATATGTTATGCCTTTCAAGTATGTTTATATATGATCCTTGTTAACAGCTGTTTGGTGTAACTAACAACTAACTGGACTTTGATAAAATCAATGGGAACTTTGAAGGCCCGTGGGACAGAGCCCTTAGGTCGGTTTAAAAATAGTCTTTTATAAGAACCTTGACACTAACGAACACAACACAAAAAAGAATTATTCAATTTGGTGCTCTCATTCTCAAGTAATAGCGTGACCAAGGGAAATGAGCATTAATTTTTATTTATTAAGATTTTCAACGATTTTTTTTCGGTAGGCCATATCTCCTTAATACTTCATCCAAACCAATAATTGAGCCATCGTTTTTTTTATTACAAATTTAAATGCAAATTCTATACTTCACGATTCTTCAGCACTGAAAGAAATATATCTTCCAACTTCCAATAAGGAATTCCATTACCTTCAGCCAATAGGGCCGAGTTCAATTACTATTCTCATACTTCATGCCAGCAATGAAAGAAAAATTTCTTCCAACATCCAACCAATGAGGACTTCAAATGGGGACGGCCAGCCGAGATATCTCAGCTGATAACGGCAGTCCATTGTTTGGATTGTGCCATACTGTCCCAGACCTGCGATTGTGTCGCCGTCAAGGCCTCGGTGATTTCCCGCTCTACATTCCCCCATCCCGTGTCTCCAGACTCGGATAGTGGATCACGTGATAATGTGATCGCGTGCCCCATTCGATCTGGTTGTTCCGAAAATCTAGCTTGAAGTTGAGGTTTGATCCTCAAGTGAAAATTCGCGTGGAATCGTAATCAAAAAGGTTTAAGCGACTTCAGTCACGTAAAAAATCTTTATTTAACATTATCAAGATGTAAATAGGTATCATAATACAGTACACAACCAATATAAATGTCAGTCAATCTACAATTTTTTGACAAAGTACATTTAACTGTCTCTCAGCCACTCCTTCCAAGATAAAAATTCAGTGACACTGTAGAAGTATCTACTAACCAGTAAAGATTTCAATTCTTTCTTCAACAACTGGTTATTCAAAAACGTATACATTTAATCATCTCTAGGCACCTATTGGCTGGGTAGCGTAGTGGTTAAAGCGCTCACCTCATTCCGAGGTTCGCCAGATCGATCCTGAGGAAACTCGAAAGATTTAGTGGTTCGAAACTGGACCCTAGCTGTTTTTGGTCATTGAGCTATTAATTAATCCTTAACAAAAGAATCAGCCGGTCTTATTCAGTAGCTTACATGTCACCTCACTTATTCATTCATATTGGTCTTAAAATACATACCTTAGTTGCATTGTCTTCTTACATAGTGAATAATAGTGATCAACCTCCAGTAGTATAGTTACAGTGCGATGGCAATTCAAACAGTTATTAGTTTAGAAAAACGTAGAAGTTAGGTAAAAGTGGGGGGTAAATCTTTCAAAAATTCAAAATTCTTGCCCCGACAGTGATAGTTTTAGATGGCAAAAAAACGAACGGAATGATTACAGGCCCATCGGCTTACTGTCCCGTTTCGGAAAAATGTCTCAATAGCCACGTCATATTGAGAGTCGCCACTGCCGTACTATGGCAGGAAGACATTCCTCCGCCCGGGGACTGCAGGTGTAGTCAGACGTCAGGTGTCTTTCTCCTGCAATTAGACCCAATTATCCTTGCAGACTCGCGACTCACGGCTCCCGCTAGCATGCTAGACACGGGCGGCTGCACAAACGGTCCTGGGACACAGCTGTATCACTTGGACGAGGAGAAGATGAAGAAGGCGTTGGACGAGAGGAGAAGAAGAAAAAAAGAACATGAGGATTTTTGTGTGTATTGTTATTTTGGTGTGTGTTTACGCAATTATATACGTTTTAAAGGAAACGGCCCAAACCCTGGTCCTGTTACTATCTAAGGTTTATATAATTACGGCACAAAAAGCAAACCAAACTAGAAGTTATACAATCCATGGACAAACATTCGGGGCCTTTTTGGACGTAAAGTTGTTGACATCTCTTGCTTAATGTTACTGGCTATTTCGAAGCTTTGTGCATGAAAGGTTGATAATTTGTAGTCTTCTTAATATTTAGATCAATAGGAAGCAGACTGTAGATGTTAGTTCCAATAACCAATTGAATGATCCCTAGTCACTGAAAAGTGTTAAAAAATGGTGTACCACAAGGGTCTACCTTAGGGCCTCAATTGTTTAAATTTAAAAGGGAATGACAATGTTAGTAAACTGTCAAAATATCCGTTTGTATGCATATAATTGTACTTCTGAATGTTCTTGTAAGTAGATGAAAATAATTATTAAGTAGTTAGCATAAGTGTGAGTATTTTTAACAGCCTGACAACATAAACTTACCGGACAATTAGGAATTACTGTAATGTAAAAATAATTCAAATAGTAAACAGTTCAGTTTTTTATCTGGTTTCGAACTTACTACCTGTTAGGAGGAGGAAGGGTTCCTGTCCCATCCTATACTCTAATATGAGTAAGGTTTGTATGCTTCCTTGCAATTCTGATCCCAAAAACGGCCCCAACGATTTCCTTCAACAGTTGTAATTAACTAGTTTATGGGTTAAAAAAATAAGATCTAGACAGGACTCAACCCCAGGAAACATCAAATTATTTTAAAAACTAATTTGAAAATAAAAAAAAATTAACATTGGTCATATGGAGTTTAAAATAAAAAGAAAAGAATCATAACAGCTGTTAATAAATCAGTGAAATGTCAAAGTATTTATTTTTTAAATATTTTATTAGAGGCTTTGTATTAAATTACATGAAGCCTTAAGAGCTAAGAACATAAATTATTGTATTACAAAACACGCTGAATTAATTTCAAATAGATAAGTAATTCTGGTGTACGAGGTCCAAATATTACAATTCAAGTCCAAAATGTAATTGATTTCATCCGGTATATGGTCACTTAAATAATTTTCTTGATTTTGTGTAAAAACTCTCAGATATAATTTCGAGTTTTCTTCTTTAAGAATGTCATGTAAATCAGGAGGTATATGACAGTTACATCTTCTCAACATTTCATAGAGATAATTTCGATGTATCGAGTAGGCGGTGCAGTCCTTAAATATGTGTTGAATACTTTCATGGGTTCCATCATTACATTTTAAGCATTGTGGAGAATCAATTCTTTTAAGTAAGAAAAGTCGGTCTGCTGTAAAACAGTGTCCAAAACGAAGTCTGCAGATCATAGTGGTGTCACGAGTAATGAATTTGGTTGATTCAAACCATGGAACGGTCGGGTAGGTTGAGTCTTTTCATACCATTCCCCCTTGTTTGTAGATTGCAATATTTCATTAGATTTAGCTCTTACTTTCTTCTTTAACTCAAAACAAATATCGGAATATCGCAAAGGGAACTTATTGCCTACAACTAATGCATTATCGTGAGTAATAATCATGTATTTTAAGTATTAACATGTGCTGGTTTCCTCTCTGAGCAGTGACTAAACCCACTGAGTGAAGGTTACATGTATAGAGTGGTCATATCAGAAATAAATCAAAAGGACATTAAGCTGTAAATAACAACTGGAGTGACATGCGGAAAAGAGGCAAATGATCTATGAAAATCTGCTAATCAGTAGGTGTAAGTGATAAAATATTAGTCATATAGAAGTCATATATACAAACTGAATGTCCTTCCCTGAGCAAAGCTCGGCCCCCAGATCCTCCAATCGAAACTGCAGTTACTGATATAAAAATCGCTCAACTCAAACACGCTACTGCACGGAATCAGAATAAGGTCAGTGTCGCAGGGACGGACAAGTGAGGCGGTCCCCATAACCGGCGATTACGCGGGAAGAGTGGGAGAAGAAGAAGAAAGGCGGGAGAAGACCGCAGTCCGCGAACAGATCCCGGAGGCAGTGGAAGTGCGGCGAAATGGACGCGATCAAAACACCCGTGGTTGAACCTCTGATACGGCTGAAGAACAAGACGACGAGTTGGGCCTCCCTGAGTGTCAGCTCGAGAAGCGAAAACGACGTGAGCAGTGATCCGGAGGGGCAGTATGTGACGAGGGTGAAAAAGAACGAAAATGGATTTTACCTGAAGAACCTCAGTGAGGAGAGCAGTGAGGAAGATGGATACTACAATCAGAATGTAAAAAGTGAAGAGGGCTTCCCCTCGATAGATCTCTACAGGGGGGACTTCTCATACCAGAAGACAGTTGTGTATGAGAACGGGTTGAGACTAATCAAAGGGAGTTACTTCCCCGAGAGGAAATACGACTCTTTGGATTCTAAGACGCGAAATTTCAATAGTTATTATTCGAAAACAAATAGCTTGGACTCGGGGCTGTTCTTGGACGATAGGAGGTCTGATAGGACAGCAACCACCTCTACAGGCGTTGAACGTGATTTTTCAGTGTACAGTGATTTCTGTGTGGAAGAACCCGGTTATAGTGTACCCTGTACAGTGCGACCTGTCGAAGAAGAATCGGTGTGTAGTGTGAAATTCCCGGGGGGTTTGGAAGATCAAAATTTCGAAGAGGTGAAACTAGATAATCCAATTTACATGGAGTTAGAACCACCTAAACCTCCCGAACGGACGTCTTCGAACTTGTCCTTATCACCTACTTGTTGCAAGGATACTAGTTTTCCACTTAGGAGAAGCGGTGTTGTGAAAAAAGTGGCCAAGTCTAGTGCGGAGAAGAGGATGATGATGAGTGTCGAGAAGACGAATAGAGACGTGTTCGAGAAGCCGTGTCCCATCAGGATGGTCTACCGGAGACACAGCCAGCGCAGGTTGTTGTCCAGGAAGAGGGTGGAGAGAGTGGTGCCAAGGCTGACTCAACTCTGCGTGCAAGTTCTCATCGAGCAGGTAGGCCACTGATAAGAGATGAGTGCTGATAAGACGTTGGAGAGGTCTACGTCCTCGGGGTTGGGTGTTTCGTGTCCTGTCTTTCCTGTGGGAAAAGAATTATTGGATGTTTTCGTAGAACATCGTATAAATGGAGAAATATTTTATTAGGTCGACCTATCCCACGCTGGTTAAGAAAATAGTGTAACTTACAGGTGTGAAATTTATTTGTACGATAGCCTGCAAACTAAAACGAGTTTGCACGCAGCACGCTGATGTGAGGGAATTGAATTTCCACATAAAAACTTTTAAAACTCAAAATCAGTGTAAAAACATATATATGTCAAATTTTTATTGAAATCTGAAAACATTGAATTTTTGGCTGTTCTGATGCTCCTGGTTTCATTTACCTGCAATGCTGGGAATACAATTTTGTGCATTATAAGGTTAGGAGAAGGTCCAGTCAGGCTTTAAAGTAAGCGTGAGGTTGCTGGAGATGTTAAAAGTACACCAACAAATGAATAACAGGCTTTTCTAATGTAAAACCCTCATAAGACAACGTACTGCGTTTGGTCAATACACATTTTCTTTAATAACTCGGTAAATATGTATGCTAGAATGACGAGAGAGGGCTTAAAACTTTCGCCTCTCTAATTCCCATCGTTTTACATGCATACATTTTACATCTGGCGCTTTTCTGACCCTTTTTGGGCCCAAAAACTCGAAATTTGAAAGATTAATCCCCAAAAAAATGGGTTTAGAGTTTTCCGATTGTTTTGTCCAACGAACGTGTCCAACAGATTATAGAAAGGAACGTCCCTACCAAATTTGAAGTAAATCGGACAAAAAATGCGACTGCTAGAGTGCATACACACACACATATATATATATATATATATATATATATGTCTCTCTCTCTATATATAAAACATTTTGAACGACCCCCCAAAACGTGTTCAGGGGGTCACGTTAGGAACTTCTATGGTGGTCCCGGGCTTAAGTTTCACCGTGCGGGTCATGCTAATAGTTCACTTTCCAAAGGAAATTCACTAATGAAGTTTCGTTATCAAAGACCGCAGACTGTAGTTCATGTAGGTTTCGTATCTTTCGGAGTCGGTTATGTAGAAGACACCCAATAGTGCATAGTTCACTTTGTTAAGTTAATAAATGAAGCTAGGTAGAACCATGCACACATGGAGAAGTTCGTATTAAATTTAATTCTTGGCGCTAAAAGAGAAAAAATACCCCCGTCGCAGCAAACCTGCATACTCAGCGAATTTCCAATGAATATATAACATAACACATTAAAAGACTTAACAGGATTCATAATAAATATATTTACAAACAAGCGATATTTAAAATATTAATTAATCTCTATAAGAATAACATTGGGGATGAGTACGCAGGTTTGCTGCAACAAGGCACGCAAAATAATTGTTTTTTGTGCAAATATCAATAGAACTCATCTTAGTGAAGTCACATGCCAATTTTCATCCATATACATTCATAAATAAGCGATATGTAACATTTCAAGTATTTTCCATAAGAATAACATGGGGACCAAGTACCTAGGTTTGCTGCTACAGGAACCATAGGTGAAAAATTTTTTTTTTTGTGCAAAAAACAATAAACCATAACCAGATCAATCCATATACCAAATTTCACCAGTTTATGTTCATAAATAAGCGAGATATACAATTTTTCTTTTTCTCCATAAGAATAACATTAGACAACGTACTGTGTTTAGCACTTTCAATATCTCGGTAACCAATTGACGTAGAACAATGATCAAAATACCAAATTGTTTGTTTTTTTAAGCTGAATTCAATGGTAAAAATTAAAATTTGATTAAAATAAAAATTACATTTGAAAACTCCAAAAAACACATTTTTGGGGTACAAAACCCCCCTTCGGATGGTGTGATTCATCTGGTTTTCGAACTCGTTCAAATAAATGGTACTTCACACATTTGTTCCAAATTTCATTAAGATCGGACCTTCTTTACGAGAGTTATCGTGCTTACGGACACACACACACACACATATATATATATATATATATATATATATATATATATATATATACATATATAAAAATTTGAACGAATGGTGTTTTTGGCATCTGGGGACCTCAAAATGAAAAGTTATCATGGTCTCGGGCTTAAGTCTTACCATGAGACCTACGGTAATAGCTTCTTTCCTATAGGGGAAATTCGCTAAAACACTGTCTTTAAGGCAAACCATGAATGCATGGTCAGTAACGATTTATGTCTCTCATTCAATATTAATTTGTATTTACTGGGGAATACTACTTATTTTCGAAAACCACAAAATACCTCTGTCGTGTTTAGATAGTTTTTGCGGGTAGAATTTACTTATTCACCGTTAAATATCACCATCACGTATATTGTTAATAAGGTATGTAGTAATTATCAGTATCGTCGGTATAAGTTTGTTGTCGCAACTACCAAATATGTCAAAAATATTTTAATTTCATAATAATTCAGAATGATATTGTATTTGACATCAACTTCAGTCTCAATATAAACTTCACATTCACAATAAGGACTTCAGGACTTCCGTGTTTAACCAGCCAGAAATAACACACCCTTGACGAATCCTTAACTTCATAAAGTCGAAATAAAACACAATAATCGAATATCAGCAAGATTGGAATACCCTTAACCTTATAATCATGTCCTGGGCTTCTGTCAGCGCAGAAAACCCCTCTAACCTTTTCTTCTGCTCCAAAAAGTGAAAGGAATTTTTGCCAACACTTTACAGAATATAAACTATATTAGAAATCTGACGTATACTTTATTCGTTGTAACTCTCATTTAATCAATGAATATAATTATCATGCTACTTTTTATTCACTATATAAAATCTGGTATAGACAATCATTTAAAAGCTATTTCTCCAAAAATGTTCACCCAAATCCGTTTATTGCAGGAATATAGAATCATTTTCTACACGCAGCATTTTATAAGGGAGTAAATCCCCTCTTTTTCCTTAGCGGTAAGTGGCAACATATTTATAATATTATCTATTTCTCAATGTTAGTTTAATATAATTACCTAGTTTTAACTAAAATGATCAGTAAATAAAACATATGTGATAATTTACTTACTCCCCATAAGTATAAAACTGGACGACGTACTGCATATACCGCCAATAGAAAATTTCCATTTTGATTTTATTCGCGGCCATCTGCCGTAGAGTAATAATACAAGCCTAAATTTTGTAGAGGTATTTTTAATGATGATAAGTATTTCATTAAAACTTCAAAATTGTGTACGAAATTAAAGTAGCCTGAATTTTGGAACCTTTTAAGCCCTATTGTTTCTGATCCCGAAATGTCCCAGGAATAAAAATAGTTTGTATTTTTGTTATGGACTTGGAGCATTATGAACCACCAAACTTAAATAAAAATCGTTAGAGTTGTGTTAAAGTAATTTGTTTCTTCATGTTATTTAGCTGCTTTTGGGACAACGACCCCTAAAAAACTGCCTTGACATAATGGGATAACGAGAACCTACAAACAAAATTGCATTAAAATTTGAGTAGCGGAGTGATCTCTATGCCTTCTCTCTACATCCAAAGAGACAGGCATCACTGCAGTTCATACATACATCACTGCAGTTCGTACAGACATCATTGCAGTTCATACAGACATCACTGAAGTTCATACAGACATCACTGCAGTTCATACAGACATCACTGCAGTTCATACAGACATCACTGAAGTTCATACAGACATCACTGCAGTTCATACAGACATCACTGCAGTTCGTACAGACATCATTGCAGTTCATACAGACATCACTGAAGTTCATACAGACATCACTGAAGTTCATACAGACATCACTGAAGTTCATACAGACATCACTGCAGTTCATACAGACATCACTGCAGTTCATACAGACATCACTGCAGTTCACACAGACATCACTGCAAACACCACTTTTTTTGGTTCAGTAGTATCAAAACGAATTATTCCACCAATTAATCAAATTCGAGAATGCTAACGAAAACAATGGTTTCTCCTTATACAATGTATAGCAGAGCGAAGTAAAAGGCTAGGAGATTTTCAAGTCTTTTTTAAGGGCTTATTAATCATTGTATCGAAACAGTTTAGTAGTATATTTTCTTCAATTTTCCACAGTCAGAATACACGCAACGCGCAAAATGTTTCTGCAACTGCTTTACAACTTACTACGACAATTTTAACTACCAATCCTTTTTAAATTTCTCATGTCTTGTGTATATTGTATGTCCCTATTTTAGCATAAATCATACAACTATTTTAATGCTAAAACGCTAATAAAAGAACTCTTAAAGTTAGGTGTAGGTCTATAGGGCGCCGCGTCAATACCATTATCGTTACCACCCACGAACGACGGGGACTTTTATACTTTCTGACTATGACATTTTATAAACAACTTGTAGGGCCTGCTGTTCAAAATCGAGCAAATTATCTCCCCAAGCCTCTGAATTCTCAACCTCCTCATAATATTGGGCTTACTGCGTTGCCATTCAAGTAATAATTTTATTTATATTATGTCTGTAATATCTTGTGGTTGTGCCCAAAAAGCTTAACTGGTGTATTGTGTATTTGTGTTTGTAACTCTTAAATATACTTTCAATAGGGTTTTGAATTATTTTCTTCCGTAAGATTTACATTGAAGGCCTGTGGGCGGAGCCATAAAGGCGAATGTAATTTATAGAATTTTCGCCTCGACCTCTTTTAATTTACTCATACAACTTAATTATAGCTTAATTATAATTTTAAGCTTAGTTAACGCATAAAAACTTGTAGTAGTACATTAGACCTCACACTTTTAAAAACGTTTTCGATTATTAATTAGAGTTATATTATAAGTTGTTATTGTAATTAATGGCTAAGCCGTTGGAAGACAAATAAACAATAGAGGAAAGTACCCAAAACTGGACCCCTATTTGGTTTATTTATACAAAAATATTTAAATTAGTAAGAAAATCTGTTTTGAAAGCATTAGTAATTTACTTTACTTTGTTACTAGTAATTTAAATTTAACTCTCAGAAAATACCATAAAAAATCATTGATACAAAAATACTTGTCCAAAACCGTATACATTTGTCGTTTTAAAAAATAGTTGCCAAAACCGGACCCCTCATAATATTCATTAAAAAAAACACAAACAAATTGGGAAAGGTTACTAAATGAGAGGTTAGTTTTAAAATGTGATTGTAATATAACAATTACAGGTTTTAGTTTTTTAACAAATTAAATAATATTGTCTACAAAAGTGCATATACAGTATTCAGAAAGTACATAAAATAGGAAAATCGTTCTTTTTGGCCCCATACAAACATATACAATCCATATGGGCCCACAGTGGACATATTACATACACCAAATTAAAAGAGAATAAGAGTTTGTACAATTACAGGCAAGCTTAAGCATGAAAACTAAAGGGGTCCAGTTTAGGAAACTGATGGGGGTCCAGTTTGCAACTATAACCTATATTTTGTTAGCCCAATAGATTTTTAACCAAAAGTCTAAATGAAACAGTTTAACAATAAATATAAGCCAAATACCTTCCCATTTAATAACACAGTACCTGGGGGGGCCGAGCTTTGCTCGGGGAAGACCAGTCAGTTTGTTTAGATGACTCGGAGTAATATTTCACCACTTCCCCCTACTGATAATCAGATTTGTATTTTTCATTTGCCTCTTTTCTACATTTTTAAGGTCCCTCCAGTTGTTATTTATAGCTCAATGTCCCTTTGATTTATTTTACTACTCTATATATGTAATCTTAACTCAAATCTTTTAATCTCTGCTCTCAGGAAACCACGTGTTAATAATCATAAACAACGTGAATATTACTTTGACAGTTCCCTGGTTGATTATGAACAGCTGTTACAATTCTTTTGTTTTGATTTGAAACTCCATAAGCCCAATGTTAATTTTTTTAATTTTTCATTTTAGTTTTTTTACGTTATTTGATTTTTCCTGGGGATGAGGCCTGTCTAGAACTTATTTTTATCCCAGAAATTAGTTATTTCGAACATTTGAAGGAAATCGTTGGAGCCGTTTTTGAGATCTGTGTCGCAAGCAAGCAAGCACGCAAGCAAGCAAGCAAACCTTACTCATATTAGAGTATAGGATACGTGTGAGAAGGCTTACTTGCTAGTATCCTGGAGTAGGATAACAACACAAATATTACGATGTAAGAACTAATTTCACTGGCAAAACACGTAATGGCGAAATGTGAGTCAACATGTGAAGCGGGTGACGCGAGAGCTCTTCTACACAATGGTAGAAGCCTAAACTACTATTTATTTACACTTAATCCCGCTATAATTCAGGAAAATGCAGAGGCAGAAGAGCTGGGCTCCGCTTTTGGGGGAGGGGTCCGGGTTTGGGCAATTTGTTCTACTAAGTTATTATGCATAAATGATTTTTGAATCACTAGACTGTTAAATAGCGTGAAATAACTCATTCATAAATATCCAGTATAATGCATTACAAAGTATTCCAAAACAAATAAATATTGAGGTGTCGTCACAGTTATCCTAAAATAGCCCAACAACTAAATCCCAAGAAATATTTTAGTTTGCCTCAAAAGCGGACAAAGCACGAAGAACGTATAAGTTGGTACAGCGGTACACTTTTCCATTCCACTTTATGTATATCAGTCATGTGACAGACAAAGCTGTAACCCAATTGATGAAATAGAACTCAACGAGCTTAAGCACAGACAAAGAAATCTATAGATTCGTTTCTCTGCGATTCGTTCGTTGATGGAACTGCATTGATCACATGCACGTTTGTTTACCATGGAATAATTGAACAACCCAATGAATAAAACAGCAAGTCATGGCTAAACCATTTGGAAAACATTATATTAGAGCTGAGTTGTAAGCTTTTGTATAAAGCTAATGCTTTATTTATTTTGTACCATGTTACATAACCCCACCTTCTAAATTAGGTTCAAATCCCGGACCAACCATTCTGAGTTGAGTTTGTACGGGTTCTCATCTCACCTAAGCAGAAGCCTGAATAGATCCCCTGATCCCCAAGGGGCTAACCCAATGGTTAACCCCGACAGCAATGAGAGAACATTAGTTTTAATCCACCCTGGTAAAAGTCCCCACAAATTTGTGTATACCTTGTTTCACCGAATCATTCTCAATTATTGGGAAAGTGCTCCATAAAATTATCATCAAGGGCGGGGAACACGACGAAAACAGCGTCGTGTTATTCACTTGTAGTCAGATTTTATATTCAAAGACCCGCAATAACACTGATTGCGGCGCTCTCGTCGCCGGTGGCCGACAAGGGAACTGCAACGATTAAATGCTAAACACAGACGATCAGCGAGCAGCGAGCGCCGAGCATGGGCCATCTCCTTTCCACACCCCAGGCAGTGGGGCAGCAATCGTGTACACGGTTGAACGATCGCATGAGAAAGACAAGAGAAACGTGCGCGAAAATGTTTTTATGAATCGCCATTCTAAAGTGCTACTATATAAAATGGATGGCGGTACAAGATGTGGAACTTTTGGTAGTCTTTGGTTGTGATTAGGATCTTTAATATATATTATTTTTAGATGTAAAGCCTCTGGAGATTTTTGACGGTATACATTTATTTTGACTAATGGTAGGATTTTAACTTAACGTAAAAAAATAAAGAACAGTTAGTTATGATTGACTAATAGTTAGTCTATTTAGTATTTAATACAACAAGGCTACGTGTATCGCCATAAAATTTATACTTTTGACACTTTTAGGCTACAAAAAAATGTAAAAATGTTTCTAACTACAATAAGCTTGAGGAGCCAGAGGAGCCACGCGTAAACGGCAGTGAGTGAATCCAAAAGATCTGTAAATGTGTACGACATAATACCTTAAACCTATATTTTTAATCCTAATCACCTACACATTTTGTTTTGTAAACCTAAAAAATTGTTATCAATGGGACGGACATTGAGCGAAAATTTGGTCTATAAGTAGCTCTTCGGCCCATCAGTTGCAAATTTATCTTGATTCGGAAGTTGATAATGAAAATAAAAATAAAAATATTCAATCAAAATACTTCCAATATTTAATGTTTATTGACCAAGCCTTTGTTGAACGTCAGTCCTCCTCTTAAGAAATCAATTAGGTAGTTGTTTGTCCAGCCAAAAAGAAATAAATTCTTTTCGATTACAAATAAATTAAGGAATTACAAATATTTAAGAAGCAGTCCTATTTTCACATTTACGTATTAAAAAACCCCGTATCAGCAAACCTGCGTACTCAGCAAATTTCCAATGCATATACATGTATATTAATCCCACATCAAGTAATATACCAAGTTTCATCAATATACATTCATAAATAAACTATTTATCACATTTTTAATTATTCCCCATAAAAATAACACGGCGGCTGAATATGCAGGTTTGCTGAAACAAGGAACACAACAAAGGCTTTTTTAAACAAATATAAATATAACTCAATATATCAATGGTGTTTTTGGCATCTGGGGACCTCGAAACGAAAAGTTATCATGGTCCCAAGTCTAGGTCTTACCATGCCGACTACGGTAATAGCTTATTCCCTATAGGGGAAATTCGCTAATAGAAGTATTGTAAATTGATATTATGTATTATAAGTTTAGATAAGTTTTATAACTACATGATAAGTTTATATAGTTTGTTTTTACTCTTCTCCCCTCAGAACAAAGTACACAATTTTATTCAATGAGTTTTAGTTTAACCATTGTTTATTTATATACAGTACATAATCAATGATTTCTGTTAAAACAGTAATGTGATCTTTGCCTTTGCACATTGGTTTCCTTTTTGCCTGAGCACAAAATGCCATCCAGTCTTCAGCTGATGATGACTTAAGTTGAACTTGAAAATTGGAAATTGAATCATATATGATACCTCTGTGACAGAAATTACCGCTAACATAAATAAATAATAAATCGTTTGATCTTTGATGTATATTATTTTATTGTGTTTTTGTGTCTCACTTTTTGTTAGTTACAAGAACAATATGTACATTAGTAGAGAAGAACTCATTCCTCTGTTTTCATTTTCCACTGTCATAGAAATAAAATTTAAAGTTACCATAAAGATAAATAAATTTATTTTGAAGTTCAAGGGATCGGGTTCTTGACATTCCTAATCTATTTGTCAGTAACAGACAATCAGATTTTATGATAGGTTTAGAATCAGAAATGTAAGTAAAGCTTTATTCTATTGATTTATATTAGAGAGGCCTAAGAGTCATAATTTAATTTTCTATCTTTGAAAAATTGACTTTTTTCTGTTCATGTTAGAGTAAGACATGTTTATTACAGATAGTTCTAACTTGGGGACGGTCTGCATCAGTTTCATTTAGGGCCTGTGAAACAATTGAATATGAATATTAAACTATCTAATAGAATACAAATATTAAGCGGGAAATAAAAGCAAATAAAAGCTATTTTATGCAATTTCTGTTTTAAGCTGTGATAGGTTCTGTTATTCATCAATGTAACATGACCTAACCTAACTGCCACAGTTGTTGATTAGGTTACATACAAATAATTACAGTTTTTAGTAAATAGACTTACAGCTTAAATCCACTTTGTTGAAGTTTCTTAGAAGCCACTTTTGACTAAATACTATTGCAAATTCGTATCAGTATGTTAATTCCATCTGTTGTGTTTCAGCCGCAAGTTTTCTCCCTGACATCAGCAACCGGAGTGAGGAGACGGCAAGACCTTGGACAGAATGGCGTCGAAGACATGATACAGCTTTCGTAAGTACCTTGTATCTTCACTTGGAAACTGTACAACCTGCGTTCAATGCTTCCTCTTCATCCCATTGAGCCAGGAGAGAAAGAACATATGATAAGTTATGTCAGAGATAACAATTAATTACTGTTACTAGGCCCATTTGTGGATTTAACTTATTAAATTTCTAAATTGAATACTTGTATTTCAGATTCACTGGTGAAGTAGACAGTTAAACATTAAATAAGCTCAATTGTATGTAATGAAGCATTTGAAAGCTTAGCTGTTTAAAGTAAGGATCAAGTTAAATTAAACTAATTAATGTATGACCAGTGTCTTCTGCTCTTGTCATCTGATGGTTAGATTATCCTCACTCAACATAATAAATCTCTATCAATGTATCGATCGAGAGAGAAAAAGAACATCTTGGGGGTGTTTTAAGAAAGGCTACCATTTTTTAATTTTCATCCATATTTTGTCTTCTGCTTAGGTGGCACTGGTGAATTGCAGGATTTAGCTAATAAACTTCTCAGTTAAAAGGCACAAGATGTTAAAAATTGTATAAACATTATAAGGTACAGGTGAAACTTGGTATTTGGTCAATTGATGGCATAAATTACAAAATTTTTTTGGTTCCCTCACACAAATCCTGCACACTCACTCAGCCTAATGTCATTCTTACCGTAGGCATAATTCGGGGGTGAATAATTTGGAGGAAATATAGTTGTAATATATAAACAATCACATTAATCACGATCACGACCAATTTTTGCCCCTACAATACTGAGACTATGCTTTGATGCTATGATTCTTATGGAGTTTAAATAAAATATTCAATCTTGATTCCTACGTATTTTGATGAAACTTGTTAAGTGGGATTCATGTGGTAAGTTAGTACCATTCACAGGTGTGCTCTGACTGTAGTATTGGCTGCATTTCCGCAGACGCCCGGTGGAACAATCGAATGAAAATAATCTATATAAAATATCGATATATGGTAATGTTTTTATATTTTGATGTAAATATATTGGGTCAAATCGATACAGCTGATTTATTATAATCGTAATATAGTTTTATTAGCCTACATATGTTTAAAATTTTATTTATATTGTATTTTGTTTGAAAAATGGCATGTAATGTAAATTAACTAATTATCCATAGTTGTCTTTCTAAAAATGTTTTTAAAATGAAGAAAATACTGTCGAGTTTTTGAAAAATCATTCTTTAATTACAAAATCAATGAGATTCAGAGTTTGTAATGACGATTTAAAGATGAAAATCGAGGGAGAAAATCAAGTGTTGTTTCTGTGCTGTAAAACGGTAAATAAACATGACGTTTCGGTTAGTGCTTTGAAAAACACCTTTTTCGAAGGAGCAAAGTTTGGAATAAGAAACATATTAACAATCATGTACTTCTTTAGTGTAAACATTATTAATTACGAATTTTTATTGAGAGAAACAAGTCACGGAGTCATTAAAACCAGCAATGAGACAATTTGTGATTGGCGTTCATACTGCAGGGAAGTTTGTTTTTGTTGGGTGGATAGGGGTTTTGAGGAGTAGGAATTGTTAGGTGGTAATGGAGTGGTTGTAGAAATTGACGAGTGTAAGATTGGTCAAAGAAAATATAATAGAGGTAGGTTGGTAGAAGGTGTGTGGGTTTTGGGAATGATTGAGATTAATGTAAATATAGATACGGTACAAGTAAGAGAGAAAGACGAGGTGGATGATATAGATTGGAAATTTGCCCTAACAATAAAAGAGATGCACAAACACTCATACCATTAATCATCAAACATGTTAAACCTGGAACAAACATCGTCACGGACCTGTGGAAATCATACTTTAAGAGGACGTTGGAGTCAGAAGAAATATCGTCGCTGACCCTAGCGCTACGGGCTATTTCAATATTAAAACGCACAAAACATATCTTTACTGAAAAACATATTTTTTGTTACTGTTTGACCTATTGATTTGGAATAAATTTTGTTTGAATCTTTATAAAGTTTTGATTAGTGTTTGCTGGGAGTTTTATTTTTTAATTACTAGGAAAAACTACAAAACATGTATAAAAATATAGACTTTAAATTACTATATTTTTGGAAATGTATTACTTTATTTATAAAATAGCGAGCAAACCACCTGCGTCTTCAAAATACCTTTAATTTGAGACACCTTTCATAATCATATGTTGATAAATAAGAGATATATATGGTTTTAAGTTTAACATTGTTATTATGGAGGTAAAATCCAACATGGCCGCTCTCCAACTCTTAATATCACATTTAAAGGATACATCCATTTCACTGTCAATCATAGCCAAAATTTCATCGATCCAATAACATCCGCTAACACCCTAACCATAGAATCATCTTGGAGGGCAGTTAAAAAATCATTAAAAACTGTTTTAAAATCATCCAACATCGCAGATCATTTAGCAGAATACCTCTATAAAAGAGAAGTAAAAATGTCAAGGGAAGACCCTTTTCTACATTTTTTAGAAGCAGCCAAAATCGTATATCCGGGAAATTAAAATTGTAAATGTTTCATGTTATTTATGTTCATTGAATTTTTGTCTGGTTTCAATTTAATAAATGTATGATGAATTTACTTGTATTCATTGCGAAACGTTAATAATCAAATGAAAGTAATTGATTGTTGATATCTATATAGATAGATATTTTATATCGATTATTTTCACTCAATTGTTCCACCAGGCGTCTGCGAAAGTGCAGCCATAGTTGTAAAGTTGACAATCTTAAAAAGTTGTCAAATAAAGTTGGACCATTGAAAAAGTCAACTTTCCCTTAATTGGACAACTATTGACGTAGTTAAATCCCGATTTATAATTTCTGTAGTTGTAATTTTAGCGAATTTCCCCTATAGGGAAGAAGCTATTACCGTAGTCGGCATGGTAAGACCTAGGCCCGGGACCATGATAACTTTTCGTTTTGAGGTCCCCAGACCCCAAAAACACCATTCGTTCAAAACTGTAGATATATATATATATATGTGTGTCTGTGAGCACGATAACTCTCGTAAAAATTATCCGATTTTGATGAAATTTGGTATAAACGTGTAAAGCAACATTTATGACTTTAAGTTCGAAAACCAGCCAGATCGCTTTATCCTAAGGGGTATTTTGGGGGGGGTTTTGTACCCCAAAAATGGGTTTTTTGAATTTTTTACATATAATTTTGAAAATAGTCAAATTTTATTTTCCCCCATTGAATTCAGCTTAAAAAACACACAATTTGGTATTTTGATAATTTCTCTACGTCAATTGGTTACCGAGATATTGAAAGTGCTAAACACAGTACGTTGTCTAATGTTATTCTTATGGAGGATAAGAAAAATTTTATATCTCGCTTATTTATAAACGTATACTGACGAAACTTGGTATACGGCTTCATCTGGTTGTGGACCATTGATATTTGCTCAAAAAAACTATTTTTTACCAAAGGCTCCCGTAGCAGCAAACCTGCGTACTCAGCCCCTATGTTATTCTTACGGAGAATAAGTCACATGCTATCTCCCTTAATTATGAACATAAATTAATAAAATTTGGTATGTGGTTTTACCTCATTGAGTTATATTGATATTTTGTATAAAACCCCATTTTTTATGTTCCTTGCTTCATCAAACCTGCATACTCAGCTGCCATGTTTTTCTTATGGAGAATAATTACAATGTCATAAATCGTTTATTTATGAATGTATATTGATTAAACTTGGTATGTGGCTTTATGTGGTATTAAGATACATATATATGCATTGGAAATTCGCTGAGTACGCAGGTTTGCTGCTACGGGGGTATTAAGTCTAACATAACTATTTATTTTTCAGGGACCTCAACGAAGCTTCTTTACTATGGAACCTAAAAATTCGTTACGACAGAGAACTGATATATGTAAGTAAAGTTTCATTAATAACACAATATTATTATGCTTTCACACCTTACAGTGTACTTTAATTTTAAAGTAAAACATATTTCATCATTCACATACATTATAATATAAAAATGTAAATTAACATTACGATGCCCACAATGTAATAAAAAATGGATAAACAAAACGTACCACTCATCAGAAGCATCAAGTTGACCCACTGAAAAAATCCTTTGTAGTATTCATTGTTTAATGTATTTTTTGTTTGTTTCAGACTTACGTCGGCAGCATCTTAGTAGCTGTAAACCCCTACAAAATGTACGACATGTACGGACTGGACGTTGTGAAAAAATACGAGGGGCAGATCTTGGGGACCCTTCCTCCGTAAGTCCTATACTAAGGAGTTATCATAATTTAATAATGCAAATAGTTTCAGCAAAAATACTTCAGACGCTACCTTATGAAATTATATCTACTCTTCTCAGTTTGAAGTTTTTTGAAATTTTTATTCAACTGTAAAACAATATAATTGCAGTAGAGAACATATGTAAAACTTTTACTAACGTTGAAAATGTTTTCACTTTGATATGAATAGTTAAAATGGGTTTTGAGCAGTGTTAGTAGATGCACGAAGAAGAAATTAGTCCATATATAATTTTATCAGAGAGCAGATCCAATATTGTACAGAATCGGTATGGGGCCATACACATATTACGTAACGCATTTTTTGTAATTTCAGACCCCCCCATGTAACACACCATAACGCTTGACCATACCCCCCCCACCCCCCTATAGTGTTACGTAACTCAATCGTAGTAGGCTTTTAAAACAGCTTAAATCTTCTAAACGTCATTTTATGAGCAATTTGGAATATGGATTTCAATGAATGATTAAACTTAAAATACCTTTTATTAAACTAACTTTCATTTGTTGTCATTTAATGACTTTATGATGTTTAAATCACACAATTTTATAATGACTTTTTTCAAAGCAATATGTATTCAAACATGCAAGACCGTTACTAATAATATAAACAACAAAATAAAACAATCTCAATAGATACAGGAGCATTCCTCTATCTATTGAGATTGTTTTATTTTGGCGCACGCCAGCTCTTAGGGTAAATATATGTGTGAGTTAAGTAACTTTGATCCAAACCCCCCCTCTTCCTCACATAACGCTACACCATACTCCCTCCCCCCTTAAGTGTGTTACGTAACATGTGTATGGCCCCTATGTAGTAAGTAAGAACGGAGCCGCCACGAGTGGGGGGGGGCCCAACCAGGACACTTTGCCCCAGGGCTCCGAATTCCTTAGGCCTTATGGAGCCCCCGGACAAAAGAAATAATTAACAAGGTAAAAAATTGTGGTCTCTGGGGCCCACACATAATTTTTGGAGTATTTAAAGTATGTAACCTTACAAGTGAAAATTATAGTTGGTTTAAAAAAGCGTCGGTTTACTCAGAGATGATTGTGAACATATTTAAACCAGAAGAGAGCGACTTGCCAATGTGTTACAGTTTGTGTATTAGACAATTGTTATTAAATTCTCAATAAACAATTTGTTTACAGACATTTGTTTGCGATCGGGTCGGCGGCTTACGCAGCCCTACCGAGGAGTTCGCAGGTTGTCGTCATCTCTGGGGAATCCGGTAGCGGAAAGACCGAGAGCACGAAACTGGTAATGTTCCGACTTTGTTGTTATTGGTGTTGTGTTTTATTGTTATTGGTGTTGTGTTATTTAAGAAATTATTGCGAACATTTATCATCACTAAATGAGAAAATACCCCTGTCGCAGCAAACCTGCATATTCAGCAAATTTCCAATGAATATATAACATAACACATTAACACTTAACAGGATTCATACAAAATATATTCACAAACAAGCGATATTTAAAATATTAATTATTCTCCATAAGAATAACATTGGGGATGAGTATGCAGGTTTGCTGCAACAAGGAACACAAAATAATGGGATTTTATGCAAATATCATTATAACTCATCTAAGTAAAGTCACATACCAAGTTTCATTCATATACATTTATAATTAAGCGATATATAACATTTTAATTATTCTCCATAAGAATAACATGGGGACCGATTACCTAGGTTTGCTGCTACGGGAACCATACGTGAAAATTTTGTATTTTGTGCAAAAAATGATAAACCCCAACCAGATTGAAGCCATATACCAAATTTTGTCAGTTTATGTTCATAAATAAGCGAGATATACAATTTTTCTTTTTCTCCATAAGAATAACATTAGACAACGTACTGTGTTTAGCACTTTCAATATCTCAGGAACCAATTGACGTAGAGCAATGATAAAAATACCAAATTGTTTGTTTTTTTATGCTGAATTAAATGGTAAAAAATACCCCCGTAGCAGCAAACCTGCGTACTCAACGAATTTCCAATGCATATATATGTATCTTAATACCACATAAAGCCATATACCAAGTTTCATCAATATACATTCATAAACAAACGATTTATGACATTTTAATTATTCTCCATAAGAATAAAATGGCGGCTGAGTATGCAGTTTTGCTGAAGCAAGGAACACAAAAAATGGGGTTTTATACAAATATCAATATAACTCATGTAGGTTAAGCCACATACCAAATTTCATTAATTTATTTTCATAATTAAGGGAGATAACACGTTACTTATTCTCCATAAGAATAACATGGGGCTGAGTACGCAGGTTTGCTGCTACGGGAGCCTTTGGAAAAAAATTGTTTTTTTTGAGCAAATATCAATGGTCCACAACCAGATGAAGCCGTATACCAAGTTTCGTCAGTATACGTTCATAAATAAGCGAGATATAAAATTTTTCTTTTCCTCCATAAGAATAACATTAGACAACGTACTGTGTTTAGCACTTTCAATATCTCGGTAACCAATTGACGTAGAGAAATGATAAAAATACCAAATTGTGTGTTTTTTTAAGTTGAATCCAATGGAAAAAACTAAAATTTGACTATTTCCAAAATTATATGTACAAAATTCGAAAAACCAATTTTTGGGGTACAAAACCCCCCCAAAATACCCCTTTGGATGAAGCGATCTGGCTGGTTTTCAAACTTAAAGTCATAAATGTTGCTTTACACGTTTATACCAAATTTCATCAAAATCGGATAATTTTTACGAGAGTTATCGTGCTCACGGACACATATATATATATATATATATATATATATATATATATATACAGTTTCGAATGAATGGTGTTTTTGGGGTCTGGGGACCTCAAAACGAAAAGTTATCATGGTCCCGGGCCTAGGTCTTACCATGCCGACTAAGGTAATAGCTTCTTCCCTATAGGGGAAATTCGCTAAAATTAAAATTTGATTTAAATAAAAATTACATGTGGAAACCCCAAAACCCATTTTTGGGGTACAAAACCCCCCAAAAACCCCCCTTTGGATGGTGCGATTCGTCTGGTTTTCGAACTCGTTCAAATAAATGGTGCTTTACACATTTGTACCAAATTTCATTAAGATCGGACATTTTTTACGAGAGTTATCGTGCTTACGGTCACATATATATATATATATATATATATATATATATATATATATATATATATATATATATATATTATATATAAATTTGAACGAATGGTGTTTTTGGCATCTGGGGACCTCAAAATGAAAAGTTATCATGGTCTCGGGCTTAAGTCTTACCATGAGACCTACGGTAATAGCTTCTTCCCTATAAGGGAAATTCGCTAAAAAGGTTCCCCGATGTTTCAGGATCTGGAGTCTTATTTTGTCTTTAGGTGAGAAGAATGCATAGAACATACCAAAATTAGTGGCGCAATCCGGCAAAGTTGGGAAAAAAGCTAAAACACAGAAGTGTAAAAGCATTTAAAAATTCTTGGTGTTGCGGAAAAGGGCAGATGGAATGAATTTCTGAAGTATTTTAAAATCAAAACTTCCAATCTGCAAGGCTTTGGTATTTACAATCTTGTAAAGGACAAACTATTTTTATTCACATAGTATGGTGACTAAGTTTTTAAACAGTAAGAATTTTAATCGAAGTTTTCCTGATAAATAAGTGAAATACATAAACTGGTAAAACAGATAAGAATATTACTTAGTAAGAATTTTTGTTATCTATCTTGTGAAGATCTCAGTTAGGCATGATGTTATGAGTTAGTTGATTTTAATTATACTTCCTTAATTAACTTTTAGCGAATTTCCGCTATAGGGAAGAAGCTATTACCGTAGGTGGCATGGTAAGACTTAAGCCCAAGACCATGATAACTTTTTGTTTTGAGGTCCCCAGATGCCAAAAAAACCATTCGTTCAAATTTATATAAATGTATATATATATCTATATATATATGTGTCCGTGAATGCGATAACTTGAGTAAAAAACGTCCGATTTCGATGAAATTTGGCTCAAATGTGTAAAGTGACATTTATGACTTTAAGTTCGAAAACCAGAAAAATTCGGACCATGGGAAGAGGGGTTTATGGGGGGTTTTAAATTTTCCAAAAATCAGTTTTTTTCATTTTTTACCCTAAAATTTTTAAAACACTTAATTTTGGTTTAGACCATGTTATAGAGCTTAAAAAAACAAATAATATAGTATTTTGAATTATTAAGCTCGGTTAAGTGGTTGCGGAGAAAATCCAAAAAAACCTACTCATAAAATCTCCTATGTTAATCTTATGGGAAAAAGGTTTTTGGCTTCTCCTAAGTTAATTTTAATGTAAACTTCACATTTGCTTTTACCAATCAACTCAGCTTCACAAAACAATCATTTTGGTGTTTAAATTGTGATTCTACGTCCAACCATTGCAGAGATATTCAAAGTGCTAAACACAGTACGTTGTCCAATGTTATCCTTATGGAGAATAAATAAAATTTGATATCTCCATTATTAATGAATGTATATTGATGAAACTTGGCATGTGGCGTCACGTAGTACTGGTATATTGATATTTGCAAAAAAAATTGATTTTTTGTTGATAATCCCCGTAGCAGCGAACCTGCGTACTCAGCCCCCATGTTATTCTTATGGAGAATAAGTAAAATGTAATGACTCCCTTAATTATGATCACAAATTAATAAAACTTGGTATGTGGCTTACCTTGTTGAGTTATATTGATATTTGCATAAAAACCCATTTTTTTAGTTCCTTGTTGCAGCAAACCTGCTTACTCAGCTCCCATGTTATTCTTATGGAGAATAATTAAAATGTTATATATAGTCCTTACTCATGATTGAATATTGATGAAACTTGGTATGTTAACTTCACCTTGTTAAATAATATTTATATTTGCATAAAAAACAATTGTTTGTGTTCCTTGTTTCAGCAAACCTATGTACTCATCACCAATGTTACTCTTTTGGAGAATTATTAAAATTGTATATATCGCTTATATGTGAAACTTATGAAACTTTATGAAACTTGGCTTTATATGGTATTAAGACATATATTATGCATTGGAAATTCGCTGAGTACGCAGGTTTGCTGCGACGGGGGTATTTTTATTTACAATTTCACCTTAAAATTCTAAATAAATATGAATTCTTCACATTATTGGAAGAAAAATTGTATCATACAAGGTGTACAGGCTCACTCATGTCAAAAGTATGATCACAATCAATAATTAGTTGGTAACATTTTTACTCCTTTTAAGTAAATCAGACATTGTCCGGTATCAGTTTTCATTTATTATTGTGTACAATTTATATATAACATGTTATTAAGATGAAATTGTAAAAATTGAAAATCGAAGTAAGACCGATTGAAGAATAATCGGGACAAAAGGAGCGGGAATTTGGCTGGCCCTCACACCCTGTGTTTGTGTACTCGTTGTGTGTGAGGACGCGTATCGAGGGACCTCTGACACGGCTTCATGCTGCAGTCCTAAGTCGCTACAGGGGTATCGTATTAAGATATGTCAATTGACCATAATACAGTGAGAAAAAATGTCATGTACAGTTCACACAACTGCCACACTCTAAATAAGGATTACGACAGTTTGCAGCCATACCCGGAATTTTTGTTAGGAAAATAATGGAATACAATTTATAAACACTGGTAAGCCAGCTATCAAATAATGTTGAAAGGGGCGTAATATATAATCGTTTGTTCATTAGATGCACCACTCGACAAAATTTCATGATTTTGATTAAGGAAAGTCAGTTTTGAGCAGAAGGGAATGTCAAAGCTATAATTTCCATTTAATTTTTAAAAAGGATTAGCTTACGCAAACATTTTAAGTTTTCTTAAATAACTTTAAAATCATATGTGAACCATCAGCTGTGAAAAATATGATCCGTAGATTAGAAATAGTGGACAGAGGGTGGATTGTAAACAAAGGGATATAGAGTAAATATCACCTGCTAATAATCCTATTAGCGAATTTCCCCTATAGGGAAGAAGCTATTACCGTAGGTGGCATAGTAAGAGTTGAGCCCGAGACCATGTTAATTTTTTATTTTAAGGTCCCCAGATGTCAAAAACACTATTTGTTTAAATTTATATTTATTTATATATATTTCTATAAATATATATATATATATATATATATATATATATATATATAGTTTCCTAGTCCCCTTGATTGTGGTCCTAGCGCGTATCATTTTACCTGTTATTGTAGTCCACGTGGACTACAATTGAGGACTACATTTGGGGTGTCAAATCGCATTTAAATGTGGTCCAGTGACGTTTCAAGCATTTTGGTGGGAAACTGTTGATTGTTTGCAGTGTTGCCAGTTTGCTTTAGTTTTATTTACTCAGTACAGTCTCAAAATCGATGATGAGGGCTTGCTGTTAAAATATTCTACATTGAAAGTGTATGAACTAACTAATAAATCATGAAAACCAATTTAATAAAACTGTTATTATTTTATTACTATGTTCTATAATTTAATTCAATCTGTACTAATAAATTAGTTGAGCGTGTGTGTGTGTGTGTGAAATATTTTAGGTACGTGTTTTTTCCTATCCAAACCTCAGGGCAAGCCCCAGTGGCACCAAAAGCTGCCATGTTATTCTTATGGATAAAAAGGTTTTTCCTATATGGTCTTAAAACGGCTCTTCAAATCTGCTCCAGGACCATACCACGTTGTTAGAGAACTAAAGGTCTCTGGATACTTATTTTCGCGGCCTCAGGGCTCCGCCCAACTGGCTTCTTCTACCACTTCCCGACGTCCAATTTGGACGTGTGATGGTTCTTTGGATCTGTTTTACAAATTCTTAAGTCTTGAATGATGCCCCAAACGTTGGATACTTCCCCCCCACCAACCTTAGGGCTCCGCCCCCCTGGCAAAATTATTGTAATTTTTTCTGTTTTTTTTTCGTGATTTTAGCCAATTGTCATTGATCCATAACATTTGGGTACCCTAGGTTTTTTATGACGCCGACCTTAGGGCTCCGCCCCAGTCGCTAAAACATTGCCATGGTTATTCTTATTGAAAAATGAGTACTCCAGGTTATTGCGAAAAAGGCTCTTCAAATCTGCTCCCGGACCAATACATGTTGTTAGGGGACTAAAGGTCTTTGGATACTTATTTTCGCGGCCTCAGGGCTCCGCCCCACTGGCTTCTTCTATCACTTCCCGACGTCCGATTTGGACGTGTGATGGTTCTTTGGATATGTTTTACAAATTCGTAAGTCTTGAATGATGCCCCAACGTTGCATACTTCCCCCACCAACCTTAGGGCTCCGCCCCCCTGGCAAAATTATTTTGTTATTTTTTCTGTTTTTTTCCGTAATTTTAGCCAATTGTCATTTATCCATATCATTTGGGTACCCTAGGTTTTTTATGACGCCGACCTTAGGGCTCCGCCCCAGTCGCTAAAACATTGCCAAGGTTATTCTTATTGTAAAATGAGTACTCCAGGTTATTGCGAAAAAGGCTCTTCAAATCTGCTTCCGGACCAATACATGTTGCTAGGGGACTAAATGTCTGCCAACAATGTTTTTTGCGACCACAGGGACTCGCCCCCTGGCTTCTTCTATCCCTTCCAAACATCCAATGTGGACGTGTTACGGTTCTTTGGATATGTTTTACAAAGCCGCATGTCTTGAATGATGTCCCGAGGTTGGACACCGCCCCCCCCCACAAACCGTAGGGCTCCGCCCACCTGGACAAATCTTTTTGTTATACATTCCGTTTTTTTGCGTGATTTCAGCCAATTGTCATTGATCCATAACATTTGGGTACATAGGTTTTTAATGACCCCGGCCTTAGGACTCCGCCCCAGTCGCTATAAAATTGTCATTTTATTGTTATGGAGAAAGAGTACTCTAGGTGATTGCAAAAAATGTCCTCAAATCTGTTCCCGGACCATACCAGGTTCAGGTTGTTGGGAGACTAAAAGACTTCGGATAATCTTTTCCCGACCTCAGGGCTCCGCTCCAGTGGCTTCTTATATCACTTCCAAACATCCAATTTTTTCAAAGATTCATGTCTTGAATGATATCCCAACGTCGGATATGCCCCCCCCCACCAACCTTAGGGCTACGCTCCTTGACAAAAATGATATGTTATTATTTCCGATTGTTTGCGTGATTTTAGCCAGTTGTCATTCATCCATAACATTTGGTTACGTTTTTTATAACCACAAATTTAGGGAACCACCACCGCCCTCTCCTTACGTCACTGACTAAAACGTTGCCATGTTATTATTATAGAGAAAAGGTCTATACTGAAGATAGGAGTACTTCAATTCATTAAAAAACGCTCCTCAAAACTACTCACACACCATACTACGTTGTAGGGGACCAACAATATTTAGAATACGTTCCCCTCTCTCCCAAGTCTCAGGGCTCCTGGACCATACCACTTTGTTATTTAGTAGGGATACGTTTTTCCAAACTTAGGTCCCCACCAGAGAGCCTAAAAAGTTGTTATGTTATGGCGAAAATATTGTTCTTGGAGCAACGAAAAGCGCTTGGTCTAGGTACTAAATAATAATATTTGTAGTTGTATTATTATATGTTTTGGCTTTCTTCCCTTGTAAACATATATGTGGTATACATAATACATAATAAAACATGAAACATCAAATTTCACAAAAAACTGGTTTTACGATTTTAATTAAAATTTGATGGTTCATAGTGCTGTACATAGTACAAATGGAGATGGTTATATCTACAACATAATCTTAATACATAAAACTCAAATACCACTGACTGACTCACTCATCATGAAATCTCAAAAACCACAGAACGGATTGCAATACACTTTGAAATATACCTTCCTCTTGGGTCTTAGGTCATTAAACTGATTATAAAGTGCTAACAAAAATAAATTCTTTATACTATGTCTCTTCAAAAAACTGCTTACATGTTTAAAAGATAAGAAAACACAGAATTAATTACTGTGGGAGTTTGTAAAAGCAAGTCCCATACTAAGACTTGATTAAAAGTTTCAAATACATCTTTAAATATATGGTACCATGAAAGTGTCACTTATTTCCTCCCTTTTAGCTCAACTTCAATAAATATTTTTTTTTTATTTGCTACATATAGAAACAAACACATATAGTGTATAGTACACATATAGTGTACATATATAGTATAGTGTATAGTATAGTGTACATATAGTGTAGAGGCTACAATATAAACAAACTTTTATCAGAAATATCCACCGAAATCCCATTTTTTAAGGCACTACAACTGCAGAATCCTTTGCTACACACAGGGAGTTAAGGAGAGAAATGCTCCCTTATCCCCTCCAAGGTTAAGAGGCTACTTATTTCGAATATCCTATGTTGGTCTGTGCTAACTTGACCGGCATATCAAGTTTTATAGAGACAAATCAATTGATCAATCAATCGTTATTTATCCAACATGGGTTACATACAATGTGACAAAACGTAAATAGGTGGATAAACATATAAATAATTATGTTGATATGCTAATGTACAAATAGGATTGTAAAAGCTTAAGGCAATTGATAAAATCTAGTAACTATATTTCGGTTAAATATTTGAAGTAAGCCTAAACAAACCCTGACTCAGTTTATTTATCTAAAAATTGAGTTCGATTTCACAGAGAATCTGCTATGTTGTATGAAATTGGTTGAAACAGGCTGAAACTTTGGTAATAAATTGTGATGAAAGGGTAAGAAAAATAAAGACTATGGTCCTATTATTATCATTGAATTCATACATATTTATCTATACAGCTTAGCTCACCATCTAAGCTGTATGGATACCTAAATATGCATTTATTCAATGCTATTCAGTACCACTGTGTGATTTTGTTAGGGGCCGTGTTTTTTGGCTTCCTGACTTTATGTCAGGAGACTAAATACAATTAAATGTTGGTTAATATGTAGATTTTAACTATCAAAACATTAAAAGTAGTTAACTTTTATTGAATATTTAAGTCTGATGTGTCAATTTGAAAACATTTAACAACATTTAACTTAAATTAAAAAAAATAGAATTTGGCTTGAAGTGACACAAATCCCCATATAATCTGATTAAATCCCCTTTTTAAGGTATTTTGCACGCTGGCGGTTGAATTTATACACATTCTAATGAATATTTTAATATTAAATATATTGTGGATTTGTTACAATAAACCTTAAAATGTTGCAAGGCAGATATCCCATGTTATCTTGAAAAACAACCTTATTTGAGTTATGGTAGCTTAAAGTTTTACGTTTTTAGGGCATTTTAGCATATAATAGCGGAGCCGGGAGTATTCAGCTGTGGATTACTATTTCTACAAGCTTTGTTCCTGAAACAGCTCATTATTTCCTGCAGTCGTGATAGCGGCTGCCAATACTAGTACATTTATAAGAAAGAGGTTCTGTCTTTGGACTTGTGGACTTGTATGTTCCGTTTTAACGTAAAAACTACTGAATTAATCGAGCTGAAAATTTGAATGAAGGTACATGTTATCTTGGCTCCATATAGGCCTATTCCAAGCTTGGCAATCACTTAGGGATCCGCCTCATCTGTGGCCCTTGAAGTTACAAGGTTATTCTTAAGGGCATAGATTAATGGATATGAAACAGATGCAGTTGCAGCATGAATTTTAATCGGGTGTTCTTTCATATATTTGTAGTGTGAAGCACGAATAACCAGCTAGTAATTTAAGATAATATTAAACGGTATTAGGAAACTGACACATACTTTCTCCCTTTTAGCTCAACTTCAATTAATTAATTTTATTTACTAAAACATAGAATATAAAGTACGGAAAAATGTACAGAACATTATCTAAAACAGTTGTTTTCAGAAATATTCACCCAAATCCCTTTTTGGGAGGCACTACAGAATCTGTTGCTACGCACAGTGGCTTTAAGAGGGGAAATGCCCCCTCCATCACCCCCCCAAAGGTTATTAAGTGACAACATATTTCGAATATTCTCTGTAGGTCAATACTAGCTTGACCTGAATATCAAGTTTTAACGGAATTGATCAGTAAATGAGAGAGAAATGGAAAATTTTGAATTTACCATAAGAATAACATCGGAAAACGTACTACGTTTACCGCTAAATGAAATTATCTAATCGCTAAATGAAAGATTGTGACGGCCCAAAATCCCTAGACCGTTAAAAGCCATTAATACGACACTGTAATTAAATAATTACAGTTTACCGTTCGTAATAATTAAATTTCTACCGTCACTAAAATCTAAAATTAGAAGGAGGAACGGTGCTCTTAACATTATTTCAATTATTTCATTTATTATTTCATTTTGAAGAGTTGGCTGGTACAAAATATGAAAACAACCCCCAGACGCTAGGATATTTGCTCCAAGCTAATCTCAGCTTAGACGCTCCCACGGGTCCGGCCGGCGTTGATATCAACAGGAATGCGCTGCGTCAGCAACTTGACGCTCTGCATTGGCCTTAAACGCACGATTCCTGTGCCTCTTAGTTTGAGTAATGGCGTGAGTGATCGTCGGGGGCAGCACTGAACAACGAAGTGTTCCCGTGACGTCACGTGCTGAGGCCGCCGCTCATTGGATGGGCAGCTTCAGCATTGGGGAAGAAGACGTGGGATTCGCCCCAGTCCCTAAGATGTGACGATGTAATTAACACGCGTCGCGTCGCCTCTCCCTACTAAATTATTAATTGGCGTTGTTTTTCTAGATTTAATGCAACCATAATTATTGGATTTTGACTGCGGATATACCTATTGTTAATGGCGTATAAGTTGGTTTTTAAATCAGTTGTTGTAAAGTTTAATAAATAGTAATTTTGTTTCCCAACCGGCATTATTATTATTTAATCCCGAAATCGGCTCGTGTTACAAGATATTACCTCCATAACCAGTAATTGTAGAATAATAAATAAAAATACTAAATTATTTAGTTTTTTGAGTTCTTTTTAATGATGATAAGTAATCTTTTTTAGAATTTATAGTTTTATATAAGTAATTAAAAAAACATAATTTTGAAAATTTAAATCCTGTAATTACTGAACTCCAATTTTTACAGAAATTCGGGTGGTGTCATTTTATTGAAAACCACTAAACTTAAATGAAAATCGTTAAATTTTCCAACGAGTTCTATACACCGTTATTGAGCCATTTTTTTATAAATTTGGATTTTTCATGTTTTTAACGGTTTTTATGGGAATATTATCATAAAAATAAACAGTATCAGGAAACTGAGACATACTTTCTCCCTTTTAGCAGAACTTTAATGATTAAATTACTTTTTATTTACTAAACATAGAATACAAAGCACGGTCGAATGTACAGAAAATCTTGTGAACAAGTTGTTTCAAAAAACATCCACCCAAATCCCTGCTTTGGAGGCACTACAGAATCCACACGTGGTTAAGAGGGGAAATGCCCCCTATTCCCCCCCAGGGTTATTAAGGGGCAACATATTTCGAATTAACTCTGTTGGTCAATGCTAAATTGACAAGCATATCAAGTTTGAATGAAATTGATCACTAAATAAGAGAGAAATAGTAATTTTTGTATTCCCCTTAAGAATAACATTGGACAACGTACTGCGTTTACCGCTAAATGAAAATTTCAATTTTCTCCTAAACCAGCAGTCGTAGAATAGTAATTAAAGTTACTAAATTATTTAGTTTTTTGAGCTCTTTTTAATGGTGAATAGTAATATTTTTTTATATTTATGTCTTTTTATGAAAAATCCAAAAAAATGAATTTTGGATGTTTTAAGTCCTGTAATTTCTGAACCCGAATTTTTACAGGAATGCGGATGGAGTCATTTTGTTGGAAAACTAAAGTTCTACAAACATCTAAAGGTTAATCAAAATCGTTAAAGCCGTTTTTGAGAAATTTTGATTTTTCATGTTTTTTGGCGGTTTTGGGAGGATAATTACCCTTAAAAATCAAAAATTAAAAAATTAAAAAAACGCCTGGAGATATCGTGGATTAGTACCTACATACCAAATTTCATCAAAATCGGCCCAATGGTTAGGGCTCTAGCTCTGTACACACACGCACACGCACACGCACACGCACACGCACACGCACACGCACACGCACACGCACACGCACACGCACACGCACACGCACACGCACACGCACACGCACACGCACACGCACACGCACACGCACACGCACACGCGCACACACACACACACACACACACACACACACACACACACACACACACACACACACGCGCGCGCGACAGACATCACGTAAAAACCACTTTTATGGGTTCAGGGAGCACCAAAACGAATATTTCCACTAACAACTCAAATTCGAAAATTTTGACTAAAACAATACTTTCTCCATATACTATGTATAGAGGGAGAAAGTAAAAGTGAAATTAAAAAAAAGGCTGGATATATCGTGGATTACTACCTACATACCAAATTTCATCAAAATCGGACAACTAGTGTCGTCTCTAGCTCTGTACACATCCACACAGACACCCACACCCACACAGATACACACACAGGGTCAGACATCACGTAAATTTCACTTTTTTTAGTTCAGGGAGAACCAAAACAACTATTTCCACTAATAACTAAAACTCTATAATTTTTACGAAAACAATACTTTCTCCATATGCTATGTATAGCGGGAGAAAGTAAAAAGTTTGTGTCTGAGTTTCGAAGTATGCATGTAGGTTGAACAGCTCGGAAGCCCCATGATAAAAGACTTATGGAAATCTGGCAACGTTGCACGTGGACTACAATTGGGATATATAACCAGGACCACAATCAAATGTAAAGTGATACTCGTACTGGACCACATTCAATGGTGCTTTGCTACCTGGCTTCACATAATGGCCGTGGACTACAATTGAATGTGAAGTGACAAATGCAATTACAGAAAACTGCGTTAATATTTTTGTATAAAAAAGAATTATAAGACAGAAAGGGGTTTTTCCAACTTGTACACACTAAAAAAATTCATATATAACATTAGAATATAAAAATATATGATAATTTCTTGTGGACTACAATTGAATGTGGTTTGATGCATGGACTACAATAGAGGGATCTAGGTGAATATATATATATATATATATATATATATGTCCGTTAACATGATAACTTGAGTAAAAATCGCCACAACATTTTGTTGAAATTTGGCTCAAATGTGTAAAGTGATATTCATGACTTTAAGTTCCCAAACCAGAAAACCATGGACCATGGGAAGGGGGGTTTATGGGGGTTCCCCCCCATAAAATATAGTATTTTGAATCATTACCTAGGTTAAGTGGTTGCGGAGAAAATCCGAAAAACGTACTCATAAAATCTCCCATGTTAATCTTTTGGAAAAAAGGTTTTTTTGTTTTTCCTCAGTTAATTTTAATGTAAACTTCACATTTGCTTTTACCAATCAGTTCAGCTCTACAAAACAATCATTTTGATATTTAAATTGTGATTCTACGTCCAACCATTGCAGAGATATTCAAAGTGCTAAACACAGTACGTTGTCCATTGCTATCTTTATGGAAAATAATCCAAATTTGATAACTCGATTATTTATCAATGTATGTTGATGAAACTTAGCATGTGGCTTCACCTTGCACTGGTATATACCTTGCACTATATTGATATTTGCTCACAAAAATAAGTTTTTGTCGATTTTCCCCGCAGCAGCGAACCTGCATACTCAGCCCCCATGTTATTCTTATGGAGAATAAGTCAAATGTAATGTCTTCCTTAATTATGAACATAAATTAATAAAACTTGGTATGCATCTCTGACTTGTTCAGTTATATTTATAACTGCATAAAAACACATATTTTGTGTTCCTTGTTGCAGCAAACCTGCGTACTCTAAGTTATTCTTATTGAGAATAAATGTAAAATGCTGTATATCTCTTATTTATTCGTGTATTTTTATGAAACTTGGTGAGTGGCTTTATGTGGTAGTGAGAAACATATACATGCATTGGAAATTCGCTGAGTACGCAGGTTTGCTGCTACGGGGGTATGTTTTAGTATATGGAGTTTATGGGGAAGGTCGTGACAAGCAGCTGGTGTCAGTAAATGTTGTTAATTCGCTCGATCTGTTCCCCAGGTGATGCAGTATCTCGCAGCCGTCAACAAAGCTCCGTCCAACCTGATAACGGAGCAGATACTAGAAGCTTCACCGCTCCTGGAGAGCTTCGGAAACGCCAAAACCGTCCGCAACGACAATTCCTCCCGGTTTGGAAAGTTTCTGGAGGTTCATTTCAAAGAGTAAGTAGTGATGATTGTATTTCACTGCATTCTTAACAGTTGCTCCTTAAGGGAAAGAAGATGTAGCACAAGGTTACTCGGACAGATGATAATTTTAATTTTTGGTTTATAAGGTTCATGGTTTAGTGTTATCGGTATCGAAATATTACTGGGTTTAAATGTGGCTCTGTATTTAAGTAGTGTATATAGAAAATAAATACTCCAAGAATTAGTTCTGATGTACTACTGGAACCACTTTGAAGTGGGTTTAGAAACCTCGGGGAAAATCTTTGTTCATCAGTATTCCACTTAGAAAATAGAACTAACCATACTAAATGTATTACTACTGTTGTAATAGCCATCGCTGTCTGTATGAAACGTCTACCAGCAACAATCTACCTGCCAATTTTACCAATCTACCTAGAAATTAACCATCTCAAATTTTAAAATTATTTAAACCACACCTTTACAACAAAATATTATTCTATTGCCGAATAACTAAACAGTAGTCTACTCATGTCACTTGAATTAGTGTAATACAGTAGAACCCCGCTAATCTGACCTCGGATGTCCGACTCCTCATTTAGTTTGACCGTCTCGTTATCGGGGTTTGTTATTGTTTACGTATCAGGTGCGTCGCTCCGTTCAGGTCTTCTCCTGTAGATACCTCATCATTGACGATGTAAATCAGTAGACTGGTGACAGTTGTTACACTATTTATAATTTACAGTAAAATTAAATCTGTAAAACTGTTCATACATTTAAAAATTGTCAGTTAAAACTATAAATGTGTCACTCTGTAACCAGACCTCTTGTGTTTTGACCATGCTCTCAGTCTGGTTGTTGATGGATTAGCGGGGTTCTACTATATAAATTTGACTATACTAATTTTAATTTTATAAAAGGTGTACAGTTACAAAATAAAGAACCAGACACTGACACTGAAAATCTCTCCTGACAATGGGGATATAGCTTGGTTCTTGATTATTTTAGAGTTTGTGGTATTTTCAGGATTTAAAAAATCATCACCTCTTAGAAAAAGTAAAGACGGTTTTCAAATTACTTTCTTGCACTTAGAAAAGACTTTGTTCAAAAGTTTAAACAAGGGAAAGCTGGATTTCCCACTGCATATATGATTTATGGTAAGGAGGCGAATCTTAGCAGTTTGAATAAACTTTTCTATTGTACAAAGTCGTTTGGAATATGGGATAATTTTTTGGGGAAATGCTTATGAAACCCATCTAAATGCAATAAATATCCAGCAAAAACATTTGGTACGATTAATTTCATATAAAGGTAAATTTGAACCGTCCCTTCCTCTCTTTGTTTTTAAAAAAATACTACCATTAAAATATTTGTTTGTCTTTAAAGTGCTGAAAATGTTTTTTAGTAGAAGTGGAAATAGGATTCCGAATGAAAATTTGTACAGAAACAAACTTAGAAATGTAGAGCAATATACTTTTCCAAAACCAAGAAATACATTTTTCACAAAAACTTACAATTTTATGGCACCTAGATTTTTTAATAGGTTGCCTGATGAAATAAAAAAATCCAAAGGCGCAGCTATTTTTGCAAACAAGTTAAAGAAGTGGCTTTTTAGTTTGGAAGAAATAATGTTTGTTTTTAATTTTAAAATAAAGGTAGATAGGAAAATGGGTCATGATAAGGGCACACTATGGAGAGCTTTGATACTCAGGGACTAAGCATTGCATGCTATGAGCTGTGACGGCACCTGGGCTGGTGCCATGAGCCGCCTGGTAGCAAAGTGCGGTGTGCGGTTTGAAGATCAAACCATAGTTTAGTCATTGTTAATTGTTGAATTAGTTTTGTATGTATTTTTTTGGATTAGTAAAATTTATGGCACAAATACTTAAGGGATCGCTATATTTTATTCTACATATTTTCAATTCTGTCTGATCGCCGTATTTTATTTTGATAATTTAAAGGAAAGGAACCTCCTAACAGGCTTTGCCTTGGAGGCCCTACATTTTCTCCTTAGTTTTATGCACAACAAAAATGTACAACCTTTTATTTTTTTAGTCTTAATTATTATGCATTAATCTGTATTGTTGTATTTTTAAGTCATTCTGAATATAGACATTTTGTGAACTTTTAATTTTTTTGCTAAAAGAATGGGCATTTTTTAGACTATTATTTTTTATGTGCAAAATTTGAAAGTGTACAAAAATGTAATATTTTTTGGAGAAAATCAATTATTCTTATTCTTATTCTTAAATAACAAAATTAATACTTTTTTGCCGGCCATTACATTAGATTGAAAATAAAGAAGTCTAGTTTGCAGCATTCATTCTCTTTTTTACCATCTTTAAAATGATATGCAACTTTGTGGGTTCTTTAAAAAAATAAAAACTATGCCCAGCAATCACTATTTAAGGATGAGGGTTGAAACCCTTAACCTCCTAAAAAAGTACTTTGACTTATGCTAAATTTACCAAGGATTGTTTGAAAATTTATAATCATTAAAAAATTAAGAGGGGGTTATTTATGGGACACCCGGAGGTATGAAGGCAAAGCTATTTTCTCATCTATGTTGGATATGTGAGAGTAAAAACGATAATCTGATTTCATCCCTCTCTGTCTTCCAGAGGGGTGATCCTGGGGGCCAAGGTTACGGAGTATCTGTTGGAGAAGTCGCGCATCGTGACACAGGCTCCTGATGAGCGGAACTACCATGTGTTCTACGAGCTGTTGGCCGGCCTGGGCGATGAGAGCAAGCTTAAGTACGGACTGCTGGCCGCGGACAAGTACTTCTACCTCAACCAGGTGGGAGTGACAGTCTGAACTGAGCAAAACTGCTAAAAAAAACCAAAATATAAAAAACCTAACCTAACCTAAACTAATCTAACCTGACCTAACCCTAACCTAACCTGACCTAAACTAATCTGACCTGACTTAACCTATCCTGACCTAACCTAATCTAACCTACTTCTACCTCAACCAGGAGAGGGGGCACTCACATACGAATGGTCACAATTGGATGGTCATGCAGAGATTGTCACATAATGTATGGTCACGTAGTAATGGTAATGTATGGATGGTCACATATGCATGGTCACATACAGATGGTCATGTACGAAAGGTCACGTTCGGATGGGATGGTCACTTACGTCTAGCAACCCTGAATAACAGGAAAGGCAAGGAGTATTATGTCTTTAACCCTCTGAGCCACATGAGCCAATATTTTGGCATTTGAATCTGTTCTATTTCAAATTCAAAGAAATTAGTGCAGATGTTTTCCATCACTGATTAGGCCTAGTAAAACCACTGATTCCAGATCCAAAAGCGCCGTAAAAATTTATTAAAAATTAAGATTTTTAAGATCGATAGATGGATATTTTTGGAATTTGTAGTTTTTAATAATTTTTGTTAGAAGTGATCTTTTTCTAAAAAAATTTCTGTTGATTGTTAAAGCCTCGTTCTCGAATTTAAGCTTGAATGGCGGATGGCCTCTTTCATAGAAAGAAATAATCATCGGTTATTTTATAATTAAGTCCATGTTAGGGCTACTAAGATTATAAATAATGAAAAATTTCAAACTTAGGACCCTCTAAATATCTGTTATAAAAAACTGAACAGAGTCCCCTTTCAAATTTAAAATACTTTAAAAAAAATATTCTTTTCAAAAGTGGTCACGAATATTGATACATACGAATGGTCACGTATAAAATGTCACACACGAATGGTTATACACTGATGGTCACATATGAATGATCACACGCGGATGAATCGTCATGTACCAATGGTCAAGTAAGGATGGCCACTTACGAGTTGCGACAGCTAGAAGACTAGTTTTAGGTACTGTAGTTTAAAGATACTTTTCTCGACTTCTTTTGTTATTAATAATAAAAAAAAAACTCTATCCACCTAAGTACGTCAGTAACATAAGGAATGTTTTATTTGCTCCTTATTGCCCAGTGAGAGGGACATTCTTTAAAAAAAGAAAAAAAAAACTGTGATTTCTTAATAGTATTACTGAATTTACCTTACAGGGAAGAAGTTATGGGTCGGAGGCATGATAAGACCTAAGCTCGAGTCCATGATAAATTTTTTTGTAACAAAAGAGGTTTAGCCGTTTTTTTCTTACTTTGCCAGTCCACATGGGCTATAGATCTGTGTGTGGAACGTATCCAGCAGAGCAAGGGGTGAGCCGTTGCAGTACGAGTTGTGCAGTACTGACAGAATTAGGACTGGGATTTGAACCCACGACAGGACCGTTGCCAAGGTTCCGGAGTCCGTCGTTTTGACCACTACGCTAACGACTCACAGAACGGTTTCACATTTTTTGTTATAGTTTTAAGAAAGTGAAATTTTCATGTTAATAGTTCCAAAGCATTAATTTAATGGTTTTACAGGGAGGAAACTGTGAAATCGACGGGAAATACGACTCGGAAGATTTTCAATCTCTGCTCTCAGCGATGCAGGTCCTTGGATTCACGTCTGATGAACAGGACACGATCTTCCGCATCCTGGCATCAGGTAACAACGACTTCTATTTAAATTATGTACAAATTTATTCATGATAGACCAAGAAAATGATACACGTTTCCTCACTTGTTTTAGGGACTATTTCTAATCTAATTCTTATAGAACAGACTATGAAACAAAAGGAAAGAGATGCCAGAGGAAGTGTCCATTGAGGAGAAGTTTAAATCAACAGGAAAGATAACTGACAAATAGTCTCACAAATATACAACATAAACTGGGTAGTGTCCGGGGCAATTTGTCCCTTTTTCGATCAGTTGAAGAAGTGTTCTATAATCCTGTAAATCCATCCTTGATTTACACTTCTTCCCAATGGGTAAGTTTTCTGGCATTTCTTTTCTTTCATAGTTTATTTCTGTGTCATGGCCTAGAGCCACCCTAACATAAAACGTAATCTAATCCTTATCTGATGTTCTTTTTATTAAACTTTCATCTAAATGTGGCTACAGTGGCCACTCAATGTTACAATATTAGCAACTTCTGTTTTAGTGAGATATGTCCCCCATGATTCTGTGGGGTCAGCCAAATGTCCCACTTTAGGAAGTTTGACATGAAAATACTCATCGATTTTATAAAGCTAACATAACTTTTCTTAATATGCTAAAAACAAGGCGAGTGGTGGGTTGAATTATTCATACACTCATTTGAGGCAAAAGAAATACCTTGTTATAACTTTTCCTAAGCTTTTAGCTGAGCTAGTGCTCTCTCTTCCTGGTACCAAACAACAGTGGAGAGGTTTCACTCTCATAAACAGATTCTGAACTGAGAACAAGTCATCGTTAAAAGTAGAAACAATAAAATGAATGTTTTTGCTAAAAAGTAATGTGAATTTAAGCTGGGTTCAGTTTCATATCAAAATCAAAATGTGCTTATTGCAGGAATAAATAAATACAATACAGTAGAGCGTCAAAAATCCGAACCAATTGGGACCGTAGGTGGTTCAGATTACCGATTTGTTTGGATTTTCAAACATAACCTAGAAATGCCACTTAGACACATAATTAGGCCTACACTATTAAATATGCAGTTCTAGGCTATAGATGAAACAAAAACAATAGTTTTTTTGTACTTACGTATATTATGTACATTACTGTAGTTGGTTTCTTAAAAAAATAGGTAGAGTTCATACAGTACACAATAGAAACGAACAAAACACTGACCAGTAACAGTATTCAAACAGAATCACTCATCACTCTAAATCCAACTGTACAAAATCACTTATCGTATACAATTCTATTTGACATTAAAAAAGGCGCTAATCTTTGGTTGCGTTAGCTTCGATACACGTTTTCTGCCAGCCAAGTCCTTCATTCGCTTAAGCAGCAGGAGCTGACCTTGACTACATTCTGGCTGTGTTTCGTACCAAGACATCGTTAGAGATGTCTCTAACGCCGTAAAAGCTTCAGAATGCGAAGGAACTGAGTCGTCGTCTGCTGGATCTTCTTCATCACTGTCACTGCCTTCATAATCTTCGGACTCTTGAACTGAGGTAACAATATCGTTGTCATCCAGGATCTCGTAGCCCAAGTCATTTCTATCAACGTCTAACCATTCTTCGACGTCTGCTGTGTCACATTCTAGAAAGCCTGGAACTGACTGGCACAAAACAGCCACTTCTGTCACATTTTCAACAGTTGCTGGTTCATTATTATGGGCGTCTTCTTCCGTACCATCTTTATTTTCTGGCCAAAGTTTATTCCACGATTTTGTTAAATTTTCTTGGGTCAGTAAGTCCCACGAATCTGCAAGCATGTAGCACGAGTCTTTCACGTTTAGCTTTTTTGCAAACTGAATGACACTTTCCTCATTATCTTCTGCCAAAAGAAGCCTTCGCAGCACTTGCTTCCTATACATTCTTTTCAACTTTTCTATAACGCCCTGGTCCATTGGTTGGAGGAGTGGCATGACGTTAGGAGGAAGAAACATCACCTCAAAATCCTTGTCAATTGGATTTAAAACTTCTACGGAGGGATGTGTTGGCGCGTTGTCCATTATCAGCAACACTTTTCCGCTAAGTTTCCTTTCTTTGCGAAACTTCTTAACATTTGGTATTAAAACATTTTTATACCAGTCAGTGAATATTTCACTGTCCATCCAAGAACTTTTTTGAGCTTTGTATGTCACGGGAAGCTGAGTTATGTTTTTGAAACATCTTGGTTTCTTGCTTTTCCCAATGATCAATAGGGGAAGCGTATGATCTCCACTAGCATTTGCACAGACCATCCCTGTAATACGCTCCTTACTGACTTTAAATCCTGGAGCAGCTTTCTCTCGGCGAGAAGCTAAAGATTTTCGTGGAAGAGCCTTCCAATTTATGCCGGTCTCGTCACAATTGTAAACGTCTTCCCTAGCATATCCGTTACTGTTTACAAAATCTAAAAACGTGGTTTTGAAAGCTTCTGCAGCAGGAATGTCAGAAGACAAAACTTCCCCTTGAACATTAAGTTCTCTAATTCCATGACGGGACTTGAAATTTTTTAACCAGCCTGTGCTGGCTTTGAAATCAGCTGGCCCTCCTAATTTTTCATTGAAGTACAAAGCCTTTTCACAGAGCAAGGGTCCTGACACAGGTTCACCTAAACTTCGGCGCTGTGAAAACCACAAAAATACAGCATCTTCCAGTGATCGGTCTTTCGCTGTCCTCGTTGTTTTCTGAAGTTTTGAACCATCTTCAGAATCTAATTTTGAGACAAAATCTAGAATGCTATTTTTATTTTTGTTATGTCTGAAATGGTAGCCTTACCCACTCCATACTCTTTTGCAAGAGACGAACCACTTTCACCTTTTTCCAGCCTATTCAAAATTTCGATTTTAGTTTGAATAGCAAGAAATGTGTGTTTCCTTTTCAGTGTCCCAGATGAAGACGCCATAATGTGAAGAAATGTACGAAATTACAGTAGGCCAACTGCTCACAAAATCAATTTGCACAAACAACAATAAACACGAACAAACCGCAAGACGCAACTTAGTGCTATACACCTCACTGATGACTGTACTCCACTGGCAGTGAGGTGGTGAAACAATAGAGACGTGGCGGGGGGTGGGGTGGCTGACGCGTCACCAGGACAGTTAAAAATAGACACGCCCAAGGTCATTTACCTGGCTCGGCGCGCTCACTCATTCCCCCGCCGGGCGCCGGCAGTTTGGCGCGAAATTTTAAAACATATGTCGTTTCCGTGCTAATTCAATACAGTACAGTATTAATAACATCCTCAGGAGAGGTTCGGATTTTTGACGTTTCGGATTTTTGACGTTCGGATTTTCGACGCTCTACTGTATATACAAAATCATGCAGTCATTTGGAACTTATGCTATAGTTAATACATGCATATGTAAAATACCTTGAAACAAAAAATTAATCCTGCAATTACTGCCCCTACAGGCAAAGCCCAATTACAGGGACGGTATTTCAAATATAAGTTCTCATCGCTATGCCACTAAGATACATATATAATTAAATTAACGATTTTTTATACAGACAAAAAGGTGATGAAAAGATTCACGTAAATTCAAAGTTTGTGAAAGCTATTCTCTCCTCTGACAAGTATCAGTAATTTTCTACAGTATTTTCTTTTTTGGCCAAAACTGCCGAAAACTAACAATTTTGCATCTAATTTTCGAATTATTCTGAAACTCACCAAAATCCTTTGGTTTTTGCCTTAAGGTGTCAATATGTTGATAATTGCGAGTCTGGTTTCGGGTCAGTCACAACCCATCTTCAGTCACATTTATCATCTATGAAAACTGTAGCCCTTTAGCGCGGTTGTCGACATTTACCACAAACAAAAAGTACATATTATTACAAACAAAACAATAACATGTAGGCCTTTTTAAAACTATTACTTGCATTCCGGCCGTCCCATGCATTTTACCATCTTCTCCTAAAATAATTTTCTAAAATCTTCCGGAGGGAGGGGGGCGAGATCCCTTATTATTCTATGAAGCACTACCGGTATTTCCAGTTATTAAAGTTCGTACTGCTTTAGGTTGTACGTATTCGGTCACCGTAATTGTATTGTAAATCAATTTTCTTTTCACGCAATGACCACCATCGTTTCTGTCGCAGTGCTGCACCTGGGCAACGTGTATTTCCACCGGAAGCAGCTGAAGCATGGCCAAGAAGGTGTGGAGATCGGGTCGGACGCGGAGATACGGTGGACCGGACATCTGCTGCAACTGAATGTGGATGGGATCAAGCAGGCACTGACTACTAAGACCACGGTGAGTAGTGTAGAAATAGCTCTGCGAAGCAATAAAGCTAAAAAATGCATTTTCCTCCCACCTAGTAAAGTCAAATTTTACTCCTTGTAATGAACGAGTAAAGTGCTACTTTGTCTCCCTAGGGAGACAAATAGTACTTTGACCCACAAGGGAGACAAAGTAAACCCATAAGAATAACATTGACAATCGGGCAACACAGTGCAGTGGAAAACTGGCAACGCTGTAGCTATAACATGCGGAACAGAATCAGCTGATGTTTCGCTGCAATAATTAACGTTCCAAGTTCCGAGTTTAGTTATTACGCATTACGCAACAAAAATGGACAGCGATTATGAATGTGAATACTTATCAATACTTGTGGATTTTTGGGTGTGAGAAAAATGTGTGTATTATAGGAGTAAAGTACATTGTCTCCCTCGGGAAAATTGTCACCCTCGCCTATGGCATCGGGCTCCAACAATCTCCCTCAGGGAGAAAAAGTTGCACTTTACTCCCTTAATATACAAATAACTATTTCCATCACACTTTCAAAAACAGCTGTTTTCAACACATATGTTGAGATGCTAAAGTTGTTCTTTTTACTCCTAGGATTAACAGCTGATGACCACGACCGAAAAGTATCATTTTGATGATGTTTATCGTCCTAGGAAAACATTGGGTGACACTTTTCGGTCAAGGTCATCAGCTGTTAATATGAATTGAATTATTCAACTTGTCAACAATGAAAAATGTATACAATAAGCTTCCCACCAGGTTAAAAAATATTGATAACGCTGTTGTGTTTGAATAATATGGTCGATCTTATTTTTAACAAGGCCTATTATAGCATTCAAGGGTTCCTGTGTGATACAATAATTTAAGGTTTTTAACTTGAATTAAATGACTTTAGTGTTATAATTTATTTGCCTTTTAGGTTTAGGTTAATACATTTTATATATTGACAATGTCACCTGTTTTCCCAGCTGTGCTGGATAGTGAAAATGTATTTTTGTGACAATAACGTTGTTGATGCTTGATTCTTTAAACAAACATTTTTGCGTGACCGGAGAACGAGTGCCCCCTATTAAACAAGTTGCTGATACAGAAAGCATTGTACTCCCTGGATGAATTTTGCATAGGAATTTCATTAAAAAAAATACTTCAATATGATTTAGACTACTCATATTGAACATTGGCTATGAAATTCTCGGAAATTTAACATTATCTGGAATTATTCCCAAAATTTAAAAGTTCCTGTGAATTTTCTTCTGATGCGGTGGCTCAGAGGTACAGCGCTGTCCTCGCAAGTCAGCTGTGGTAAAACCTAGGTTCAATCCTGGCTGACTGCTATGGTCATCATCATCTTCTTAAGGGGCGAACATGAGTCCCAAGGCACATCAGCCGCATTGGGCTTATTGCGCACCCCCGATAAAGAGATTGAGAGTTACTGCTATGATAGTTTTTCACGAGCGGTCACCACTGGCTTTCCTATGTATTTACCGTTACGGTACCTCGCTGTCTTTAGATCGCTGCACAGACCTTTTTTGACCTGTCGAGGGTTAAAAAATATATGAGTTTACAAAACTATCAAATAGAGATACATCTTTTATGACGTGGTTGTAATGTGAGTATTGTCGTGTTGGCAGGAGGCCCGCAACGAACGTCTGTTCACGGCACTCACCATCGACCAAGCGCTAGACGCTAGGGATGCGTTCGCTAAGGCGCTCTACAGTTCACTATTCGCTTGGCTGGTCGCTAGGATCAACCACATCGTGTACAAGGGCACCAAGCGAACTGCCGCCATCTCTATACTGGATATATTCGGCTTTGAAGATTTCAAGGTACAGTATGTTTGAGTTCGGTTTTTTTAGTCATCCATTGAGTAGCCTATGCCTTTTAGAATTATAACTACAATATTTAGAACTATACAACATGTTTTTTCTTTTTGTATTATTTTGAGTTTTTTTTTATATCAACAGTGAACTTTTAACAATAGAATTAGTGACGAACACTAGAATTTTTTCCAAAAATGGTGCTTCTTTCTTTTCTGTTGATAATTTGTGAAAACGATATTTCAAGGAAACGTTGTCCACATTTTAAAAACTCCCTCAAAAATTCTCATTGCAACATATGTTTTATACGGAAGACGATAATCCTAAATACTAAATAATCAAGCTTTTGTGTAAGACTTTTGGTGAACATTTATCTTCCTTCTCTATCAGTGTTCTGGACTCTATAAAATAAATGACAATACACTTATTTTGTACTTTATACACTGTGTACATTTTATGAAATAAAGTTACGCTTTATTTATCGATTTATGATTAAACCTTTGTATTATTTAAGTTAATTCAAGTTCCCTAAGAACACTATGAAACAGAAAGAGTGGAGGATGTTTCTTTGCTTGCAGTCTTCATTTGAATTGCATCAACCAGATCATTTATCTTTTCAGGAGAACAGTTTCGAACAGCTTTGCATAAACTATGCCAATGAAAATCTACAGTTTTATTTCAACAAACACATCTTCAAGCTAGAACAACAAGAATACGCCAAGGAGAAAATCGTTTGGCAAAACATAGCCTATGCTGTGAGTACAACTTGATTTTATTAGTCCTTCATAGTTTCTACGAGAGCTTGTGTTTTTCTTGTAATGCATTAAAATCTATCACAAATTCGGAAACTCATGAAGATTGGAAAAATAGATAAATCAGTAATAGACAAGTCAAGGAACTTAATGTGAATGGTGGAAAGTCAGGGATTTATATATGTACGAAGGTATAGTATATGAGATAGTCTTTTATGTTAGTCGACCGTCAATTCAATTGTGTTAGCTTATCATATTTCAAGCATTCTGCATCTGAAACTTTCTAGGCAATTCTTTGTTTTGCAGTTTTTAGAAAAGTATTATCAGTTCTTTTGTTTATGTGAGACAGAACATAAAATTTCTATTGGTTACACAAATTTGGATCGTTCAATTCAGAGTTAAATTTAGGTCCTTGGTCAATTTTGGCAAAGTGTTCCTACAAACTTTAATATCATTTTATAAATCGTTGGCACCAGTATCCCACACAGTGACGTTGGAAGTAGACCTAGTTTTAATTATTTCCTCCAGATAGAAGTACTTTCCGAGGCAATAGTTTTTATTCGACAATCTCTTCATCTTTACCGCAGTTTCGTTCGGTAGGTTGGCTAATCTGGCGTGCAGAAAATTTAGATGAAATAGTGGGTCAAATGGTACAAGAACAGTGTATTAATGATGAAGAATCAGGTCTTATTCATGAGTAGAAGCGCCAGAATGAAAAAAATCCTGGAGAACAGAAGGCATAAGGAAGCTGGTGGCCCTGGGTTTAATTTAGTTCATTTAATTTATTTGAACGTCACATACCATTTGATGGATGTAGGAAAACTCCAGCTCAAACAGTGACTAGTCATGTTTTACAGAGACAAATTTGATTTCTTGTATTACAGTTATAGCCATTGTTGTTTAAAAAATAACTATCTTCATTTTTAAAAACTCGGTAAATAAGGGTGTAAATGTACAAAGAAAAAACTCTCAGAATGTTTACGATTTTTAACATTTGTTGGCATGATTTTCTAGGTGGAAACTTATTCATTAGGTTCAGCATTTTCCCCCTTAATCCTCCAGTCCTCTGCGTCTACCTACTTCTCCCATAAAACCAATGATAACTTTCAAAGTCCGTCTCTTCTCAACGGATTATTTAAAATCGATGATTCATGGTAAATTTTAAAGAGCAAAACAATACTTAACGATTTCAGTGAGCGAAATTTTGAAATCATAAAAATGTTATAACCTCTTTTGAACGATTAGTATTTGTGATATAGAAATTTTCCTCCCTGAAATCGCTGCGTATCTTGAAATTGGATAGGGGGAAATCGCTCTTTGGAATTGGCCGTAAATAAACATTATAGGATCATTTGTCGAGGAGGGACAGGCTTTGACAATTAACATTGGCCTTATGGGGAGAAGCGGGTAGAAGCGTGAAACATGTTGACTGGAGCCTCCTCTTGAGAGCGCATTTTATGGAGTTTGTGCACGTTAAACATACTTTTAAGGAAACTAGCGTTGGCACGGCACGTTGCGATAATCAGCTCTGTCCGTCAGGATAACCTACCCGTCATCCACCTGCTATCCAAGAAGCCCGTCGGGATCCTCCACCTGCTGGACGATGAGAGCAACTTCCCCCGCGCCACCGACCTCTCGTTCCTCGAGAAGTGCCACTACAACCACGCTCTCAACGAGCTCTACTCGCGGCCGCGGCTCAACGGCCCGGAGTTTGGCGTGCGCCACTACGCCGGCCCCGTGTGGTACAATGTGGACGGCTTCTTGGACAAGAATAGAGACACGTTGCGGCCGGATGTGGTGGATCTGTTGATATCCAGCTCGCTGCCGGTGAGTGGAAAGTAACGTCGTCAGTTGAGAGTGTTGTAGGCTGTTAGGTTAGGTTTGTTGTAGGCTACCTTTAAGGTTAGGTTAAAATTTGATTAATTTGTCGGTCCATCGGTAGTGTCGTGAGGTATTTGTTATTAGGAGAGGACTGCTGCATGCCTGCAGGTGAAGATGGACATAGAGATAAACATCTTCAGCGTTAAAACTTATAGGCTAGTTGCCCACTAGTAAATTGTCCAAAAAAGTTAGTAACTTTCTCTTTGATTGGTAATGCTGTAGATTAGCTAGATTTTATTGCTTTCAACTATAACTAAAGTGCAATTATTTGGCGATTATTTCCTTTCCCCACAATCCTTTATCATGTCCGTACCAATATATGAAGTCAGTTTAGGTATAAAACTTCCTAACCTAACCCAACCCCTTGTGCAGTAATTGCAAAGTTTTTGGGATTAAAAGGAAAACTAGTCTAACCAATAATTTTAGAGATTATGAAATGATTAGGAGTTCCTAACCAATAACACTACCGATGGTGAAAAGATTTGGAGATTCTGACCAGTGACATGTTTCAGATGGTCAGTAAGATGTTCACAGCTGTGAGAAGTTCGCACGAGGCCAACAAAACGCTGAACAAGAGCAACGGAAGATTCGTCACCATGAAGCCACGAACGCCAACAGTGGCCGCTAGATTCCATGACTCCCTACAGCAACTGCTGGACAACATGTCCAAGTATGTCATTTGGAGTTTGTCAAAGAGGCTCTAGTTACAAAAAATCTTGTGTTTCTACTTGCTTCTTTCACGAGAGCAAAGCTAATCTCAAACCTTAATAGCTTCTTAATGAAAGGTCAGAAGTTTTTTTACGGATTGTAGTTGAAAATGAATAAAAATCCAGCAGATATATAATTGAAATTGATACTTTAATTGAGATGTGGTTCATTTGGAAAAGCTCTAGGCTGTGAAGTTTTGGTAAATTGGGAAAATAATAGACAGCCAGCTTACCTGAAGAGATCAACACAGGAGCCACATAAAAAAGACTCAAAACACTTGATATTTCAACCCCCTTGGAGATTTTGTCAGAAAAGAAGAGAGACCCTAGTCTCTTTTCTTCTCTTCTCTTTGATGAAGTGCCCAAGAGGGACGAAATATTGAGTGTTTTTGTGTCTTTTTTTACGGTCTCCTCTGCTACACCTGTTTTTATCCTCTTCCGGTAAGCTAGCGGTCTATCCTTTTTCCAATTTTCCAAAATTTGTAATTGAGATAACAGATTAATACAAAGGGAAATATCGCAAATTGTGACCGTTCTATAAAACTTCAAAAATATTGTATACTTGCATATTTTGTTGGGTTACCTAATTTTTTTTCTTTATTCAGATCATTAAATAATATGTACACAAGCTTTATGGGCTTTTGAAAATTGAAGCGGTTAAACAATTTTCAGACATAAAGGATTTGCCTGTTGTTTATGATTTGAATTAAAAAATCAGTAACATGTTTATCTCAAGGAGGCAGACAATTTTCAATGTATTTATTCCCTCAGGTGCAATCCGTGGTTCGTCCGATGTATCAAACCCAACAACGACAAAGCTCCGATGAAGTTTGACATGCCCACGGTTCTTGAACAACTCAGGTAACTGATTTGTTATTTATATAAAAGTATAAAGTAAGTGGTTTTGTCTGTTATGGTTGTAGGCGGTTTTGTTCGATTTGCAGTAAAAGGGTTGAACATTGTTGAATGAAAATGTTCTATTTAGTCGTATCATTGATTATGAGTACAGAATAGGCATCTCAAGACTGGTTAATATTTAAAGCAAAGAAAACAAACCAGTATCAATCCGTTCTATGTCCTCTGGCCGAAACAAAAATTAAATCTCGTTCGTTAGACAAAACATCCCATTTTATTTTGTAAAATCACTTTAAAAAATCCTTTTTATCCCTGATTTTCCAATCTTGTGTTTAGCACATCTTTATATATAATTCTGTAAGCGAAATGTTTAAGTCAAAATTGTGGGAGTTTGGCAAATCGCAGGATGATGGGAGACGGCTCAAATTAAAGGTCTCAATCCCAGGGAGTCGGGAAAAATAGCAGTATTTCCAAAAAGTCGCCAGCAAACAAGAAATAACATCTCCCATGAGAAAAGCATGGGGATTTACAAACGTCTGCTTTTTTTATGTAAAAACATGTGATTAAGTGTCTACTTTTTTTACAAAATGGAAAGTGTTAAAATCAGACGAGGCAGAGTATTGGAGCAAAGTTAGGGGCTTTGGCCCCTTCAAGTCACTAGTCTTTACTAAAAGTGTGTTCATAGATTTATTTGTAATGCAATAATTGTGTACACAGTTATGATTTACCTTCCTCTTGTGATTTACTCTTGATGCATAACTTAGTTTACATTGTTCTTAATTGAGTTTCTTATTCAAGATGAAACGCAACTTAGCTTAGGCTAACTTGGACAAGAAACTGTTGGCCTAGGCTGATCTAACAGTCAAGCTTCCTTAGTTACAGCCTAGATCTCTTTAAGTTGTATTCTTAGATGGTTGTTTTTTTTATTATTTATTTATATAGATAATGTAATTTGCTATTTACTTTAGACTGTTTATATGGCGTAGGATTTAGTGGTATGATTTTAATTTAGTAATTTTTTACAACCACTGTTATAGCCCCTAACATTCTGAGCGATATAAAAAATAGGAAATACTATATTTTATGTGATATAAGAATTGTTTTTTACGAGTTTTGGAGTAACCAGAACTTATTTCCCACAGGTACTCCGGAATGCTGGAGACCATCCGTATCCGGAAACTCGGATACCCGGTTCGTATCCGATTCCCGGAGTTTGCGGATAGATATCGGTATCTTCTGTCCCGACGGAACCTTCCACCTCGAGGGACACCTTCCAGGTGACGTGTTTTCCACAGATAAGATTTATTTTTCAAATGAGTACTAAATAGACGTAAGTTAGTGTTGCACTCAATAGCTGATGTCAATATGAGCTATTACAAGTTTTTTATGTACAAAATACAGTGGAACGTGGATAATTTGAACTTCTATATTCAACATTTTTTTAATTAAAATTTTCCAGTTGGTCTCTAGCACTTTCTATATAAACAATTTAACACATCTTGTTTAATTTGAAATTTATTTTGGACTAATAGACCCGTTGTGGCTTTGCCTGCGTAAACTATGACAGTTCTGTGGTTAGCCGGTGGAACTACTACGAATCAAGAAGAGGTGTTTGAGTTTTCTAATGTGCATAAGGAATACATAGTAAATTTGAAAACCTGTGGGGCAAAGCCCTATGTATGAATCGGTATGAAAACACTTTAACTTTCCTATTTTAGAAAATGTACCAAATTTCACCACTCTAGCTTGCCGGTAAGTTGGAGAATTAGTGACTACAAGGAAGTGAGGGCTTTTGCTTTTATATAAATATTATAATTCAAACGTTTTTACTTAGGCTGGATAAAAAAGCGACCATAATACAGAAATCAAAAATACCCCCGCCGCAGCAAACTTGCATACTCAGCGAATTTCCAATGAATATATAACATAACACATTAAAAGACTTAACAGGATTCATAATAAATATATTCACAAACAAGCGATATTTAAAATATTAATTAATCTCCATAAGAATAACATTGGGGATGAGTACGCAGGTTTGCTGCAACAAGGCACACAAAATAATGGGTTTTTATGAAAATATCAATAGAACTCATCTTAGTGAAGTCACATACCAAGTTTCATCCATATACATTCATAAATAAGCGATATATAACATTTTAAGTATTTTCCATAAGAATAATATGGGGACCAAGTACCTAGGTTTGCTGCTACAGGAACCATAGGCAAAAAATTGTTTTTTTGTGCAAACAACAATAAACCACAACCAGATGAAGCCATTACCAAATTTCGTCAGTTAATGTTCATAAATAAGCGAGATATGCAATTTTTCTTTTTCTCCATAAGAATAACATTAGACAACGTACTGTGTTTAGCAATTTCAATATCTCGGTAACCAATTGACGTAGAACAATGATCAAAATACCAAATTGTTTGTTTTTTTAAGCTGAATTCAATGGTAAAAAATAAAATTTGATTTAAATAAAAATTACATGTGAAAACCCCAAAAAACACATTTTTGGGGTACAAAACCCCCCAAAAACCCCTCTTCCGATGGTGTGATTCATCTGGTTTTCGAACTCGTTCAAATAAATGGTACTTCACACATTTGTACCAAATTTCATTAAGATCGGACCTTCTTTACGAGAGTTATCGTGCTTATGACACACACACACACATATATATATATAAATACATATATAAAAATTTGAACGAATGGTTTTTTTGGCATCTGGGGACCTCAAAATGAAAAGTTATCATGGTCTCGGGCTTAAGTCTTACCATGAGACCTACGGTAATAGCTTCTTCCCTATAGGGGAAATTCGCTAATAGGTTGGCATGAGGCTAAAGTCTCGGATCTTTACCCCGCATAGAGGTGTCGCGGCAGCTGGAACTGAATCTGCTTAGTTTCATTGCTCCGGGAGTGAAAACAGCTCCAACCGTTACAAGTAAACAAGATTTCAGCTGGCTACAGCTGTTATTGTTAGCTCTGCAAGTTCATTCCAAAAACAGCTGTAGCACCCCTGGTGAAGCTGGAATTGGTTTTGGAAACAGATCCGCTGGCTCTGTAGAACTAGCTGCAGCTATTTCATGCAAGTAACTGTTTGGCATATCTCAAACCCTGCTCCATTCAAGGTTATTGTACCTCCTCCCCCTCACCCCACTTCTGATCCATCACTAGCAGTTGTGTGTGACTTTTTGCACTTGTCCAAAAATGCTAGTAGATAATTTAAAAACAACAAACTATTTCTGTAATGATATATTTTCTCTGAACAAGGGAATTATGACGGTTTTAAACCTTTTTTCGAGCAACTTCTGTAATTCCAATTTTTAGATAGGCCCTAATTCAGATTTTTCAACCGGTCCCTTGTGTCCCAGGGTGACATTCAGACTGGTTTATACCAATGTGAGGGTGACTTCGGGTGCAGCAAATGAGGTTCTCATAACATGTGGTTAAGTCCATTAGGGCTATCCATTATGACAATCTTCCCTTTTACGTTGACCCCCCCATATCTGTAGACAGCAGGAGACGAGAACGTCTTACCTCAGTTGTGGTCCCTAGCTGATAAACATGGATCACTCGTCAGTCAGCCTAGAAGGACGGAGCAGACCAACTGTTTGAGAGCTGATGAGCAGCCCTATAAAAGTTGTGGGCAATTCTATCCCGTCTCACATTTTATATCTCTGCTAGTTCCTCTCCTACCAGTGGCCTGTGCAATATTCCCATTTGGAAGACGTGCCTAGCGGCTTTGCCTAGGTTTCCTAATCCGGCAATATATCTAACTGGTCCCTTCAGATTTAAATTATCCAATTTCCACTGTATATTATTGTGAACCATTTATTTTGTGGTATTTTTTATCTGGTTTAACCAATTTCCCCTCCATAGATACTAACTGTAACCGTGTTTTCCCCTCCATAGATACTAACTGTAACCGTGTTTTCCCCTCCATAGATACTAACTGTAACCGTGTTTTCCCCTCCATAGATACTAACTGTAACCGTGTTTTCTCCTCCATAGAGACTAACTGTAACCGTGTTTTCCCCTCCAGGGAGATCTGCAACCTGATCCTCCAGGACCACTCCGGGGAGTTCCAGCTAGGTTCGACCAAGGTGTTCCTGAGGGAGAGTCTGGAGCGGGTGTTGGAGCACGAGAGGGCGACGATACTCCACCGCGCAGCCGCCGTGGTGCAGCGCAACGTACGCGGGTTCCTGGCGCGCAAGCACTACCAGTCGGCGCGGCGCAGCGCGGTCAAGCTGCAGGCGGCCATGAGGTAATAGCAGGAGGCTCTGATATAACTAGGGTAAGGATAGGAGGCTATGATATAACGAGTTTAACAATAGGGGGCTATGAGGTGATGTGGAGAACAATAGGAAGCTGTGAAGTAAATAGGGTAACGATAGGAGGCTATGAGGTAACGATGGGAGGGTGTGGGGAATGAGGTTAACAATAGGAGGCTATGAGGTAACGGGGGTAACGATAGGGTCTATGAAGTAACGGGGGTAAAGATAACAGGCCATGTGGTAACTGCCGTAACGGTTGTGGGCTATGAGGTAACAGCGGTAATTATAGGGGGCTATGAGGTAACGATAAGAGGCTATGAGGTAACGAGGGTAACAATACCTACGAGAGATCTTGTGATTGGAGGAAAATGTAATCAATTAGATATGTTTCACTGGGACCAAAAATGAAGCTTTTTTTATATGAGCTCAAGTTTAACGGTCGAGGCCAGAAAATAAGTGAAGAAAAGTCACTTTTGGCTCTAGTGTTGAACTATATTTTTCGTCATACTACAAACAATATTAAGATAACAATTTTGTAATGTGCTAAATGTGTAGAGGGGTAAAGTTTAGCACATTGTGAGGCCTACCTGCAGTGTCGTTTGACCGCATCCCAATAACCTTAGCCTAGGCCTATCTTAGCCTAGATTTGTGGTAAACAAACTTTCAACTGTGAGTAGCCTATGGACTCTCTAAGGTGACGGAATTACATGTTAAGCATGTAACCAGGGATAAATAAACGATAACACTTTTAATAAGATTCACCACTTCGATGAAAATAAACGATTATTTACTCGTTGACCGAACCACAACAATCCAACATAACCTCGCCCCTCATCGACCGTGATTTAGTTTGACAGTTGACAGATGACGAGGTGGGTTCTTCTTTCTCTCTCGGAATTACTTTTGGCTGGTGAAGAAGAAGGTCGCCGGATATGCCCTTGATTTTTGAGTTTAACTGACCCTTGGCCGATCAGCTGTGGTGATTCATCGAGGCGGAAGGATTGCTCCTCGTGGAGAAATAGCGTCACTCTCGAAGAGACCGTCCTAGTGATAGCTTGTGCGTTCTTCTGACTACGATTTTTCTCGGCGAGGTTTTGTAAAGTGCGTGACAAGTTTTAAAGTTCGTTCTAACGACTGCTTTTTGGTATAAAGGTACGTCTACGATTCTTACGATTAGTATATTTAGGCTCGATTATTAACTTTTGCCAGTAAAGTGGTAATTTAACATAAGATAGCCTAGCGTCCCGACACGTTGATAGTAACTGGGTAATAAAGATTATTATCCCGGTGTCAACTTTTATCTATTAACTTCATTTTAGTAGTAAACAAATTAAAATCAGCCTGTGAGGCATTTTTATAACTTTTTATTTCTTTGAGAGTAACCTCGTTTTCCTGCAGTTAGACAGGTGACCACTGGTTGTAACCTGCGAGTCTAATCCAAGTATAGACAGGTGAACACTGGTTGTAACCTGCAAGTCTAACCGGAGCGTAGGGTAACCCTACTCCTGTGAGAAGTATTTCTGGTACTGGGGTTTCTTTGGAATTCTCTGCTAGGCCCGTACTAAGCCCTAGTAGAGCGCCCAGTCCAGTGATAGCGGCAGCAGCGAGTCGATCCCGAGAGGTTACTGTCTAAACTTAAATTAATTTTTATTGATTGCTTGTAAATTTCCTTTTTTTTCTAAATTCTAAATTTTTTCCTTTTTTTTGTTTAAATTAAATTACCCTATCTCATCTTGAGGAGTTTGAATTTTAAGTAAACCCCCGGGGAGGTTGATTCAAAATTCTAGGCCCCAACCAATTTTTCTGTGGGCAAGGATGAGGCAACTCTGAGTTGACCGGCAACCGAGTTGACATAACTGAGCTCTCTGATTTTATAAATCGTATAACCACTGTTACATTCGAACTTCGCCCCCTGGAAATATCCCAGCAGCCGAGCTGAGCGTTTCCTGGGACTTCGACAGACCGTGACGAATTTCCTGGGATTTCGGATTCGCCTGGCGGTCCGAAACATTTTCGACCCCCCAGAAAGTTTATCACAATTTTATAAAAACTAAATTTTATTTATTTGTTTACCTTTAAATGTTGTCTTCCATCTTGATCTTGCTACTCTAAACAAACAGCTGTTACACAAGTTTTCATTGTTTACAAATTGAATAATTCGTATACAATATTAATAATCTATGGGGTAAAAAAAACAACCTCAGCATCTCAGTGCATTTGCTGGAAATGCTGGTTTTGAAGAAGTAAGACAAAAACGGTTTATTTAATTTAATAACGAGAAATGCAAAATGTATAATAAACAAAATCAAAGACCTGTGTGTAAAACTGAGTATTGCTTTACAATGCACCCACTTTCACATACAAAAGTAATAAATTGGAAATATTCATCCACAAAATATTCTGTTATAAAAATTGGTAAAAAATAAAAACTGTAACAATGTATACTGTACAAAGATTTTTGGGATTATCTTTCTGTAACATAAGTACAGAGTTGTTCAATCTGTGAATAATTTGGGAATTGTAAATATTTGATAAAGTCAGTGTACTTCCAAACTTTGATACCGGTAGCCATAGGTTTTTAAATTTAGAAAAACTTAAGGGATTTTCCATTTATATACTAAAAAATCCCTACAACTTTTAAACTAAAGTAGCCAAGGGTTTTCAATTTAGAAAATTTCAGAGATTTTCAACTATTTGGAAAAATCTTCAGATTTGTAAACCTTAGCCAAGAGTTTTTTAATTTACATAGAAAAATGTCGAGGATTTCAACTTTGAGGAATATTTGAAAACTTAAAATCTCGTGAAAACTCAGGAAAATTGAATTACAACAATGTTGAGTAGTCTGTTAAATAAACAAGGACAATAAAGTCCTTGTTTAGCTAATACTGACTGTTGATCTACAGGAAGTTAAAATTAATCATCTAATAAGGGTTGTACATGAAAATCAAATATATAATTATATGACGTCTTTGTTTGTAGGGGATGGAAGGAGCGAAAGAAGTTCCTCAAGATTCGACGGGGAGTTGTAAAGGCTCAGGCGCACTTCCGCGGCAAGCAACAGCGACGCCGGTACACACAGCTGAAGGTGAGTCAGTGCTGCCAACTAAAAGGTGCGGGAGGACAAAATTCCCTAGTTGGCTAATAACAAAAATTCCCAGAGTACTTTAGTGTTTTGAAGTGTTTAGAAATAGTTTATACCTTTTGTTGATAATTATATTCATAACTTAAACTATTTGAAAAAGTAGTTTTTAAATTATTAAAAAAATTGTCTATGGTATTATATTTTTTGGAATATAGATTAAATCTTAGGTAGTAGTGGTTAGAAAAGAAAATTAATTTGAATGAAACGTGTTTTTCTCTAATTGATTTGCCTCCAACATTATAGGATACTATCCCAAAAAACTAGTTTCCGGCATTATCAATTAAACATTGCTAAAATTTCACAATATTGAATGTGAAGAAAGCCCAATTAAGCTTATACTTAGAAAGGTTGTTTTTATGGTTGTTATATTCAAATTAGCAGAGCCAAATATTTACCTCAGTACTTTTTCAAAGGCAAATTAAATTAAGGAGTTTATTTTTTTAACTGTTAAAAAGTTGTTCCCTCTCTTTGTCGTGATCCATTGCTCATATGCAAAATAAGAGAAAGCTATGCTACGAAGCCTTTGTCAATTTTGTATGTCTAAGGTCACCTCAAACGCAAACCAGTACACGGTATTCTTTTACGCGTTTAGTTGAAAACAAATGTGTACATGAAAGAGCCAATACGCGTTGCAGTGGTGTCCAAGGTTTGATTTTATTTCAGTTTTTAATATCCCTTTGAAGGACTAAAGTTACACTCTAATAGTTTTTATATGTGTAAAATTTATTGGTGTGTGAGTGCAAAAGCATCATTGATTCATTTAGGTATTAGAAATTAAATGTTTCTATTTTGCAGGTTTGAAAATTCACAATCACACATTGCACGGGAAATACTTCACAGTATTGCCACACTATAACTCCTACTTTTCCCTTAATCATCAACAACTAACAACTCAGGAAATTGGAAGCAGCTCATAAAGAAATACAGAGTACAATTTTTATCTGAGAGACTACAAGCAATTTCTCTGAAATAAGTTGCGACAGCTTATTCACTATGACAGCTGGAGGGACGCAGAATTGTTGTCAGACACTACTTTCTCAGCTCTCGTGCAATTTTCTGTGACACTGCTCTTTGGACTACCTTGGACACTTTAAATGTAAAGGCCGTATAGATCTCAGGGTGGTAAAATCTACGTTTCTCATGGGAAATATACTTCTCCGCTGACACCTCAGCCAGTGTGGATGTAGTTTGAGTCCCACGATGACTTTCAGACTGGGCTATACCAGCTTGATCTACGTGGGTTCAGTAATGTAAAGATGTCATAGCGGATTACAACACACTTCCCTCACCCTGGTTCCTCTAGGTGTAGACAGCAGGGGACAGCTTGTGGTCCCTAGTTGATGAATGTGAATGTCAGTAAGCCTAAGAGCGCCTTCACATTGAATCGCTGTGACCGGGTCGCAGCCACCCGTCGGCCACTTGACCTGTCGAAATTGTATTTAGCCTTATGGAGCCCTTCACACTAGTGGGTCGCAGCGACCCACTCGGTGTCAGTACCCACTCGGTGGCAGCGACTCGGTGGCCACGGAACTGTGACGCCGGGCGGTGGCAGCGACCCTGCTTTTTAGCGACTCAATCACCTAGCGGGGCATTGAAACATACGGAGCCCTTCACACTCGGTGACTGCGACCAAGTTTTCGGGATGCGCGCGCAACTTGTTTTGGTCGTCTGCCTGCCTCCTTCCTATATGTCTGTCATTTGCTGACGACTCGTTTCGCTGATTCCACTGTTGTGTGCGAAACTATATTTTTTGGGTCTGTGTTGTTTAGCGTTTATAGTTTATTGTGCCTTTTTTAAAATTTAATTGTACTTCACACCACAAAAATTAAATAAATCATTCATTAATTAATTAATAATTATGTTATATTACAATATTGTATTTATTATATATAATATATTATAATATGTATTATTTATTTATAATAGATTTATATTATACAGGGTGTATACAAACAAGAAAGTATGTAACCAGTTTGTATACTCCAAGTTTATATTTTATATTATTACAATATAATATCATTATAATATAATTACTTATAAATAATAATTCATTATAATAAATAATTTCATAAAATTCATACATTTAAAAAAAATTAACTGTGGGTCCATTCTTTGTTTTCTTGCCCGACTTCTTCTTTTTCATAGCAAAAGCACAAGCAGGAGGTCCTCATCCTAATCACTTGAATCCATCTTGAAGAATTAATTAAAAAGATAGTTTAGCAAGACTGCTATAGAGAATGGCAGATACAGGTGGCAGACAGACGACCAAAACAAGCTGCGCACGCATCCTCATAACTTGGTCGCAGTCACCATATGTGAAGGGACAGGCGTGGCTGCGACTTCTAGATGTCAAGTGGCTGCCACCCGTCGCAGCGACCTAGTGTGAAGGCGGCCTAAGAGGGGATGCCAGCTTGTTTGTTTGAGGGTTGATAAACTGCTTTTTCAGGAGTCGTAGGAGTTTGCCTTCTACAAGTTATTCAGAATCAGAACTTTATCATCTTTAGTCTTACATACACAAGCAATTGTCATTGTTAGTCTTGGTTGCTCTGTTCCTCCCAACTTTTCTATCCCTGGTAAGTTCCTTTTCTACAGAAACCTGTGCGAAACCCTCATTGTGGAAAATGTTTCAAGCTGTTCTTCCACGGTTTCCTAATCCACTCTAGTAGATGTTTCTTGACCTGTCAGCGAGTTAAAACCTGCATTTGTCCAACCAGGAGGAGTTGAAGAAGAGAGCCGAGATGGCGCGGGAACGCGCAAAGGTGAAGGCGCAAAAGGAGGAGCAAGAGAGAGCGTCGCGCGCCGTAGCGGGCGTCAACCATCTAGACATTCCTGCGGAGCTGGCGTTTATCTTCAACAAACTTGACGGTGAGTCTGTCGTTCTATCAGCATGCCAACCATTCTGGGATTGGCCGTTGTGTAGGAATATTTTGATAAACATTGGGTATTTCGGACACCTGGAAAATTAAGTGAATATAGTCAAGGAATTTGATATAGCTGGAAATACAAGACGACCTTCAGGTAATTTTATTCATTGGAAAATGCCAGGGAATATGGTATATCTAGAGATTCAAGGGCATTGTCAAAGAATTGGATATGCCAAGAAATGTTACAGATTAAGAGATATCAGGGAATATGTAGGCAATTCAGTGTGCCTGGATTCAGTATACCTATTATATACCAAAAATATCTGAGGGAATGTATTATACCCAAGGGTGTGTGTGTATGTTGTCAGGGAGTTATGTTTACCTAGAAATATTACGGAACAGTCAAAGAGCTTTCTATATCAGTAAGTTTTAGGGAAAATGGGTTGCTTAGAAGTTTTGAGGGAACAATCACTTAATTAAGTATTTCTAAAGATTTCAGTGAACAGTCGGGAAATTTGGTTGACATTATTGAATTCAGGGAAGGTTGAAGGAGATTTTAAAAATCAGGGGATATTAGTAGATACACTTTATTCCAGTCTGTACTACTCCAATATATTAAATTTATTACAAAATAGGATTCTAAAATTATAAAATAATAGACTTTTAAGAGAACCAAAATGTTTTTCTTTATACCGATATTTACTATGATCTTAAACTGGGGAATAATTCTCTAACCATAGGAAAATCGGGGATTTTATTCATTTACACTTCGACTGTTGAAAGTTTTTTAAATTTTAACACATTGTGTTTATGGTGTGCATAGGCATGGAACCGCGCCCCCTCTCCCAATTTGTTTCTTCATTTTGCAGTTTTGTAGAACGTCCAGCTGTGTTGTTATGCAGTACAGCATTATACAACGGACGTGGTAGCTCAGAAGTAGAGCGCTGGCCTTGCAAGTCCGCCATAAGTTCAATCCTGGTTGGCTGCTGTGACTTTTCCACCAGCGGTCACCACTGGCTTGCCCATGTGACTAATTACGTTACCGGTACCTCGCTGTCTTTAAATCGCCGCTTAGGCCTACTGGCCCATGGCAATTGAGGTTAGTCGTCACTTGTCAGCTGGGAATTAAAACGTGACCAAACCTATTAAATCGGTACAACTGGATGTTTTGCTGCTACAGTCAATGTGTTAAAAACACTTAATTTCGTTCTGACTTTTGTGTAATTTCCTCCAATGCCCGCAGACTGGCAGCCGCCGCACAGTGAGCGTCAGCTGGTCAAGGTCGTTGGGCCGGTGGTCGAGCGGCCGCAACAGTTCTCCCTGCCGAGCGACATCGACCAACACGCGTTCTCCAAGTTTACCAACATCTATTTCAAGGTATTTATCAGTACTGGGGACCGAGCTTCGCTCGGAGAAGAGTTTATTTCATTTTGTTGGAGTTTCTACTTTGTTTATGTGTTAACGTGTGTCCAAACTCCCCTAAAAGTTTATTTTCCTTAGCATACAAACAGTAAATTAAATTTTTTAATCACACAAACTAAACTTATTAGAGGAAAGCTCATTGGGTATCAGCTTTAAAATTGATATAACAATTTATATAATTTAAAAAAGAAAGTAGATGCCAGTAACTACTTTCTTATCCAACTGCAGCTCAATCAGGCCGGTAGTTTTTGCAATAAAGCCATCAACCATTTAGTCGTTCACATTTATACTCTGTTTCACGTTCACCATGCCGACTAGGTCTTATAGAAAATGACAGTGTTACTACCTGAGCTGAGTACATAGTTGGTGTTAGCGGTCTGCATCAACTGTCCCCGCGACCCGCGTGAAGGCGTACGAGAAAACGCTTTCAGGACGGCTAGTACAAGTCTAATTGCCATTTGAAACACATTACTTGGGCGCTCCATACTATACGGTGAAAGTGGGACAGAGTAAAGCATTGAGTAGAATTTGTTTGTTGTTAATGATTCGTTGATTTAGTTTCATTCCATTTTGTTATTTGTCGACAAATTCAAATTTTGTAACATTTTACAGCTTTATATTAGAACGTTACTTTTGTATATTTTCAAAAACAAGCAGAGCATCTTTACCCAACCCAATCTCAATTACCCAACAAGGTCTGCTGTATATATTTGTATTTATTTATTGTTCAGCATCTATAACGTGCTTACATGCTGATCCTCTTCCCGTTGACTCGATGTGAGCATGGGATGCGTCATTTAGGCCCACTATGCAGTGAAAAATTCTGCTGCATGGGGAGACCCTTGGTCTATTTATTTCTAATCTAATCTATCCCCCACCTTATACCGCTTTTAACACCTTTTGACAATACATAAATGCATATTAGGTTGAGATTGGTCTCGTACTGAGAGATTCGGTGTTTCACATGTGTTGCGTGAAAAAAGAGAGAGAGAGAGAGAGAGAGAGAGAGCTTGACCACTTTTTATTTATCCTGCCTTGGTTTAATCCAAAGGCTCCCCCTTAAACCAAGACAGGCTATAAAATAATACAAAACATGTTATAAATAAAAGAGAGAGAGAGTGAGTGTAAAACATTTGATTTGATTTTAATTTGTTTGCCAATGTTTCGCAGTCGCACGTCTGGGGGATGAAGCGGGAGCCGATCAAGACGCCGTTTTTAAACAAGGCGAAAGACTCTGACTTTGCCGACTCGCTGGCGCTGTTCAAGCTGATCCTGAGATTCATGAACGACGACTCTCTCGGCGGCAAGAAGGAGCAAGCACTGGGAGACTACATCGCGTACAAGGTACGACAATGATGTGGTTGGTATTGCAGTGGATCACATAACACCATTTTGAAGCATGGATGATGACATGTTGATTCTAAAACTAAAATATAAGATATTTTTTGATTGAAGGACGTTCCATTTTACAAATTTTTGGTACAATGATTATATTCAAGATGATGTGTATTTAGACTAAGCACAATAAAGGTAAGTTAGCAATCATAATTACAAAACAAGAAACAGACAGGATTTTCAAGTTGAAAGACATTTTAAAGAAATATTCCGAAAAAACCAACTTATATAGGTATACAATTTTTTAATCAGCTGCCAATGACAGTAAAGAAACAAATAAATACTACGACATTTAAGAAGAGTCTAAAGTTGTTTCTAACTGAGGGAGCTCTGTACAGTTTTAGTGAGTTTTGGAAAAATGAATTTAAATCAACAGAAGTAAAATGACAAGTTTTGTATCAATCTGTAATTAGTTTTAGATTGTTGTAAATGTTGACGCCATTTATGTATACATTGTATATAAATGAATAAAGGATATTTTGAATTTAGGTAATTAATTCTAGAGATACAACAACATTCTAGAGCAAGACTAATAACAGTAACAATAGCATAATAATGATATGTCAGATTAATCAATGGGGCAGGCTAGAAAACAATTAATGGATAATCAAGGATAAGATACAGTGACAAAAATAATGTGACATGCTTCTGTATATGTTGTGGTTTGATTATAAAGCATGCAGCAGGGAAAAACCTAAGAAAAATAATAAATACCCCCATCGCAGCAAACCTGTGTACTCAGCGAATTTCCATTGAATATATATGTCTTGATGAAACATTAAGCCACTTGCAGGATTCATAAGAAATATATTTACAAATAAGCGATATTAAAAATATTAATTAATTATTCTCTATAAGAATAACATTGGGGATCAGTATGCAGGTTTGCTGCAACAAGGAACACAAAATAATGGGTTTTTATGCAAATATCAATAGAACTCATCTAAGTGAAGTCACATACCAAGTTGCATCAATATAAATTCATAAATGAGCGAAATAGAACATTTTAATTATTTTCCATAAGAATAACATGGGGACCGAGTACCTAGGTTTACTGCTATGGGAATCATATGCGAAGTTTTGTTGTGCAAACAACTAAAACACAATCAGATAAAGTCATATACGAAGTTTCTTCTGTTTATGTTGATAAATAAGCGAGATATACAATTTTTATTTTTCTCCATAAGAATAACATTAGACAACGTACTGTGTGTAGCACTTTCGATATCTCAGTAACCAATTGACATAGAGCAATGATCAAAATACCAAATTGTTTGTTTTTCAAGCTGAATTGAATGGTATGAATTAAGACTTGATTTACATAAAAACTACATATGAAAACCCGAAAAAAAACCATTTTTGGGGTACAAAACCGCCCCAAAACCCCCCTTTAAAACCCCCAAAAATCGTCTGGTTTTCGAACTTGTTCAAATAAATTTTACTTTACACATTTTTACCAAATTTCATTAAGATCAAAGTTTTTTTACGAGAGTTATCATGCTTACGGACACACACGTATATATACAAATTTGAGCGAATGGTGTTTTTGGTATCTGGGGACCTCAAAACGAAAAGTTATCATGGTCTCGGGCTTAAGTCTTACCATGAGACCTACGGTAATAGCTTCTTCCCTATAGGGGAAATTCGCTAAAAACAAGCAATGCTTAGGTTAAGTAACTGGAAGTCAAGATACATGGCATCGACCTGCATATTGCGGCTGAAAGCACCTATCCTATAATATAACTCTTTAATACCGTTAGATTAGTGTCTGTGGATTATCCTGGAGTAAATCCATGTTGTTTTGATGTAACGATAAGCTACAGTATGGGGGACGCCCTTCCTAGGATAAGTCTCTCAAAAACTCGCCAAGTGAGGGTTGAATAGCAATAGGCCTGTAGTTTATCACTTCACCAAAGTTAACTGACTTGAAAATAGGAACTGTAAAGCTATTCTTCAAAATGACAGGCAATATACTTCTGTGAAGAGAGGGTCCGTTTCACAACCTCAAGGTACAGAACGTAAAGTTCCCATTTAAAATAATGTGTGGTTTCAGAACCTAAAGGTACATAACATCAAGTCTCAGTTATTTAAATGTAAAATAAGACTGTTTTCAAAACCTTCAGTTTCAAAACATAAAGGTGTTATTATAAAACAATTTAAAAACGGAGGTGTTTCAAAACGTAAAGGTATTATAGTCCAAGGACTGTTTGGATTTTGTGTGATTGAGATTCAAAACACCATAAACATAATTTTATATCTAATAAAATTTACTTTTTAAATTATCCTATACTCTAATACAAGCAATGTCTGTTTGTTTATTTGTAAAATTTATCTCGGAATCCAGCAGAAGGATTTTGCTTAAACTTTGGAATTACAAAAAGTAAAGTTAGTATTTTTTATAACTGTACACGTTGAATGTGATTTCACTCCAAACCAAATCTGGATCCACTCCTTTCGAACTGATTTTAAAACTTCTGTTTCACAACGTCAAGATACAGAACGTAAAGTTCAGACAACCTCAAAATCGTTCTCGGCTGCTATGACTCTCAGTTGCTGGCTGTATCATGGATCAGACTGTACTTGACGTTCTGAAATTTTACGTTGTGTACTCCGCATCAGAAATTAAAGCATGGCTTACAGATTGACAGGTTTCAAATACTTTTTTCTTCCAAGTGGACTGAAAGCGACTGAGTTGCTGACCTTGACATTGTGAAACTTTACGTTTTGAAACTAGTGGTTTTACATCTAATGAATTTATTGAACCTTTACGTTTTTTACCTTGACTTTCTGTAACAGCTAAATTAAAACATTGTATAAAAGAACCTTGTTGTTTTGTATCTTGACAATTTGAAACAGCCAATTTACTAAGTTTAAATAAAAGAGGACCTTGACGTTCTGTACTGGAGGTTATGGAACGTTTTCTAAAGGGACAGGTTGATCAGCTTTGTCACTGGTTCAGCCAGAGTGCTTAAGTGAGTACCAGAGTAACCTTCGCACATTCCCTATGACATTTTAAAATCAACTTTCGAAATCATCCAACCGTGAAAAACTTGTCACTGTAGAATTTTTACCTTAAACAAATTGTTATCGCAACGTGTTTCTCTGCAGGGTATCAGCAACGAGAGGTTGCGCGACGAGATCTTCTGTCAGCTGGTGAACCAGACATGGCGTAACGACGTGGTGGCCAACAATGAGCGGGGGTGGTTGCTCATGGCCAACTGTCTGTCAGCGTTCCCCCCGTCGCACCATCTGTTCAAGTTCCTGCTCAAGTAAGTGCAAGTACGGGGAGCTATGCTCGGGGAAGGCATGTTTGTTTAGACGACTTGAAGTAACTTTTGGCAACTGACGAGCAGATTTTCTTGGATCATTTGAATCTTTTCAGCACGTTTAAGGTCACTCCGGATGTTATTATAGCTCAGTGTCCCTTTAATTAATTTAGGATATAACCACTCTGTGATGTAATCTTCATTGGTTTTAGTCACTGTTCTCAATGCTAATACTTAAACAACATTAACACATGGTTCACACTTTCTGGTAAGTCAGGGAAAGAGTTGGAAAAACACCAAATGTCAGGGAAAATACATAATATTTTATACAAGTCAGGGACAAATTTGGATTTAATCGTAAATACAAAGCACTACTGTGCAAAAATCAACTATAAGGGCCTATTCCGAGTTGCAAGTCAGGGAAAATTAACTTTTTTGGTTAGGGAATGTCAGGGAAAATTAACTTTTTTGGTTAGGAAAAGTCAGGGGAAATTAACTTCTTTGGTCATGGAAAGTCGGGAAAATCATTAACCAAATAAAAGTGTGAACCATGTAATATTACTTTGACAGTTATTTCATTGATTATAAACAGCAGTTATTATTCTTTTATTTTGATTTTAAACTTTATAAGCCCAATGTTAATTTGTTTAACTCTTCTTGTTTCTGTTTTTACATAATTAGATTTTTTCTAGAGATGACACCTCTCCAGAAATGTTATCCCAGATATGAGTTATTTCCAAAATTTGAAGAAAATCAATGGAACAGTTTTTGAAATCAGAGTTGCTAGCAAGCTGAACAGTTCGTAGCAGCTGATTTTTTTAACGAATCGTTGCAGCTCGAACAATTGCTGTAGCTAGCTGAATTCGTGTTCACTTGGAACGGTGGAAGTTGTTTTCACTCCCAGAGCACTGCAACTAAATAGTTTCAGTTTCAGCTGCCGTGACTCACATCCAAGCATAAAATCCGAGACCTTAGCAGTGCAACACCTCTTTTCGGGCACTCTTAGTTTTGAAAACTTTATTATTATTTATTCAGCCTTAGTAAACAAGTTTGAAACAACTAATTTTAACATTTATTATATAGAAACCCCTGGGGAATGCTCCGATTCTATAACTAATCTTGTACCTTCCGCAGGTACGTGTCAGACCACGCGTACGACGGCTACAAGGCCCACTGCCAACACAAGCTGCTGCAGTCGCACGGCCAGTGGGCGCGGACGCTGCCACCGTCGCTGGTGGAGTGGCGGGCCAACAGGAAGCGGGTCAACATGGCGCTACAACTGACCTTCCCTGACGGTGAGTATAGTAGAAGAAGAGTAACAATGTATATATGTTTTGTTATTCAGCCGCTAACCCTCCACTGTATATTTATCTGTACTGCTGAAGTATTTTTCGCTTTCTTGCGTTTTTTGGAAAATCTATAAAATATTTAAACAATTATTCTACCAATATCAACCACTACAATAGCGGACGAATAAATTAACAGTTGGACTGCAGCCAATAGCATAGCTGTACGCTGTCACTGTTGCCATTGTCATGGAAAAATATCACTCGAATGTTATTCCGATGAGATGGTGTGGAGTTTTGGCAATGCAATGTTTTGAGAATGCCCGGCAAACCACGTCCTCAACTGACAAATTATTTGTCCGCTATATTAGATGTTACCGTGGGCTTCGCCCCACAGTTGATTTATGAAAACTATGACAGTTGTTTGCTGCATTCTGTGGTTAGCCAGTGGAACTACTACGAATCAAGATCAGCTGTTTGTATTTTCCAGCTCAAACAAAAATGAATGTCGATAAGGAATACATGAGAAATTTGATCCCCTGTGGGGCAAAGCCCTATAGGATTTTAGCAACTTTAAGATGCCTATGTGTTACTCAGGACTATCAAGTACCTCTCTGCCAAATTTCAGCTCAATCAGTCCAGTGGTCAGAGCGTGGTTGAGCCAAAAATATCTAAACAAAAATTGGTACAAATAAACTTAACTTACATTTATAATTTTTGTAGGATATATTAATTTTGATCAGCAAGAAAAGGAGAATCTAAAACAAACTATAACTTGTTAATGGATATGAACTATGTAGTTTTGCGAATTTTTAAAAGAGTTTGTAGAAGGAAATCCGTTTTATTCCGTTATTGAACATTATGATAATAGACAGATCCTTTGATTCCGGCAATTATGGTTATGCATTTTAGGAGCTCATAGAGCTGGTGTGGAAATCACAATATAAACAGTAAAAGCTAGTATTGATTGCTGCATTCGGACCGATTTCTCATTTTAATTTAAATACGAGGAATACGAGTATCCTGTAGTTAGCTAGCTAATGTGTTAAATTTCTAAATAGTTGTCAATTTTTCTTTACTTCAGAAAAGTAAATTATAACACAGTACAATGTTTTTATTTCTTTTGCTTTGTACAATATGTATGTAACAAAAGAGTAACCTATTTCTGATTGAATCCCAAACGGGAGCATCGAACCACTACGGGAGGTTTCAGGAGGTACATAATGCCGTTGGCGTAGAATGGTAAACATTTAAACGTAACTTATGATTCTCGAACCTAACCTAACCGTGTCCAACAAATCCTAACCGTGTCCAACCTGACTCAACCGTGTGTTCCAGGTGAGACGACTACAGCGTCAGTTGACTCGTGGACGCGGTGCGAAGACCTGTGCGCCACAGTGCTGACGGCGCGTGGCGTGGCAGAGTGTCACGGCTGGACGCTGTCGCTGGACGAGGCCGGGGAGCGGAACGGGCTGGACTACGTGCTGGACGCCATCTCAGAGCTGGAGCTGCCGCCGGCATTCCCCGTGCAGAAGCCGGCACCAGTGATCAGCACTAAGGTGACTAGGGGGAGCGTGAACCGACGTGAGATAACCTTGTGTAACATTGCCTAAAATAGCCTAGATCTTTAACGTAACATAGTCTGACAAATCTAACCTAACCTAACAAAGCCTAATGTAATTTAACATGGCCTAACCTAATATAGCAACATAGCCTAAGCAAATCTAACTTAGTCTACCCAACGTAGTTAAAATTATTTACTAACCTAATATAGCCTAATATAAACGAACTTAGCCTAACCTAATGTAGCCTAACGCAACCTAACACAGCCTAATCTAACATATCATAGTCTAACCCAATCTGACATAGCCTAATCTAGTAAAAATTATGTTATCAACCTAATATAGCCTGACATAAACAAACTTAGCAAAACCTAATGTAGTCTAACGCAACCTAACAAAGCCTAACCTAACCTATAATAGCATAACCTATCATTTCATAGTCTAATCTAACCTAACATAGCCTAACCTAACATGTTATAGTCTTACTTAGCTAATATAGCCTAACCTAGTAACAATTATGTCCCTGACCTAGTATAGCCTAACATAAACTAACTTAGCCTAACCTAACCTAATGTAGCCTAACTTAATCTAACACAGCTTTACCCATCCTATCATAGCCTAACCTAGCATAACACAGCCTAACCTAATAACAGTTATGTTATTAACACATCCCAACTTAATCCAGCCGGTTGCAACCAAACATAGCTTCTAAATAACCGAACTAGTGTTGAAATTCCGGTTGTGGCTATCCAGTGAGACGAGCATTTTTATAATCTCAGTTTAGCCGTTTTCTGAGACTCCCAGATGGAAGTGCAATAAACCGTATGGGAAGTATAAGCTAGACTTAAAACATCGGGAATGCCATGCCTTCATACTAGAGCATATTTTTGAAAATTCCCTGTAGATTGGCACATAAGTATTTAATTTCTTTATTAGCATGATACGTGTTGTTACAACTAAGCAGCATAAACAGGTGAGATTCTCTGATTGGGCATGATGATGACCGGTGTAACTGGTTCAAATCGATCGCCTTGTACCATCTTTTGTGTATATTTTCCCGTCTTGTATGTAAGTACAGTATAAGTTTAAATATACTTTATAGTGTTGAAAGACGTATTTTATTTATCCTGCTCACATAAGTATTGTAAAGATTCATTTCTAAAATCGCAATAAGTGTGTTGCACATGAATTTGGTCATTCATTAGCATATTTTATTCCCGCAGGTACAACCGGCTGAACCGCAACCAGCCAGCAGGAGGCCAACCGTGCCACCGCCGCAACCGCCTCCCATCAATGTGGTGAGAATTAAGTCTCATTTGTGTATTCTCAAGGGGTCATTTGTTCAGGTTGGCCAAATATTAAAATCAGGACCAAAGAGAGTGTAGTACTAGTTGTGCAGCTTCATTTCATAACCATTTCACCATGTCACTTTTAGATTCCTGATTATATTTTTAACTTCATAACATTTTTGCGGCTAGTCTTGATTACATTTGTTTAATATTTAAATGTGTCGTGTGTTGATTATTAGTCCTATTGTTTATCTCATAGTTTTTCTAAAAGTTATGAATCACGATTATTGTGTTACAAGGTGGGTGTGGATTTACTTTTGTTAGCGTCTCTTTATTCCATCTCCGTAAAATCCATCACTCTTACTTTTACTAAAGACAGATAGATAAGGACAAAACAAATCAAGTTTTGTGACAACATTTAAGAAAAATCTTTGACTCAGCAGTTTATTTATGTCATTGAAAGATATATATTTGTCTGCATAGGTGTACTGCTCTTTCTCAAAATGTGGTTTGAGTACATACCACCAAAGGGTAAACCCACAAAAGGCACCTCTAGAGCAATGCTTTGTATTGGTACCGAACATGTACACAAAATTTAAATTTAAGAGGTAAAAAATTGCTAAAAAAAGTCAATACTTTTTTAAATAATACTTTGAATTTAATTAAAACACCGAAATATTCCTAGGTGCCGGCTCCAGCTAAAGGAAGGTCTATTTCCCGAGACCACACGACGGACTCTGGCTTGTCGCGTCAGAGCGCACTCAACGACCGATACTTCGACAAGCCTAGCCGATCTCGCAGTTTGGACAACCTCCTGTCACCGGTCAGTGTTACCAACAGTTTAGGAGTAAAGTTTTGGCATTGTAACGGAAATATACGCTCAGGGGTACATCGAATTAGGATTATACTTGAATATAAAAGTAATACACTTAAAGAAAATATTTTCCAAAAAGGTGTATAGGTATTTAAATGCACTTCACTATTAATCTCCCAAGATTAGTTTGGATTTAAAATATTATGGATACTTCTAATGTATTTAAGAGATATTAGCAGAAACACCTTATATTTACACACCTATTAGGTTAAGGACTTTTTTGTGATTATACACAATCTTTAATGCTTGGAAAAGGAACGGTCCAAACCCTGGTCTTGTCACTATCTAATGTTAACCTGGTATTAGAAAGCACCATTAATTAATACCTGGCAGCTGGATCCAGTATCAAACTTCAACATTTTCAGATTTTGCTCAGGATCGATCTCGCGAACCTTGGATTACAAGGCGAGCACTATAACTACTATGCTATTCAGCCAGTTTTCTATGGGTTTGTATCACCTCATTGTATACTGATATGTACAATATAATCAATACATAAATATATAAAACTAACAAATTAAGATATCAGTTTGTAAGGAAAAGCCTTGGACTGATTCCGAGGACCGTGATTAAGGAAATGGATAGTTTTAGCTGCTTACCTGAGAAAACAAGTTCAAGTCAGGTAGTTATCAAAACGTAGGTATAAAGTTTTCCCTGCCTACTAGGGACGATTTATTTTAACTATGATTTGTATGCTTTGTGTGATTGCTAGTTTTACTCGCTGTGTGTAAAATTTGTATTGAGATGTATTATCAATTAACAACACCTATCTAGGGTTAAAAATCATGAAAACGCAACTATCAGAACGTATGGTAAAACAAAATCTCGTTAACTGTAAGAGCAAAAATGCCTCTTGGATACTATAAAAGTGAGGGAACGATCAGGGAATTTTGATTTGTTATTAATTCTGACTTACAACCCTTCCGCAGGTGGCTGCCGCCAGTTCTGTTGGCTCTAAGCTGGACACGCTTGGCCTGTCCCACTCTCGGCTCAACGAACGTTACCACTCAATGGAGAGGATACAGGAGGCCGAGGTGGGAGAGACGACGAGCAACCGAGCGGACGAAGACAATCTGGAGAGCGTCAGCCAGCGAGGGGAGAACAGGAAGTACAGCCTGACAGGGTGAGTTGGGAGTTGAGGGTCGCTAACAATGTTGCAAGTGACAAGTTGGGCGGTAAAAAAGTTGCGAGTGACGTTAATTTTGCTTATGATAAAAATGTTGCAAGGGACAAAAATGTTGCAAGCGACAAAAATGTTGGAAGCAACCAACAATTCCCAAAAAATTGGGAACCAAAGTCGGAAATTGTTTAGGATATTATTATGTCTCATGTTTGCAGTACCAATAGCGGTAGATCACTGCCAATTCCTGGACCGAAATTGGCAAAACCATTGTGCCAAACAGTTTGTCGGTTAGTCTTGTCTGACGCCATCATATTTTGATTGGTCAAACCAAAGTGAAAGATAGATTAACGCTTCGAAGTGGTCAGGGATTACTCAAGAGGAATGTAGGATTGCAGGAAATCAATACAGGGCATCCTGAAATAAACTGGAACCTGGGAAACTTGCTCCAAGTAGAGAGTGTAATGGTGTTGTAATGGTGTTGTAAGCACCTCTTACATAAGTTGTTGTAACCACCACTCATCCACTGAAAGTGGGAAAACATAACCAACCGTCTTTAATACTTATTGCCATTTTAATATATCAGTTTTTGTTATAACTGCCTAGTTATATTATCTAACAGTACTTTATTTGATATCTGTTTACCTTACTACTTTTAGCGAATTTCCCCTGTAGGGAAGAAGCTATTACCGTAGTCGGCATGGTAAGACCTAGGCCTGGGACCATGATAACTTTTCGTTTTGAGGTCCCCAGACCCCAAAAACACCATTCGTTCGAAACTGTATATATATATATATATATATATATATATATATATATGTGTGTGTCCGTGGGTGCGATAACTCTCGTAAAAAAGGTCCGATTTTGATGAAATTTTGTCCAAACGTGTAAAGCAGCATTTATGGCTTTAAGTTCGAAAACCAGACAGATCGACTTATCTAAAGGGGTATTTTGGGGGGGTTTTGTACCCCAAAAATGGGTTTTTTGAGTTTTTTACATATAATTTTTGAAAAAGTACAATTTTATTTTTTTCCATTGGAATTAGCTTAAAAAGACGCACAATTTGGTGTTTTAATCATTGCTCTATGTCAATTGGTTACTGAGATATTGAAAGTGCTAAACACAGTACGTTGTCCAATGTTATTGTTATTCTTATGGAGGATAAGAAAAATTCTATATCTCGCTTATTTATCAACTTATCCTGACAAAACTTGGTATATTGCTTCATTTCACTGTGGTCTATTGATATTTGCACAAAAACCCAGTTTTTGGCAGATAGTTCCCGTAGCAGCAAACCTGCATACTCAGCCCCATGTTATTCTTATGGAGAATAAGTAACGTGTTATCTCCTTTAATTATGAACATAAATTAATAGGACTTGGTATGTGGCTTTACCTAGTTGAGTTATATTGATATTTGTATAAAAACCCATTTTTAGCATTCCTTATTTCAGCAAACCTGCATACTCATCCGCCATTTTACTCTTATGGAGAATAATTAAAATGTCATAAATCGTTTATTTATGAATGTATATTGATGAAACTTGGTATGTGGCTTTGTGTGGTATTAAGATCAATTAATATGCATTGGAAATTTGCTGAGTATGCAGGTTTGCTGCTACGGGGGTATTTTTTAATAATCACTTATTGCTATTATCATGGTAAACAATTTTATCCTCTTTAAAAAATTGTAATTTTGTTGCTTGCAACGTTGTTGGCAAGAGGAATTCAACTTCAGGATTGGGAATCATGGTAAACCCATTTCGTTAAATCCTTTAGGGGCACTTATGTTTTCGTAGTTCTTTGCTTACTACCGAAGAGGAGCATAGACTTCCAATAAAACCCGAGAGGTTGTAGTATTCCCCCACTGGGGTAACCCTTGGCATATAGTGCGTGGAAGGGCGATTAGGCTGAATGACCAGATGGGCTGGAAATACTCTGAGTATCGTTGCCTACCATCATGCAATCGTGGCTATCATCCTGCTGTCAAGTCCAACCTGCCTTGAATTGAATTAAAGGGGAACTCAAATTGTTTACCACAAAACTACTTCAAAGCTGCCATTGTGACAACTCCATACCCATGTTTTTCAACTACAAGTACTTTTTGATTTTTAAAAGATTAATTACATTATTTCATAGTTTGATTGGTGTTTCTGTCTTCCAGAGCCTCTTCGGATGTCCTAGTCTCCCATAATCAGCTGGAATTTGATTTCCCGGAATTGAGTACCAGAAGCGAAGACGACAAGGGGTCTTATATTCGAGGACATCCGAGGTAAGAAACAAAATTTGGTACAGGAATGGAAAAATATATACAGCAATTCTTGAAGTATGTTTGCCTTTCATGAACATGACATTTTTAATAATCCAGGATTGACACTTTTATGAGTCAACTTTGAGGAAATCTATTAGAAAACACCACCTAAGGAACATTTTGTTGTGTTTGTTTCTCTTTCTCTCAAGTACATGATTTTAAATTTGCATCTATCTTTTTAGAATTATAGAAAAAATTGTGTTTGTTCTGTCTGTAAGTCCTAACTCCTTTGTAAATTAGCTCATGCCACTCAAGTAAACATTAACATTTTTTTTTTCATAAAACATGTTTAAACATGAAAACCTCGTATGTAACCTCGTATGTTTCAATGTTGAGCCAAGACCCGATTCCAGGTCACCGTCAAGGATTGTGTAAATGTAAACATATCAACATCAAGATGAGTTTGATTTTATATTGGGAGCTCCCATAAAATGTATTTTTATCAATCGTCAGTGTTTCAAATTGTGTTTGTATATGTTTATGTGTGAATCAGTTTCTTAAATACAAAATCCGGCACAGGATGTTAACTTAAACATAACTTGGTTCCTACACATCCACTGATGAGTCTTCAGACCTGAAATCAATTTGGATTGCTAAGGTAAGCCGGGAAATAATACAAATATGATTTTCTTGTGAATTTCAGGTTTATTAAGTCGCAGTACGCCGGCAAACGCGCCGCGCCGGGCAGCCACTCGAGCCGAGCGCAGATCGAGACAAGGCACTCGGATAAGTCAGAGTCAGGAGCGAAGAGCTCGGCGCTCTCCGATACGAGTGAGGCGCCGTCTTTGGGTAGGTAGAGGGTAACCTTATGATACGTTTAGCGAGGTAGACGATACACCCCCTTCTCTCTCTCTCTCTCTCTCTCTCTCTCTTCTCTCTCTCTCTCTCTCTCTCTCTCTCTCTCTCTCTCTCTCTCTCTCTCTCTCTCTCTCCCCTCCCTCCCTCCCTCCCTCCTCTCTCTTCCCCCTTCACTCTCTACCTCTGTCTCTGATATGGTATTATTATAAATATTTATTCTTTGACATTCATATTATTCGATTGCTCAGAATAATTCTGGACGGTTGAAGGAAAAGAACAGAATCAACACATTCCCTATTTGGTGTTGATGATCATAAACTGAACACCATAAGTTTTATATATTGCATTGCCATTCCAGTACTTATTTACATTATGCCTGAAACACCTGTTCTAGCTTTTGGGTCAGCATTTGTTATTATATGAACAGCTGTTAAATATTTACTTTAATTGATTTATGTTCTTCAATGACATTAACATTGAAAATTTGAAGGCTTATGGGACATTGCCCAGAGGACTGATGTAAATTATTAGGGATTCCTGCAAATCTAAGATGAAAATAAATTTTTTAAATCAAAAAGTTCAAAACATCTTCCTACAGAAATTAAACAGGAAACAAATATCAAAAAATGTAAAAGGTGCTTAAAATAATTATTAACTGCCTTCTCAATTGATGATGTTTTTCCACTCCTCAAAAAAAAGAACGTCAAATAATCAAAAAGGCTCAAAACAATAATGAAAAGATAGAAAAGAGAAATGTAACAAAACAACTGAGTTCACTTGATTTGTTTATAATTTTATTATTTATATATGTGTGGCCATTATTTTACTGTGCATTTTGAGTTTTAGCAAAATGCAAATAGATAGTTTGACACTACTCATTGAATATGTTGTATACTTTTAAAGATACAGAGGTCAATTTCTAGGTACGTTTTGCTTGGAGGGATTGGTGCGACTGTCGCTCCGAGACAGTTACTCCGTTACAGTCATCGAAGTGTGAACTGTATTGCTATGAGCGACTCCCACTACGCGATTCACTCAGTTGAATGCCTCTAGAAGAGCGTACGCCTACAATGAGCAATCGAAAGAAGATAATAAAATATCTTCCACCTGAGAAATTGGAACATGAATCCTTGTTAGAACTGTCAGCAGTGCCAAACACTCTATGTTCGAAACGAGAATAGATGAGGGTTATTTCAAAAAGTTGATGAAAACTCATTACAGCATAGCAGCAGCAAGTTTGTAGAGTTTTTTAGGTTAGACAATCCAAATTAAAGAAAAAGAATTGTACTGTTTTGCGCGTGTTGCGCTTTCACGCAAAAAGTGCTTCGGTTGCTGGGCTACTGTCGCTGTGACTGGTCCGTAGAGCAGTACGCCGCGACTGCAGCTCCCGGCAAAACACGACAACGCAAAACCCGATACAGCAGTGCCCGCGAGCCGCAACGGTCACACCAATCGCTTCTTGCAGAACGTACCTTTCGTGCTTGCCCATTGATACAATGCTAGTAGACCTCTGACGCTTGTCCCCACAGCCAGCCACGTGAGGAGGGTGCGTGTTCCATCCCAGGCCTCAGACGTGGACCAGTTCCTGGACGATCTGTTCAGTCCGGTGTTGGACCAGCTGTCGGACGCTCGCTCACTGGCAGCCTCCATCAAAGGCGGGTCTTCCAGGTAAAATGCCTTGTGGCTTGTGGTATTGTACTTTTGGTGTCAGTTGTTGTTATTTTGTTATTGCTGGGTTAGGAAACCCCAGCATAAGCTAGGCACGTCTTCCACAAGCGGGAATTTTGCGCAGGTTACCGAAAGGATAGCACGGTTCACACTTTCTGGATTGTCAGGGAAAAGTTGGAAATACGCCGAAAGTCAGGAAAAATGCATACTATTTTATATAAGTCTGGGACGAATTTGATTTTAATCGTAAACGCTAAGCACTACTGTGCGGAAGTCAAAACCTATTACAAAAAAGTGTGCAGTCCGAGCCACGAGTCAGGGAAAATCATATTTTTTGGTCTAGGAAAGTCAGGGAAATTATTAACCAAATACAAGTGTGAACCATGGAAATAATATAGCAGGGAAGAAAATGGTGGGACAGGCAGTCAAATTGACCTTTCAGAGAGCCTACTCCCGTGCTCTGTGACAACTGTGATCAGGCTCAAACAAGCAGACCCGCCCTGCCCTCCAACTGGCCAACAACTGGCAGGGTATCCATGTACTACAGCCAGGGACCATACATTCTCAGGTTGGGGACCAAACAGGGAGCTTCCGTCCCCAGCCGCTGCAAATGGGGACTAAAGGTGAAAGGGAAGCTTGTCATAATGGTCAGCCAAAAGATTTACCATTTTTAATGACAACTTCATTTGCTGTACCCAATGACAGCCTCAAAACTGGTATAGACCAGTTTTAAGGTTGTCCTTTGGAATTTTTGGCATCAGCCAACGAGGTTAAATATATTTATACGTCTCGTCTGGGGTAAAAAAATTAAGCCTACATGGTCGACCGCCATTTTCCTGATGTAACCAATCAAATCCTCCCTTCACAAGTTAATCGTTAATTAGCTGTTGGGTATTTAACGTGTGAAATGAAGATTTGATAGGTTACCATGTTGGTTGCCATGGGCACAGAGTTGACAAGAGGGGCAAATGGTGGTCGACCATGTAGGCTGCACTTTTTTTACACAAGACGAGACTTCTAGATATATTTCACCTTGGTGTCAGCAGAAACTATAGGTGTGGTTTATTGGGGTTTTAAAATTTCAGCTATTGGGGCTCCCTTCCTTTGGTTTCATAGATCCATTGTTGATAATGTATTGAATGAGCTAATTATGTTTTATTTTAATTTTTAATGTCCTGAATACTTGTCCTTTTTTTGTGCATTTTTCTAAACCGATTTATTTTACCTCATTGTAGATAATTAATGTAGGTTTTCATTACAAAAGTTAAATTACTTGGCAATTCTTGCTAGAAATGTCCGTCCCTTCATTATACTCTATTAACGTAGTTTCTAGTTCAGCCATTAGATTTTGTTAGAATGATCGTTTCCCTAATTTTTAGTTTGTCATTTTACCCCTATTAGAATTGTTTTCAAATGCTCTTTTCCTAAATTTTTGTGATTTTTTTGAAGATGGTTATTACAATATTGGCTTAAAATTATGAATGCTGTATCGTCTACATTTTTTGCAACACACTAGAAGATTATTTCAGGAAGTAATAATTTATCTGTAGTCTAGAAAGGTGAAACTTGAAAGAAAATTAATACTACGGGGTCAGATTAAAATACAACTTTACAAGGTCAAGTAAATTACCTAGATTCAAGTGAAATGAATCACACCAGGCTAGAATTTTCTTTTTTGTCTGCTGCCTAAATTAATTCTGCCACAATGAGCGATGAGAGTAAAACAACTCAGTACGCAAAGAGTTGAAAGGAGATCGATTTATTTAATTTTTCACTACCCCAAAAGCGATCTAGATAAAAAGTTCCCCAGTAAAGCAGTTGTTTCTTGTCTAGGTGCGGAACGGAAGAGGACTTCATCAGAGATGTGTTTGACCCGCTGTTCGTGGAGTGTCGGGCGGACGCACATCTGTTGGCGGCGAAAATCAAAGGAGGCGGCAACATGGCTCAACAGGACGTAAGTTTGAACTTTTCTTGTGGAATTCAGGTTTTATGTGAAGGTTTTTGTCTGTCGATGGCAAATTTTGTTAGTGAACAGGTTTGACACCAAAAGTCGTCAATTGGCTTACAGGTAGATTTTGATTCGGAAATTACTCTAAGCTAGGTCCACATAAGTGTAATTTCAGTATTTTTATTAGAGGGGCAAACATGGTCGTAATCATGATTATTGTGGCTTTTCATAGTTTACAATAATATGTTCTCCAAATTATTGGGGGGGCAACTACCTACAACCTTCACAACCTTTAATTTTATCACGTTCTAGGTATTCTTCTCACCTGAAACGTCGTGAAATTTGTTTTTCTCACTTAGCAATGGAAAATGTCCGCAGTAATTTTTTTTATTACCGTGGGCAATTAAAGCTAAAGCTGTCAGCGTTTACCACCCTTAAAGGCTCCAGGAGTATTTTGTAGTAGCCTACTATGAAGTGTGTACGTTTTCGCCCCCTGTAATCTCTGACTCGGCCGATGAATGATGTCGATGTCTTATGTTCCAGGGTTCCCACGGCCATCATCAGCCCCCGATGTTCAACATGCCGATGTCGCCCCCGCCTGTGATGTCCCCGCTCATGTCACCCCCGCTGCTCATGCCTACGATGCCAATGTTCAACACCTCAGGTTCGTCATTGGCCGATTTGGCGGGGCTGCAAGCACCACTTTCTACCCTGTAATACTTTATACTGATGATGAGTAGCCTTAGCCCCCTATAATACTATAAACTGATGATGATGATGACGAGCCTTAGCTCCTTTAGTAATTGATCAATTTCACCTTCGTGGTTTCACACTTTGGTACTTCAGATTCCCTAATTGCTTCACCACCATAACAGCTCATGAAAGCCGGAAATATAAGTCGGAAATTGATAAATGCTTCAATACAGTCTTATATAAACTAGAGAAGACTCCTTTAGTCCAGCCACCTCAGGACCAAACCTCGGCCGGACTGAAAAATAGCCTAATTGGAGATATAAAATACTGCTGTAATGTGAAATACCTTTCTAAAATCACCTGTCCTTAAAATACAACTAAACTGTGGACTACAGTAGAATTTGGATAGTTCAACCCCAAAGGGTCCAGTACAAAAATGATAACCAAATATTTGAATTACAATATTTGTTCTAAAAAAAGCTTAAGGAAAGGATTGGTTGTATGTAAATCAACCACTTGAACTATTGGGCAGGTGTGATAGGTCACACACAACTGCAGAACAATAGGGATGGACCAGAAATGCAGGCAGGGGTGGGTAAAGTGGCCTTGAAGTAGCATAACCCTTGAAGGCCTTGAGGACCTGCCTCCACAACCAGGTCAGGCTGCAGCTAGTTTAACCTGTGGGACTTGAGAACTACGATGGAGCTGTTTTTAAATTAATCTTGCAGTGCTGAACTACAGTGTAGTTAGCTGGTTTGAAAAGAAATTCCAAGCGGAACTGATTTTTTGGAACAGTTGTAACTGAAAACTAAATTAAATTTCCAACTGGCTCTCTGAAATTAAATGAAATCAATCCCACAACATCCTGAACATTATTAGTTACTTTATTTTTTAACTGGCTTCAACGTTGCAGAAGCTTTTTGGACTTAAATGAATGAACTTTGATGTGGCGTGTTAAAAAATAGCCCTTATGTGATTTTTTTAGGTGCGGGAGCTGCCAGTATGGGGTACTCAGTGGACCCTGCGTCCATGCCACCAGGGTTCATGCCTGTGCCGATATACAACATGCAGGGTGAGTGGGGGCGGGATGTACTTTCAAAAACTACCCTTTTCAGTCATTGTGTACGATGAGCTCGATAAAAAAATGAAGTTTTTATGAAAATTATCTTTTAAAAGGAAATTTTTAATTACTTCTATATTACATATCTTGATAGTGCATTCAATGACTTTGTATTACTCATGTTAAAGCGTTGGGGATTTTTTTTAAAGCAACAAAGTTATTCCAACAGTTGTAACATGCAGTTTCTGCAAATTCAAATTGTTTATCTAGAGCTGTTCAAACAATCCAGTGTTATTTTATAAGCCATGCTTCTATGGCCAGTAACAACTCCATTGATTTTACGTGTGAACCATGAAAGAGAATTAGAGCATTTGAATACAGAATCTACACACCAAATAGTTCCTTTGGAGCAATTGGCACTAAAAGCGCCTAGAAGGTGAAGGCACAAGTAGAAGGCGCAGCAAGCTCAGACTTCAGCGAGCGCTGCCTTTGGCAAAATTAGAAATCACAGCGTCGTTCATTGCTTGATGAATTGTAACTTGTACTTTACATGTTACCTGTTACGGTAGCACAGAAGATACAGTGTTAGGTTCACGATCATGTGGTCTCGAGTTCAAATCTTACTTTTGTTTATTTTTTGAGGTCTGAAAATATTTTTTTAAATTTTACTTTATTTTGATTAGACATTGCCACACGTAATATTTTGCACAGCAAAGAGCCACCATACAGCGCTCTGAGTTAGGTTACTGCAATTTTTCATGAAGTGCAGCCTAATTTTTGTTTTTATTACACTTAAGTCTATTTGTAACGTGTTGCAAAACAAAGAGCAGCTGTACAACGCTACCTATGCCGGATCATGGGCACATCATGAGCACATGGGTTATTGATGATTTTAAAAGCATGATAGTTTGTTAGTTTTAAGGTGAACAACTTTTAGATTTAAGTTGACGTGCCAATGTATTTATTATAATATTTCTGCCAAATAAAGAGTCCTGAGTTCTAATCAGTTGGATAGCTCCCCTGAGACTCAGGCAAATTCGTTCCCACCACTCTGAGCTCGTTACGTTATCCTCGATCTGACGCTACTATCGGTACTCGACAAACTGCTCACATGGTGTCCTCGGAAAACCAACGGGCATCCAAATTTTGTTTGATCTTTGCTAACCGTCGTTTCCCTTTCCAGGTCTCAGTTTGCCCAACAACCAGTCCAGCAACAACCAACAGAACGATCCCAACGTGGTTGCGTACCAGGCCAACCTGCACAGAGCGTTCCTGCAGTCGGCGATGGCGCAGAATATACAGATCCAGCAGCAACTGCTGGCGCAGAACCAGGCTCTGCAGCAGTTACTGCAGCAGCAGGCGACAACGGTGAGTATGGACGAGTTCTCCTCACTTGGTGCCTGCCAGCTGATATGCACTTGATTGGCACGTTAGGAGAGTAATGTAGAAGTGGGATGGAGTAGCTGTAATTGGTAGTTAGGATAAACTATAATGCTGAGGAGAATATGGAAAAGTAGCACAAAAGATAAACACAAAGTCTACATATCGGAACTTCCATTTTCTTCCTCAAGATGTTGTAGGTGATTCAGCCTTTGACTCCAATTTCCCTCAATGTCATGAGAAAGAAACCCTGGAATATAGGTAGGGCCAACAAGGATGGACCACAAAGAGCAGTAAAGGAGACCAAAATTCGTCTTCTATACTTTGACAGATCTATTTGAGTATTGTCAGGGTAGACAATTCTAGTAGAATAGGGACAGAGTATTTGCAAAGGATAATCATTAGAGTGTTATAGCTATGGAGAATCGTGTGAAGCAACATACCTTTTGGTAAAGCTGAAGGTGTGCTTGTGTCCTGAAACCATCCTAAAAATATGTATTTAGTACTTGATACTCATGTTTTCCAAAATTCTGGACACTTGAATCAAAGTTCATGGGTATGACTGGTATCAAGTTACTGAAAGTGATCTGATCTAGTGGGAAACATGAAACCGCGAACAGTGATCAATGACGGCACAATACTTTCAAAAAACAAGAACGGTTTGTAGAAATAGGCCAAGATTTAAATAACCCATAGTTGGACATAGTATGTCAAATTGAGTAAATAAAAAGTATTTTATAAACTTTTCAACGTTTTGTATTTTGTTTCAGCCTGCAGTTGCAGAATCGCCCCCGTCGTGGGTTGGGTCCCCGCCAAAAGGCCGCCCGGCCCCTGCCCAGCTGGCTAACACCAAGGCACAGGTAGGCGGATGATCTGTGCGAGACCTACTTAGCAGATATTCTCGGATTAATTGTCTTTCGTTAACATCATCGACTCTAAAAATTTCTGGGTTGCTCCAGAAGCTTTCTCAATTTTTATCTCTCTCAGAGTAACAACCTTTACAGCTTTGAAAATCCCTCTCTTATGATTCTTGACACGCTTGCATTACCTTGTTCATATACTTATAAAGTTTTAACATAAATTAAAGATGCTTAATCAAGCATCAACACTGCCACAGCCTTGAACCAGATTCAACATTACTGTTCAATATCCAAAACAGAAGCTTAGTATTTTTTTAGTAGGAATGAAACTTCCTGAAAATAAAATTTTTGTTAAGTAACATTTCTGGATACTTCTTAGAGTTGAAGTTACTTCTAATCAGTGATGGGGATGTTCAGCGTTCATCGTGCAGGTATACTGGGGATAACCAGCTAGTCCCTGAGTTGTGTACATTGTGTCATCATGTAGGTTGCGTTGACTGTCTTCACGACCGGCGTGAAAGCGTTCTATTTAATAGTCGTAGGACAGCTAGTACCTCAAAACTCCCGTTTGAAATACACCGTTTATGGGCAATCTGTACTTCATGGTAAGTGTGTAATCGACTATAGTCGATCGTCACTTGTTTTCAAACTCTGTTAGATTTCAATTCAATTCAATTCAATTCAATTCAGATTTCTTTATTCATAATGATACTCTTGTATACATAGAATAGTGTCAACAACAAGTAGAACTATATACAATAAGTACTACAAAATACAAGTATTAAATATGAGTACTATACAAAATAAACAGAGGCATAATTCATATATAAAATAAAAATACATTAAAATAGTGTCACTTACAATTAAAACATCATAATCCCGAACCAATTAAAATTTTTACCCGTTTAAAATTCACCCAAGTCATATACAGCTAAATCAATCAAATAATCCTTTAATTTTCGTTTAAACTTTGGATGACTAATTTCATTTTTTATACAATATGGTATTTTTCTTAAAAACTTTTTGCCTGCAAAAGACACTTTATTTTTGAAAATTTCTAATTTATGATGGGGAATGGGTTCAATTTTTTTTCTAGTATTGTATTGATGCACTGGGATAAATTCATTTGAAGTTTTGTGAACAGTTGTGTCACTTTTGGGCCTTCACATTTTAATTATACACTAGGGATTAATTAATTACACCCGTGGTAAAACTTTGTCTTATGTACCATAACCACAAAATCACATTTCAAACTTTCATTTGCAAATTTTAAACATGGATTTTACCATTACAGCAAGTGCACAACAGATCTGGTTCGCCCCATTCGGCGTTTACAAGCGTCCTTTCCGAACTCAAGAGTCGGAAGTCATCAGTAGATTCCAACGTGAAGGTAAGACTTGGAAACTATTTCCGTTATAGTAAGAAGTAACAGTACAATCATAGAAAACCATTTGCGTAAAAGCAGAGTGAGTAGGTTAAAGAAACTAAAGGTAGTTAAAAAATAACATTTTTAAATAATAATTAAGATTATGAAATTGACAGCTGTGTGAAAACAGGGTGTGGCAAAAGTCAGTTAACCAAAAATGCTATTTCAACGTAACATGTATTTTCCCAACTTATAACAGTGTAATTGTAATGTACATGTTACAGAAACTGCTCAAAGTTGCTACCTTCATTTTCATACCCTTTTAATGATACACTTATTTTGCTTTTTTATCACTAATTTTGTTACACAACTGTGGTGTAAATAAAGTGTTGAAATCGTCCGCTATTAGCTCTCTGAAATGATCCAAACTTTAAGGTTTTACAGAATCATATCATCTTTTAATACTGTAGTCCACAGATACCTAAATCGACTTCACAATTTCAGTGGTAGGCTAACCAAAATAGATTAATGCTACGCGCAAGGAGTTTTATTGGTTATACTGGAGGCAACACTGATGAATCAAATTGTGAGCCGTTCTTTGCCAAGTTTTGGTGAGGCAAAGAACTACTTGGTGAAATAGAATGAGTTGTCAAAGTGCATCAAAGAGAATCTCAATATAATTCATGATATGAAAATTAATAAACTTGTATTTGTTTATTTGCTCATAATTAATCATATTTTATGGCAATACTAGATACATAAATCCATCGAAAAATTTAATTTGTTCCAACTTTTATTCCAGTGATTTTCTTGAGTAGATTCACTTATAGGAATAAAACAACCAATCAGGATAGTTCAAAAAACGAAAAATTTGCCTCACCAGTGTACCAACCTTACAAAATCACCGGCTCGTGTTTTAACAAAAATCGTTAAGCAGTGTTGCCTCCAGTATTACTAATAAACCTCCTTGGCTACCATACCAGATAAGATAAGCAACAGATAAACAATGTCGCTCACCTGGTCTGCGGCAGTTTTCTGACTTTTGCCGCACCCTGTATATACTGAGAAAGAAAACTTAAAATAGACAAACATTAGTGAAAAATCACTACAGTGAGTACTCCAGAGTTAAGTTGTGATTTCCAATGCTGTGTTGAATATTTATTTCTTCGCCTATTGGTAACACTTATGTTACTACCAGTCTGTGGTGCCCCCGCCACCGCCGATGCCCCCACCCCCGGAGTTGGCAGACCCCAGCGAGGTCCGGCCATTCCTCGACCCCTATGGGAGGGCCAAGACGGTCCGCATCGGAAAGTGGCGTTGGCCGCCGCCCAAGGACGACAACGACTCGCCTTTCCTGCAGATGAAGCTGAAGCAGCGGAGGAAACACTCGCAGGTGTGTATTCGCTTTAGTGGAACTAGGTAGAACTTCCCTGCTGTGACTGGGGCGGATAGTGTGGATCAGTTATTAGTGAATTCCCTATGGAAAGTGAACTGTTAGCATGACTTGCACGGTGAAACTTAAGCCCAAGACCACCATAGAATTTCCTAACGTGACCCCCTGAACACGTTTTGGGGGGTTGTTCAAAATTATATATATATATATATATATATAATCCACATAGTCCTATATATATATACATACATATATATAAGGAGTCTATACAGGATATGTATGGACTCTAGCGGTCACATTTTTTGTCCGATTTACTTCAAATTTAGTAGGGACATTCCTTTCTATAATCAGATGGACAAGTTCGTTGGGAAAAACAATCGGACAACTCTAAACCCCTTTTTTGGGGATTATCTTTCAAATTTTGAGTTTTTGCGCCCAAAAAGGGTCAGAAAAGCCCCGACGTAAAATTAATGCATATATTAAGATGGGAATTAGTAAAGCAAAAGTTTTAAGCCCCCTCTCGTCATTCTAACATAAATATTTACTGAGTTATTAAAGAAAATGTATATCGGCTAAACACAGTACGTTGTCTTATGGGGTTTTTACATTAGAAAAGCATGTTATTCATTTGATGGTGTATTTGCATCATCCCCAGCAACCTCGCGCCTACTTTCAAGCCTGACTGGACCTTCTCCTAACCTTATAATGCACAAAATTGAATTCATAGCATTGCAGGTAAATGAAACCAGGAACATCAGGACAGCCAAAAAAATCAATGTTTTCAGATTTTAATAAAATTATGTTTTTACACTGGTTTTAAATTTAAAAGTTTTTTATGTGGAAATTCACTTCCCTCACGTCAGCGTGCTGCGTGCGAACTCGTTTAATAACCTAACCTCGCCTATTCTAATATAATTTAACCTGACCTAACCTTTAACGTTACCTAACCTGACCTAGCTTAACCTAACCTAATCTTTGTGAGTTTTTGTGGGTCTTCATTGTGCGTTAAATGTAAATGCATTAAAAGACTAATTACGCGTCCAACAAAATTAAGAGTATTATTTATTTATTTTATTTATTCAGTCACAAATTACACCATATACAAAGGTAATACCTTAACCCTAGCAGTGGCCATCCAGCTTAATACGCTGGTTTCCCATGATGCCTTAATGAAATGTAAAATCATTAAGAGTAATAAATTAATATTAGCCGTTTCACAAGTAATTAACTCAGAATGAATCACTTTTGATTCAATGAGAAACTGTTGAAACAAAAGTGGTGTTAAAAGTGACCCTTGTACTCTTGACTACCTTACAAACTTATTAGGAGGCTAACGATCTGTTTTGATAACTAATCAAAATGTTTTGTTTTTAGGAGTTGAACGAAATCGATGGAGGAATCGGAGGCAGTGTTGAGTGGGAGGAGTTTGAAATTCCAGATCAGTCGATTCCGACGTCAACGCCCACCATCAAACACGACCATCAAGTACAGCGATCTGCCATCAAGTAAGGGACTTTCCTGGACACTTGAATTATCATCTACCATAATTAAGTATTGCAACTTTGAAATCCAATGGGGTGAAACCCCTTAGAAAATCTTTGAAGTTTTCTGATGTCTTACACATGTTGATATCAGAAACAATTGTCTATTTTGTTTTTAAGTTACCTGCCGATTTCTGAGAACTAAGTATGACTTAATTTATAAATAGGTTGTCCAAGTGGCTTCTGGACCAAAGTTTGTATAGTACTGCAAGATTTTTAAAAGTGGAAGTTTTGAATTTTTTTAGTAACAGGTTAGGTTACGTTATGTTACGTTACATTACGTTAGGTTAGGTAGTTAATATTTATTTATAAGTCGCTCACATATTATCATTATCTAATATACTTATATTTGTTTAATAACAATAAAGGATTTCTTGTTCTTAGTCTTGAACTTTTGCTAATTCTCCATAGGTCTATGGAGGTGGGGGCCCAGCGTCCGAGCCCCGGCAGCGTTGGGAAGCTGCGAATCAGCACAGAGATGAAGTACAAACTGGAGATGGTGACAGCCAATCACAGCCTGCGCAGCACGGGACGCCCCGCCCACCGGGCCCCGCCCATCCCTGACATGACCCCGCCCAGCCAGGGCCACGGACACGGCCACGGCGGGGGCCCCACCAAGCTGGACAACCATCGGAAGAACTTGCTTGCACAGCAGTTAGGTGAGTGGCACAGGGAATCTCCTATAGAAAGTGAACTATTTACGGTGAAACTTGAGCCCGGGACCACCATAGAAGTTCGTGACACACCCCTGAGCACGATTTGGAATTTACTTCGAATTTGGTAGAGACATTCCTTAAGTAGTTGTTGGGTGACGCAGTTATCGGTTTAGCTGATATTAATTTTTGGCTAAATTTAGTCGGTTTTGAAAGTACCGTAAATGACAAATTATTTATTTCAACCGGTAAAGTTAGGGCCACATGGCCATTTCTTACACTTATCAATTGCTATCGTCATTGTTTATTAAAATCTCTAAAGAGGTTTTTGCTTTTGAAACAAACAGCCCAAACTCATTTTCTTTTTCGTAATTTAATTTAGACCAAAATGTGTATCAAAGAAGAGCAAACCTAAGATTCAATGCACTACCTTGGTATTTACTAACCGATGAAATGTCAACACTCGATTTTGATCGTAACTGTTGTTTTCCAGCTGGAAGATGGGGCAGCGTAGAAAGCGTGGAGCCACGAGCCGTCACTAAGGAGGAGAGAACGGAGATTCAGCAGACTAACATTGTACGCACTCAGGTAACTACGGCGGGCTTGCCACGGTGGGGAATGTGTGGGATTTCAAACAAAAAAGTAGCATTGGCAATACTGTTAGGTGAAATAAATATATTTAGGTGCCAGGCAAAATTTGTTGTTTTCAAAAGATCCCCGTTGTGCACTTTTGATGTTAAAAATATTTGTATTAATCGTTTAGAAGTTGTATTTCATTTAATTACTAAGGGTTTTGTTTGCTACATTCAATATATATATATATTTTAAATTTTATTTAAAAGTGACGATTTAATACAACAAATATTTATTTGTGTAAACTATTTAGAAACTCATGAGTTCTGGTATTTAAGGAACGGTGTGAAAGTTTTGTCACATGTCTTTTTCAATAAGCAGCGTTGTTAAATGTCAAAGAAAGCTTTCATTTGTCAGGCCCTAAATTTTGAGAGGCCATAGTTTATTTAGTGACAAAATTCCTTGTCAGTGATTAATTTTGAAGTTTAGTGAGTGCAAGAACCACATTTGTGTTCCCCCCTTCATCATTAAAGGAAGAAAGTGTTTCGATTGGGCGTTTGAATTAATCGAAAGTTACTTTCAGTAAAAATATGAATTTCTAATTAGCCAAGCAACAGACATGACTTTACAAAGTCATGCAATTTTGGAGAGATAGAAATACATGTTTGTTTGTCATTGCCCCAGACAGGGTGGCAACTTGGAAATATTTAAAATTATAATATTAGATCATAGCATATACAATGGAAAGTTGGCACCCTGTAACACATTGACCTACCTTGACTAAATCAGTTTCATCGAGCCTTAAGTCCACAGCAGAAATATTTTACGGCACTGCCCTTTCTTGCATCATTGTTCGTAGTTTTGTGTTTTTCCGCTAGATTGGAGGACTTTCCAAAGCCATATTTGTCTCTCCAACAATTCACCTTGTAATTACAAAGTCTTAGATCCCGATTGTGACTGAAAACGCTTAAATAATAAGAATTGCTCGAGATCAGCAGGAATTGATAGACTAGTAAACCGATAAGTTACAAATAAAAAGTCACAGTTTTGCCTGCTTCTTCCACGAGAGAACGTTAAAGGTGAGCTCTGCTACGGACTGAAATATCTACACGATATAGTTTAACACTAAGCAGGGCTGAAGAAAGCTTGTAGACACTTTAAGAATAGTTGTGGTGTATTTAAGTTTAGTAATGGTGGCGTGGTTGCACCATTATTTTAAAACTTTGTATCAAACTGTATGCAGTTTCAAACTTTTCAGATTCCAATCTAGATACTCCCTTTTTAAAATTGTTCAGAAAAATGTATTGTTAGGAAGCATTAGAAAACACTTAATTTTAAAACTTTACCTATAGTTTGTCATTTACTTTGAATTGCAATCCAGATTTTGTAAAAAGCAGATCTATAGATGTACATTTAACAAATGAAATGACAACAAGATATTTCGATTAGTTAAAAACTGAGCCTACAGTGCTGCAGATATAGACCCTTACGTTAGCGTCTGGCAGACTGGTAAAGCACGTACTTAATTTCAAATCTTCAAGTAGTTGTCATCTCGTTGTATCTGAACCTCGCCTTTTCGACCTCTTATCGACTTTTCATCATTGTCCTTGTTCCACAGGTGGAAAAGTCGACGTCGATGGGCATGGCTCGACCTCCACCTCCACCCGTCGCCCCCCTCGCCCCACCATCTAGGTCGAGCAGCTTCTACAGCCACAGGTAAGTTAGGTTAGGTTAGGCTATGTTTTGTTAGGTTAGGTTATGTTAAGTCAAGTTATTTTAGGCTATGTCAGCAGCCCTTACAAAATTATTGTGCCTAGATATTTACGATTGCTTACACAGATTTGTATAAAGGGATTGTAATTTGTTGGAATTTAATTTGTTTTTTATTGTATTGTAAGAACATGCATGTTGAGAAATGTTAATATAAGTAGGCCTTTATTGTGTAAGTGTGCTTATTGTTGATAACGATTTTTTGTACCTGAAATCCTTATATCTTCTGTCATAAAACCTTGAGAAATCCTAAATGTCAGAATAATTAGACCTTTTGAGGTATGTTTTCCATTTACAACTTGTAAATCGCTGTAAATGACTCCCGGAAGTGAACTTCTCCGATTGTGTGTTCCAGCAACATGGCGCCCATCCAGCCAGTCACGAGAGACGTTTACGACCAGAGCATGTTCACTGTGTCCACCTCACACTCCGACGCTGTCGACAGTATGTATTCAATGTTTTAATTTGTTTATAATTTTATTTGTCACCTACGTCCATACTTGGCATTTAACTAGTGTATTCAGTTCAAACTGACCCTCGCTATGCTATCCTTCTTTCATTTCTGGCACCTTTTCTGATTTTTGGATGTGTCTTTATCAAGTAAATAAGTTCCATTGTTGTGTTGGGCCGTGCAGTAGAGTCATCGAGTTAGTGAAGTCATCGACTCTACTGCATGGCCCAACACAACAATGGATCTTTGGACTACCAGTCAGGCAAACCGAATCAAAAGATTTTTTAACGTCAAACGCAAACTACACATAACAATAGCTAACATCTGGTTCAACAAACGTTGCAAATGACTTAATATAGTCCCTAATTATGCACGTATAAAAATACGCAATCAAAACATTTCGGCACAAAAAACCAAAATTGAAGCAGAAAAGCTATGGATTAACAACAAAATTAAGTGTTTACCCCCAGAAGTTTCCAGACATCATAACAATAAACTGGATCACCTATATATACCCCTAAAACTCAATCAGTACCCAGTCAGCTGAAGATGCCGATGTGGCGAAAGCATGCTCCTGCAACCATCAGTGTCAGTGAGTGCAGTTCGACGGAAGACGACGTTAGTGAAGTCAAGTAAATAAGTGATAAGGTTGTGGAACAAGTAATATTCGTTACAATATATATTTCTGACGATTATTTTGGTCGTATATAACACTTTAATTTTGATTATCTGAATTTGTCTTCTCTTTTGTAGCTAGTCGAAGGTTGTTGTATGCTAAAAAAGTTTTTACTCATGTAAATTTTTTAATCAGAAAAGTTTTATAATTTTGTAATATAGCAAATTATGGATGACTTTTAGAAAATTTTGAGGCAAACATTAGCATTGTTGCATGAAAACCTTAAGGTCCATTTGCAATAGCAAATGTCTGTCGATACTAGTATGCAAAATTTAACAATATCCAAAGCAACTTTCCTTCGAGTTGCTTTTGAGTCCCTGCAATATTTCATTTAGCATTGCCAGAAATAGTTTTGGCAGATTAATCTCAGAAAGTGGCATTGCTGCTTCGTTTTCTTTGTCGGGGTTGTGTATATTCAATTACCATCCAGCTGCCGTTGATGAACTTCTAGATAGACTATGCCAAACATATTGACAACTTTTTTGACAATCTGCACTGAATGTTTGAGATGCTATTTCTTGAATTTCTTTACATAGCCATTAAGAGATCTACTTCCACTGCACCAAACTTTACCGGGTTATTTGGGAGGTCAAAACAAATAATTAATGCAACATAACGTGTCTACCTTGATCCGTTTTATTTCTGTGAGTTTTAGTTATAAAAACCTTAATTTCGCTAAACGGTTAAGGATACAATAATGAAACTTGGTATGAATATTTATCTGAAAATAATTCCTTTAAATCCTCATTTCTGGAAAAATTCTGTTTCAAAGTGACGACGGTTTAGAACTTTCAAAGTTAAATATCTAGAAAACTGGAAGAAAATAAACAAATATAAGAACGCAAATATTTATGCAATTTTAAGACAAATCAATCGATTTTTCATATGTAAAGATCAAATAATGGATAATTGAGAAATTTTAAATTTAGTGTTAAAAAGTAAGCATTTTTGATACTGAATATGGTCATATTCCTATTTTTGAGCACTAAATTTGGGGTTTCCCGTTATTTATCATTCAATCTTGAAATATTACTGACCATTCGATTTGGCTTGAAATTGTCTAAATATTTGGTGTCGTAACACTTTTTTAACAGAATTTACACAAAAATGGAATTTTTAAAGACATTTGTGAATTATTTAGGAAAATATTTGTACCAGGTTTCAATATTGTATATGTTTCCATTCAGAGATATTGAGGTTTTTGTAGGAAACACTTACTCACAGAGAGAAACCGGATCGAGATAGAACATATAATGCATTATTTGTTTTAATCTGCCAAATAACCTGCAATGTTTGGTGCAGTGGAGTCGGGACACCTGTATATTATTATTGTAGGTAAAGCTGCAAAACAATGTTGCCCAGTGTTGCAATGTTAGCAAGTTTCAAGGCTACACTCACAATTTCAAGGTTACCCTCACAGTTTCAAGGTTACCCTCACAGTTTCAAGGGTACCCTCACAGTTTCAAGGGTACCCTCACAGTTTCAAGGGTACCCTCACAGTTTCAAGGCTACACTCCCAGTTTCAAGGTTACCCTCACAGTTTCAAGGTTACCCTCACAGTTTCAAGGGTACCCTCACAGTTTCAAGGGTACCCTCACAGTTTCAAGGGTAACCTCACAGTTTCAAGGCTACACTCACAGGTTCAAGGTTACCCTCACAGTTTCAAGGTTACCCTCACAGTTTCAAGGGTACCCTCACAGTTTCAAGGGTACCCTCACAGTTTCAAGGCTACACTCACAGTTTCAAGGTTACCCTCACAGTTTCAAGGGTACCCTCACAGTTTCAAGGCTACACTCACAGTTTCAAGGCTACACTCACAGTTTCAAGGTTACCCTCACAGTTTCAAGGTTACCCTCACAGTTTCAAGGTTACCCTCACAGTTTCAAGGGTACCCTCACAGTTTCAAGGGTACCCTCACAGTTTAAAGGAGACCCTCACATTTGTAAGGCTCTAACTACAATGTCTGTTGTCCGTTTCAGTGGAAGAGTCGTCGGAGTTCCTCGGCGCGGTGACAGACCCCCTACCCTCGGTGCCACCCCCGCCCGAGACCCTCCCCTCCACCCGCCTCCACCCACCATCGTCCGCTGCTCACTTCACCTACAACCGAGTGGCGTGGAAGCTCAATGTGCGGAAGGAGGTGGGTCAACAAGCCGCTCGGGTGTTCTGGAAAATCTTGAACATTCGGCTAGTTATGTTCATTTGTATTTCTGAAGAGAATGTATTTTTCCTGGAATTGCCATGGGATAGCTGGAAAAGGGGGTTTTATACATCATAAATAGTGTAGAAAAAGCGATTCTCAAACAGTAGACATCCTCTTAACCGCCCTACATAGAACCGAGCCATGGGTCTGATAACTGAAAGGGCGGTTAAAACGATTGACTCCTGGGTATTGTCATATCAACACTTAAAATTATATAAACGACAGTAGAAAAAATGGGTATCAAGATGCAATCCCTGCTAACTATGAAAACATATGATCGACTTATCGTGATCTGAACTTCTTTCTGGTATAGTGTTGGGACGTCGGCTGTTGTGGCAGTCATTTGTTTGTGAGCATTTCCTGGAAAGAGGGCAATTAATCCGATGGGCGGTTAAGAGGGCGTCTACTTTTAAAAAGTCAGCTGGTAATTTTAAAAATTGGGAATGAACAAAATTAACACAAATTAAAATACTTGTGGGATTGCCGAAGGGAAGAGAAGATGGTAATTTCAAGAGTAGTAAGTATTTTGTGTCGTTTTGTAGACTACCGGTAAGTCTTGCAATGGCAGTGTGCTGATATGAATAAATAATAAATACAAATTTGACTGTCATTCAACTTTTACATCAACAGACGTCAAAGTATATTTCTGTACTTACGTAGACTATATACAAAGTTAATTATAAATACAGACCTAAGAACAGCATACCAAAAATACATGTTAAAATACAGTAAATTAAGCTTAAAAAAATCATCATTAGAGTAAATACCCCCGTCGCAGCAAACCTGCATACTCAGCGAATTTCCAATAAATATATAACATAACACATTAACACTTAACAGGATTCATAAGAAATATATTCACAAACAAGCGATATTAAAAATATTAATTATTCTCCATAAGAATAACATTGGGGATGAGTACGCAGGTTTGTTGCAACAAGGAACACAAAATAATGGGTTTTTATGCAAATATCATTAGAACTCATCTAAGTAAAGTCACATACCAAGTTTCATTCATATACATTTATAAGTAAGCGATATATAACATTTGAATTATTCTCCATAATAATAACATGGGGACCGATTACCTAGGTTTGCTGCTACGGGAACCATAGGTGAAAATTTTGTATTTTGTGCAAACAACGATAAACCCCAACCAGATGAAGCCATATACCAAATTTGTCAATTTATGTTCATAAATAAGCGAGATATACAATTTTTATTTTTCTCCATAAGAATAACATTAGACAACGTACTGTGTTTAGCACTTTCAATATTTCAGGAACCAATTGACGTAGAGCAATGATAAAAATACCCAATTGTTTGTTTTTTATGCTGAATTAAATGGTAAAAATTAAAATTTGATTTAAATAAAAATTGCATGTGGAAACCCCAAAAAACCCATTTTTGGGGTACAAAACCCCCCCAAAACCCCCCTTTGGATAGTGTGATTCGTCTGGTTTTCGAACTCGTTCAAATAAATGGTGCTTTACACATTTTTACCAAATTTCATTAAAATCGGACCTTTTTTACGAGAGTTATCGTGCTTACGGACACACATATATATACATATATAAAAATTTGAACGAATGGTGTTTTTGGCATCTGGGGACCTCAAAATGAAAAGTTATCATGGTCTCGGGCTTAAGTCTTACCATGAGACCTACGGTAATAGCTTCTTCCCTATAGGGGAAATTCGCTAAAAAGGACTATTAACAAGTAATTTATACAGTCTAGCTGTAAGATATTTACAAGTCTCTCTTAAATTTACGCTCAACCTATTATACATCTTTGAATTTAAAACTATATAGGTGTTTTGTGACTTGGACAATATTTGGCATAGCTACACACGTCTGATTTCTAGTATTATAATTGTGAATGTCTCCCCTTAAGTCTAGTTTTGTAAACATACAATAACACATTATAAACATATAAGTTTACTACTGTCAAATTCTGTAATTTAATAAATAATGGTTTACAATGCTGTAATATATTGGAATCAGAGATTATTTCAACAATTTTTTCTGTAAAATGACTTGTGTATGGAAGCTATTTTTTTCCTCCCAACAGATTATATGATATTTTAAAAAAATATGCCAATCTTACGTAGATAACTGAAATTTTTGTTTCCAATAAAATAACCTAGCTGATGTCCCGTTCTCCGCACGGGAATCTAGCAGATGTAGAGCCATATGTTTTGAAAAGTTTACATTATGATCAGCTGACTGCCTAAATAAAATATAACTCCATAAGATTAACATTTGAACTTGAAAGGTCTGTGGGTTCGCCCTGTAGATGGTTGTTTTTCAAACCCCCAAAAGTCACATCTGGACGGAACCAGCTTTGGACAAAAACCAAATATGTCTATAAAATAATGGTTGTATGGGTCGAAAATCACCGAACAAAAATCAAGAAATTCTTTTAATAATACAGATAACTCTGGATTGTTTTGCTGTTGTTTTTCATGTGCGGCTCCCAGGAAAATTTACTATCAATTAGAATACGTAAACATTTAACAATTCCTAATTCATGGTGATTTGGTGTAACCCTTAAACTAAAAATAAAGTTACTTTCATTTAGCTTTGAAAAAAGACATGTGCTCTGAACCGTATTGAGGTTTTGCTCAAACCGTGTGATCTGTCCCGCAGGTGTTTTCGCCCAAGGAGGTGGTCTCTAGCCCGCTGGTGCTGCATCTGTTGTTCTGCCAGATCATCAACGACTGTCTCCACAAGCAGACCCCACGGATCAGCCGGGACGAACGGAACGAGATGATGCAGGTAAGGGTGGGGGGTTGTTGAATATCTACGGAAGGCAGAAAAATAAACAATACATTGGGATTGGTTGGAGAGAGGATTTTTGCTTGTATTAAGACACAATTGTGTAGTGTGCCGATTAAAAAACTCTTCATTTATAACTGACACTCTATTTTTAAGTTTGATTTGGCTGCACAGCTAGCCGAAATATTACTGATTTATGTGTGTTTTTAGTGAACTGCTCAACTCGTCATTCTTTCACAAGGTGAGTTAGCTGTGTCTTTCCTCCTCGGAAATGTCTAAGCCCAGTGATTTTTCTATAAAATCCTTTTCTAATTAATAATGTTTCTCTAACTTTTTCTCGGAAGATTAACGACAAAATTCTCTGGTAGCTAATTCATTTAAAGAGAAATATAATTAAAACCTGTTTCAATATTTTCTGTGTTTCATGTAATGATTATTTTAATGGTTGAAGTCCCATCTCTATGTGAATTTTTCAAGTCGTTATTTTGTCAGTTGTTGGAGAGATTCGGAGTGACGGCCTCTAACTACCAGTCAGACAAGCACAAGGCCTCGACCAAACGTGCCGTCGTGGACACCGCGCGACACTGGATGACCTACTTCTCCCGGATATTCCCGGTCACGGTACGTATTGGGGGGGGGGGGGGCGGTTGTAACCCTACAGTGGGACTTGGATAATCGAACCCCAAGGGACTAGTAAAATACTGAACCATCAAAACGTTTGAATTACAAAAGCTACTAACCTAACCTAATTAAACCTTACCTAACCTAACGTAGTGAAGGCGTAGGCGCAATCCAGGCGTGGCAATCCAGGGGGCAGTTGTAACCGTAATGCAGTGGATCTTGGATAATCAAAACCCCAAGGGTGTTTTTGGCATCTGAGGACCTCAAGAAAAAAATTTATCATGGTCATGGGCCTAGGTCTTACCATGCAGAGTGATGGGGGTGGGGGGTTAATAAATAAAGATTCTTGATGCTGTTTGCAATTTCCTACTGTACAAAAAATATAAATGCAAGACATGTTAAAATTGTAAATCTCTAAAGGCAGTTTACAAGAATATTTTTTTTTAACTAGCTAAAACGCAAATAATATTTTTCAACTTTTAAAACCCCTCTTTTTGCTTTTTCAAAGATAATTCCTCCACAACTGTACACCATATGACATATAACTGTAATATGTTGATAGTAATACCGCTTTACTAGATATCTGCGATTATCTCAACAAAATAAATTTTTTTGGGTTTAATTTTGTGCAAATAAATCAGTTAAGTTGAAATCTATGTTGACCCAAGTTATTAACCCTCCAACTGCCAAAGGTCGCGATCGGGATCCAATCACGCTACTTGTATACTGCTAGAGTCACGATCGCGACCCTATTTGTCACAGTGCGATACATCGATAGTCGAGTCATTTTGGATTCAGTGCCATATGATTCTACATGTAATCGAATGATGTATTGGAAGTAGTATTTCGGTGTTTCTGGGATTTTTGTAACAGAATCATTGTTTATATTTTTTAGAGATTAAAAAACTCATACAAGACAGTAAAAAAAAACCTAGCAGTACGTAGAAATATAATTGGTAATTGGAGTGTTATTTTCCTGTATGTATTTAATTTCTTTATCGACAGCCATATTTTTTTATTATAATAACATTTGTCGTGTGTAGGGCGGCAACCACTACCCAGACGTCCAGATGCTGGCCATCAGTCACCTCGGCATCCGATTGGCTCGGAAAGACGGCGGACAGCTGCGGGTCATCCACACTATCAGGTGAGACTGCGGCACGGACTCTGAGCGATAAAACACTAGAACACGCTGGTTTTCAGGGTGTTCTGTTCCTGGAAATCCTGGGAAACCTGGAATAGTCGGGGAATTGGGAAAAACTTGCAAAAGTCCAAGAACTTTAGAGATTTCAAAATTCTGATTATTTTTCTCGCGTTTTAAACTGAAAGTGGCTTCCGTATTTAAACTGAGTCTATTGTTAGTACAGAATTTAAGAACACAGCATAATTCAACTAATTTGAGATACATTTTTTTTGGATTACATAGTGTTTTTGAAAAAAATCCCAAAGTACTTTTGTATTATAAACTAGAAGTCCCATTGCAGCTTTGACCGCGTAAACTATGACAGTTTTGTGGGCTGCATCCTGCGGTTAGCCCGTGGAACTACTACAAATTAAGATCAGCTGTTTGAATTTTTCTAATGTCCAAAAGGAATACATGGTAACTTTGAAGCCCCGTGGAGCAAAGCCCTACGGATGAATCGGTATGAAAGCACTTTAACTTTTCTATTTTAGTCATAAAGAATCAGTGTACTAAATTTCACCACTCTAGCATGCCGGGACGATGGAGAATTACTGAATTAGTGATGAGTGAGTTAGGACTTTGCCTTTTATATATTAAGATCAATATTTGGTTGGATTAATACCTGTGATTTCTGGTTAAAACAATTGGAAAATTTGAAAAAGTCAGGGACTTTTACATAAGGGGTTCAATAGACTTCCTGGTTGCAGTAAAATAAATCAATGTATACAAATTTGACATTCAAATTCAAATCTTTATTATGCATAGATACAATACATATGTGTATGAATGTCACAGTTGTCATATAAGCCAGCATCCAAATTGTGTTTGTATGCGGATGATTCAAACTTGAAGATAACATCTGATACATTGGAAGAAACTACAATGCATTGCCAGGTAGAAATGGAGAGTATTAGTAACTATCTAATGGAACACAATTTATCGTTAAATTTAGATAAGACTAATCTTGTTCAATTTAAAACAAAACAAAACAAAAAATGGCAAGAACCAGTAGTAACGCTTAATTCCCAAAATATTGAAATTAAATCCAGCACTGATTTCCTTGGGTTACTTATAGATCAGCATTTAGATTGGAATGGCCATGTGAACAAAATCTTAACTAAGATCAGCTCTGGACTCTTTGCTCTGAAAAAAATGACTGCCTATTGTAGTATTAATACATTACGAAACATTTATTTTGCCTATATTCACTCCCATATTTCTTTTGGAATTTGCTTATTTGGAGCAACATCAACATTTAACCTTGACAACATATTAAAAAAACAAAAAAGTGCCATTAGAATAATGCTTAATTTAAAACAGGATGTATCTGCAAAAAAACATTTTATTGGTCTTAAAATATTAACTGTATATGGACAATATATTTTTAATTCCATTTTAACAGCAAAAAGTGAAATACCAGTAACACATCTGGATTACTTCTCCTCAATTCACCAGCATAATACCAGAAATAAAGACAAGATTATTACAAGTCGTCATAAACTGAAATTTTTTTAGAAGAAACCAACATACATGGGACTAAAGTTTTTAGAGTATATTCCCAGGGAAATCAAATTAGAAAATGACAATACCAAATTCAAAAAATTCTTAAAAGAATATCTGATTAGCATAGCTCCCTACTCATTAAATGAATTTTTCCACCTCTCGTAAAACTTGAAAGGTAATGTAGAAGGTTTATGGTACCTCCTAATAACGTTATAGTTTAAAAATGTGATTAAATAACAATTATTTACTTTGCTTTACTTAAAAAATGTAGGTTTGATTTAATTTGTTGCAAGGGCGACAGGCATATAGTAATCTTGTCAGATTGTCAGGCTGCCCTCAAGGCTCTTGACTCCAACGAAATCAAGTCAAAATTGGTGTGGGAATGTTACAACACTCTCTGCAAACTCGCGACACGCAACTCGGTGCATCTTGGTTGGGTACCTGGCCATGTAGGCATAGGTGGCAATGAGTGTGCAGATAAGCTTGCTAAAAGAGGTTCCGGTATGCCATTCTTTGGTCCAGAGCCAAGCTGTGGCATAAGCAAAACAACTGCTTTTCACACAATAAACAAATGGTCCAGGGACTTACATCGCCAGCAATGGCAAGGTCATACTGGTCAAGCACTTGGCAAAAGGCTGCTAGCAGATACTAGCTCTTACTTCACTAACTGGTTGGTGAGGTTGGGCAGAGGTCGGGTTAAGCAGTTGATTGCTCTGATAACTGGACATGGCCATTTCAGGAAACATCTCCACACTCTCGGACTCAGAAATGAAAGTCAGGTGTGTAGGCTCTGCAATCAGTCTGAAGAGACTGCCAAGCACATCATACTGGACTGCGAGAGACTCGGGGCAAGGAGAAGGGCTCTGTTTGGTTGTAAGCAACCAGGTGATGAAAGGGACGCTAGTATTGGTAAAAAACTCCTGGATCTCGTAAAGGGTACGGGCATTGGTTTGCCATACTAACGTACTAGGGACACACAATAAGCTTCGGTTGACGTGTGAGGATCTTTGAATCTTTGGATCTCTGAATCCGTCCCTTTAACAACACATAAACATAATTTGTTGCAAATATGTATTAGATGTAAGAAAATACACTTGACACTATTCAATGTATACTCTGTGTACTGCCTATGAATAAAGAATTTTGAATTGAATAATCACGTAAATGATGATACTGATATGTGCAGTATAATCCAACAAGGCCGTGCCAGTGAAACTCCCATGAGAGTGAGAGAGAGAGTGTGGGCTCAACGGGGTGGGTGCGGGAACGAATTTTCATTTCAAACCACAGTTTAAAGTCTTTAGGGTATAGTACTAAATTTGTATTCCTATTTCTTTATTTTATATCAATTTTTATTTATTACTTGGGTTAAAACAAAATAATTAATCATGTGTTTAAATCTATTTGTTTTCTTAACCTACTAAGGAAACGCTTTACCTGTGTTCAGATGAGTTTATACTCACCAAGTAGGCTATTTAGCATTGTTTTCATGGTGCCCTCAGTAATCCATAATATTTGTTAACCCGACAATAGTATGGTCCCAAATTTGTCGGATTATCAAGAGTATACTGTACTACTTTATTTTACCAATCTTTTTCCTATCGGCAAAATATTACGATTGAATCTTGGCTGAAAATGGCGACCGAGCCACTTGATATCGGTAAAAATGATTCAGTCACGTAATATTTACTATAAACTATGACTGGACCAATTGATGATGGCCAAATGGCAACCGGATGTGTTTATCGGCCAGAATTGACGGCCAAAAATGTTTCGTTTGTTAATATATAATCCACTTGGTCAAATTGCAGTAAATAAATCCCGCAGCCTGGCGGAAACTTACCCTGAGTAATTTAAACAAACTGACCGACCTTCCCTGAGCAAAGCTCAGTCCCCCAGGTACTCATTATTATTATTCTCTTGCAGCCTGGAGGAGATCGCGGAGACTGGTGTCAGCAAGGGCGGCGGCTCGCTACAACTGGTGCTCAGCTCCGGCGAACGGTTCCCGCTGTACACGGCGCGCGCACGCCAGATAGACGTGATGATCAACGCGTTCACGCGCGAGGCCGCCGGCACTGCCAATACGACCATCAACCGGGAGATGCACCACGCTAGGATGGCGGTGAGCAGGGTTGCCAGAGTGAAAATACCCTTGTTTCCCTTTCTCCCTACTTTTGGTTGAACAACCTCTTAGAAAAGCGGGGATTGCACAGAATGAGAATTCCCTTGTAAGCAATTTTCCTTGTGTTCTCTTTCTCCCTCTTTTTGGTTGAACGACCTCGTAGAAAAACAGGGCTTCCACAAAAATGAAAATTCCCTTGTGAAAAATCCTTTTTCCCCTCCTTTGTTGAACAACATGAGCAAAGCTTCCACAAAAATTGAAATTCTATCTAGAAAATACATATTTTCTCCTCATTGGGGGAATAATTTTCAAGGTCTATATTCAAAAAAGCCTTGACGTATATACTTATTTTAATGTATTACTAAAGTAATATGCCTTTAGGTGTAATTTTTAAAAATTTAAGGTTGCCGAACATGTTTAGAAGGAATTACCTTTTGTCTTCCGCAGCAACATCCAATACTCAGATCAGAACCCACATTACTGTGTTTGTCGCACGCAAAACACAATCATTGTCACAAAGAATTGAATACTTGACAGATTTAGTTGTTGTGTTAGAGGTACAGGGAGCGCTGGCCTTGCAAGTCAGCCGTGCTCAAGCGTAGGTTTGATCCCAGCTGAGTGCTGATACTTTTTCACAAGTGGTCACCTCTGCCTTACCCATCTGACTGTTTCTGTGAACTCTGTCTTCAGATTGCCACTCACACACGTCTATTGGCCTGTGGTGCGACGGGTAGTTGATGTTTTAACCCTCTAGGTGTTATGTGTCGCTATAGCAACACAAAACACATCCGCCGGGGTGTTTACTGTCGCTACGTCGACAGTCAAACAGCGTTTACGGAATAGGCTCTGGGGCACATTGAATCTTAATGAACCGGATCGAAATTGGTATCGCCATTTACGGGAGATTCTAAGCTTTCTCCCGATGTCTGTCTGTAGACGCTTTTTACGTTCGTGCCAATCGTACTTCAGCAAACAGCTGAAGTGTGAAGGTTTGTTGTGCGTCGTTAACCTAACTTTGGGAATGGTGTTGTTTTTCGATGTTTTTCATTGCTTTTATTTGTAAAAATAGACAGTATTGACATACGTGGGGCTTTAGAAGAAAAGTTTAGTGATGATGAATGGTTGGTTGATGTTCCGGGAGAAATAGGCGGCAGTGATATCGAGGTATATTATCCTTCCGACTGTAACGTCGCCAAGGCCATTTTGCTCATTTGCTATAGCACGCAACAACAGATTATTATCTAAAACTTTTTTATTTGCTGCTTTACCTGATTATTTGTTTATATATTTAGTATCCTTATAAAATTTAAAACAAATTGGCTATTTTGAAAATTGCATATTCTAGAACCGTTTATAACTTGATGGAGCGCATTTTCTTATTTATTTTTATTTTTATTTATTTTAACATCACATAATTTTTCTATTATAATTTGTATGAGATTTTATACACATAATATTGAAGCCCATGATTTTCTGAACAAGAAAAACTATACAAAAATGCAGTTTGGAGTGTTTTTGAGTTTTATACATTTATTTGAATAAAACACTGCAAAATCACCAAAAATAGGCAAACATTAAGACCATTATTAAAGACACGGAGGGTTAAAACAAAGGAAAAATAAAGTAAAGAAATAGTCATTTTGAAGTTTGGCTGAATATCTAAATCATAAATGTAACCTAAGGAAACCTGACTACCAAATACATAAACACTATCACACAATTTCCAGCTGTACGTTTATTAGTACCCTCACTTAGTACACTTTGCCTTCTTGTAATCCCGTAAATAAATCGGGATTTGAACAAAATGTGAACGGTTCCAAACGGTGCATTGAGTATAAAAAACATTCAAGTTTTGTACTTCCTGAAAGATTATCATTTTGAATTGTTTAGAAGGTAAATTTTTTTCCCAGTGATTAATTAATTAGAATTAATTTTTAAATAATGATTAACTCGTTTTTTTCAGGAGGAAAGAGTAAAACCCATCGATCACAAAGGTATGTTATGTTGTTCTCTTCCCAATTGTTGGTAACGAAATTTGTGCACGTTGTGATTCATAAAAGTATCATTAAATGTGATATTTAGTGTTTTGTCTTCTTTCAGTTGAATATTACTCCTAACTCAAGCTCTCATTAATTACTTATAGGAGGGACAGCTCTCTTTTACAGTATTTTATGAAACACGTACAGCTTTATAAACAAAGCAGACGTCTTGTAAACCTTAGTCTTTCCTCATGGGTACAGTTTGTTCGTATGTTACTTGCTTTGATACTAAATAAAAACAAACTTTTTCCAAGCATTTTTGACCAAGACAATTTTTATAAGCATCCCTCATCATCCTATGATTATCAAAGTCGCATGCTTTCTTTAGAATTGTGTTGCTTACAGATTTGTATGTGAAGATTATTTAGGAAATTTAGTGTTTTTAATTTACAGCTGAAAGGGAATTTTTGTTTTGTCAGGTTGGCAGACCGACATGAGGCTCATAACACCCCCTAGAGACAGGGAGAGGGAGAGGGATATCCCCAGCCCCCGAGATCACACACCTACTGTAAGTTTTCTGTTTATTTTTAATCTTTTAAGTACGGTGAAAAATTTTATCCATGCTTAATTTTTTACTGTATTCTTACATGTATTTTAGTGGTGAGATTTGTTGCTGTTTGCCTGCTCAACTTAAGTTTTAAAATTACAAAAGAGTTGCATACCATTTTTTTAAATACAGTGGAACAGGATAATTTGAATCACAAGAGACCGGTAAAAATAATCGAACCATCAAAAAATTCAAACTACAGAAGTTGCTTGAATGACTCGAAATTTATTAAAACACTAATGATCCCTGTTTACAGAGAAAATGTATCTTTAAAGAAATAGTTTGTTGAACAACTTGCACTTTTGGACATGTGCGAAAAGTCACTCACATCTGCTAAACAACAGGTTGACTAGGAAGTGGGGTGAGGGGCTGGTACAATAACCTTGAACGTAACCCAGCAAGGTCTGGAGGTGCCAAGCTGTTACTTACGCAAAACAGCTGCAGCTAGTTTAACCTGCAGGCGTTGCAGCTGTTTTGAACAAATCGTTGCAGCAACAACATCTGTAGCTAGCTGAATTCTTGTTTACTTCAACGGTTGGAACTGTTTCTCACTCCCGGAGCACCGGAACTAAATAGTTACAGTTCCAGCTGTAAGTGGAGTGAAGGTCCGAGACTTTGGCTTCATGCCAACTGTGCAACACCTGTTCTTGGGCATTCCTGGTTTCGATAACTGTATTATGACCGCTTTTATATCTAGCCTGAATAAAAAAAGTTTGAACTATCCAAAATAAAATTCAAATGAACCAAGTATTTTAACATTGTTTATATAGAAAATGCTAGGGGCCAAAGGGAAAATTTAAACTAAAGAAGATTTTGAATTATAGAAAGTTTTAATTATCTATGTTCCTCTGTATTTTGGTTTTGTTACAGATGGCAGACGATGGCAAACACTCCCTGCTACAGTTTGCTATGCACCATTTCCGACAGAGTCCTGAGAAGTGAGTATTCAAACTGATTTGGAAACAAAATCATATTTAAAAATAAATTGAAAGTACATTTGTCAAGTCAATTTTAATATTTGAACTTGAGAAGCGGTCCTGTATACTGCATGGGAATCTCGCAGGCATACGGTTAGCTGTGTTTGATATATTTTTAGTTTAGCTGTTTTACTCAATAAAATATAACCTTAAAAGATTAATACAAACTTTAAAAGCCCACGGGGCAGAGCCTTGAAGGTGGATGTTTTCCAATCCTCAAAAGGCACAACTTGAGGGTAAAAGCTTTTGACGGGCACCAAAAATGTCAAAAAATATAATTTTAGAGTATAAAATCGCCAAACAAAATTTGAGAACTTTTTTAGTAATATAGATGTTTCAAAATTGTATTTAATTTTTCTCTTCAGGTATTTTACCCTGGTAAAAAAAATCACCCTACTAAAATAATAATAATATAAATGTCTGTGTTGTTTCATCTTGCACATGCTATTGAGCTGAAAATGTATAGGAAGAAAGCTATAATAAAGACAAAGACAAAGCACACGTAGGCCTGTTCCCATCTTGATATAGTTTAGGGTTTAAGGCCACGTTGGCCTTAAAAGGTGTAAAGATAATCTGATTGATATTCACCTTTATTGGATCAGAAGATTGCTCAACCAATGTTCATTATTTAAAATACCACCCCAGTGAACACCACAAACCTTACCTTATGGAGGAAAACTTTCAATTAAAAATTGGTTAAAGGCAAGAATAGATCCATAACCAAACAGACAAAATGAGTTTGGTACAACTATGATGAATTTTATTCCAGTGATTTGAATGAGTAGATTAATTTAGAAGAATTGGAACAACCCATTACTGTAGTTCATAGAATGAACATTTTCTTCACCAGTGTACCAACCTGACAAAATCACCAGCATGCTTATTCGACACAAATCGTTAAGCAGTGTTGTCTCCAATATTACTGTTAGACCTCCTTGGATTTGACAGATGATTCATGCTCACTTTTTGAATTTTAAATGCTAAAATAAGCTGGTAGGTGAGTCAACTGGTGGAACGTTACTCACCACTCATCCGTTTCAAAAGTAGGCTTCCTGCATTCCTGTTGCACAAGTGTTGGTTGACTCCTCGCTTTTCTCCGCAGGTTCGAAATGCTGAAGACTCCCGACGGAAACATTAGCGGCTCACTGAAGGTCGTCCAAGGTCACAAGAAAGGCGATTGGACCTGGAAGGAACAGGTGGGCAAAGAATAGCTTAGTTTCAATTCCTGCCGCCAAAGATTCGGTCAAAAAGGAAATTTATCTAGGCGAAAAATAAGAGTTTTTGAATAGACAAAGTATTGACGATTCATGAAATCAGGAAAATCATGGAAAGATTTTGGGTGTTCTGATGCTCTTGTTTGTGATAGTGCCCCAATCAACATGAGCTGTCGGAAGCAGATCTGAGTTTTTCTCCCATAGGGTTAAACGTAACATAATTTACAATTATTTAATATTTTTAAATTTTATTGAACAATTAATAGTTCCCAGGGTTTTACCAGTTTAGGGCTGACATTGGATACATCAAATGAAGTTGTCAACATATGGTAAGTCTTTTGGCTGTCCATTATGACAAACTTCCATTTCACCTTTGGTCCCTCCATTTGCAGCGGCTAGGGACAGAATCTCCGGGTTTGGTCCCCACCTGCCAACCTGAGAATGGCTGTTGTACATGGATACCCTGTCAGTTGAGTTGACCAGTTGGAGGGCAGAATGCGGGTCCCCTGTTTGAGAGCCTCATCCCAGCTGTCACAGGGCACGGGAGTTGGCCCTCTGAAGGGTCGATTTGGCTGTCGTCCCAACCCACCCTTTCCTTTCCTGCTATATCCTATCTTTCCGGTACCCTGCACAATATTCCCGCTTGTGGAAGATGTGACTAGCGGCTATGCTGGGGTTTCCTAATCCACAACAATGATGATGAGGGTCAATTTGGATGCCGTCCCAACCCACCCTTTCCTTTCCTGCCATATCCTATCTTTCCGGTAACCTGCGCAATATTCCCACTTGTGGAAGATGTGACTAGCAGCTATGCTGGGGTTTCCGAATCGCAACACTGATGATGATGATGATGAACAATTAATAGTTGTGGTATCAACATTTGGCTTACTAAATCCATAATTTCGGATAATCCGTTGAGGAGGGACAAGTTTTGAAAGTTAACATTGGTCTTATGGAAGAGGGAGAGGTGTCTCTTAAGTGGCAAGGTTTCTTATTTTTTCAGATAAGGATCTTGTGGCAAATAATTAACGCTGAGGATTAAAGTTTTTACGGTTTGTATTATTCATTTTACAATATGCTTCTAAAGAACTGCTAAATTGTGAATTTTTACCCCATATTCAACACCATAAGAGAATTTTAATTCTCGTTTTTAAACTATTTACTGACCAAATATTCAAAATTCAATTAAAATCTGCAAATATACTAACAATTATCTTTAATTTAGTACATCCTAGTTTCTTACACAGCCACAGGTACAGCTACACCCTAGCTTCTAGCGACTTTAATCTCTCTTTGCATTTGAAATGTTTCCTTGCTGATCAACCCTTCAATAACGATTATGAGCAAAAAGAATGTGTTACCACATAGGTGAAGAAACAGGTGGCAAAGCTCTATGAAGAGGGTGTACAAAAACTTGTGCCACGGTGTGAAAAATACTTTTGAATATCACGGGGGTTATGTAAACAGATTGAATAAGAGTTTTAAATTTTGTTATAATAATTTGTTTTCTTGTATCTGTTTTTTATTTTGTTTTATTACCAAACGGAACTTACTTTCTGGACGTACCTTGTATAAGGATATTATTCTTGATAGTCTTCATACTTTGATTTTGAAACAGTTTTCTTTTTATTCTTTTTCTCCACCTTCTTATTCTTCTCCCCGCAGGTGGATCTGGTCAAGTACTCCCCCGCGCCCATCTCCGAGTCGCTGCTCAAGCTGCCGCCGGCGCTAGACCAGCTGGCCGCGGAGTGTTTCCAGTGCGCCATGCGGTACATGGGCGACCTCCCCACCACCCCGGACCTAACGGAAGTGAAGTGCGTCTACACCATACTGATGGTGAGTGGGGACTCGGAGCCACGAGACATAAGCTTTTTATATGCTATCCAAAAGACATAAACAACACATGAGTGGCAGGCCATCGCTCGTTACAGATGATTGAAAGAATTGAGGAAAAAGGTGATTCACTTTTACCACATTACAGGAATACTTTCCAGAAAATTCAAGATCTTGATCATTACACTTTCGCCCTAAACTTTGAGAACATTTTGAGAATTTAAAAACCAAATAACACTGCAGATCATAAATTCGGTACATTTGGAGGGCTTTTTGATTGACACCCATGAAACAAATCAGATTTTGTTCAATTCAAATCTCAAAATCATAACTGTGATTAGTTTAAATGTTCCTAAGACCCAAATTATACTTTTGCAGTGGTTTAATATTTACAAAAATGTTTCAAAGTATCAAAATTCAGGGATGAAAAACATGTCCATTTTACAGAATGTTTTTAAAAGCACAAAAGGAATTTTCCTTATAAATTTCACAGTTTTATTTCCATTGTCTAAAGATTTTTTAAAGGGGAAACAAAATAAATCAAGATAAACAATTATTAAACAAGGTAAATTTATCATTGCATGTTATACAGTGGGAAATTTAATGTTACCGATTGTTGCATTGGCAGCACTGCCACAAACATGAGCAGCTGAGAGACGAAGTCTACTGTCAGCTGATGAAACAGACGACCAACAACAAGAGTGAGAGCTGTCAGAGGGGTTGGCGCTTGCTCAGTATTGTAGCTGCTTACTTCACCTGTTCGGAAACTTTACGGCCTTATCTGCTCAAATATCTGGAAACAGCCGCTTACGACAAACGCCGTGCATTCCATGGTGAGTTTGAAAAAATATTAAAGTTATTTTTTGGTTAAAATTTGTTTATGAAATATGCATTTGTCCCAATTAGCTCCAAATCATTTTCATACCATTTTTCGTAAACCTTAAGCAAAGTTATGAAAATAGTCTAACAGTGGAAATTCGTCTAAACAAGGGTTTTGTAAGGTTTACAATAACAATAAGGTCCACTATGTAAACCTTGTCACTGATCTGCTGGATCCTTAGTTTTTTCGGGTTTTCCCGCGTCCCCAACTTTTTTATGTGTCCCATTTTCATTGACAAGGTTGTGTAAACCTTGGACCTTGTTGTCAACAACCTTTTCAAACCCTTGTGAAATGGTTTGATAGCTTACTGAGGTTGCACCCTTCTCCCCTCCTCCCTGCTATGTACATTCTACAGCCAATGAATACGTCAAATGCCATCTGATTTTCCCCTAAAACTAATTTTATATTCTTTTAAAAAAATCATTGATAGTGTTGGGGAGTTTATGTAGATTGCAGAATTTTCCATCACTGATTAGTAGAAAGAAGTTTCACTATCAGTCATGGAAAATGTTCACAATAATTTCCAAATAACATAATTTTACGTATGGCGGCTCTCTTAGCTACAGGTGATTCCAATTAAGCTAATAGATAAACTTTCTCTTGCTATTTAAACGATGACTTTTGTACGTAAAATATAGCAAAAATGCAATAATATTGACAAAATAAAAAGACACAGTTCTCTTGTAAAAGAAAATCTGTTCATCTTTCAAATTGTTTTACAGGAACGGCAAACGTCTGTCTGCAAAATCTCCGTAAGACGTTGCGTTACGGCGGCCGTAAAAACGTGCCGAGCGTGGAAGAAGTGACAGCAGTCAGCGCGGGACGAAACAGCAAGCGCCAGCTCTACAGGTTACCGGGAGGATCGGAGACTGTCATAAACACCAAGAGCACCACGGTGAGTGGATTTGAGAAAAAAAGTGAAATTCAGCTATTCTAATGTAGTTGTCTATTCATTGGTGTCCAAATTAGGGAAATTTTCTCTTAGACATAGGGAAAATTTTTACACCCTATGAATATATAAAACAAATGAAAGGAAAGAGATGCCAGAGGACTTGCCCATTGGGAAGAAGTGTAGATAACAAGGAAGGTACACCACTGGCGTAATAGTTACACAAATGTTTACACATGACTTGATAATCTTGATACAACTATTGAGCTACACTTTCCAGTGAAAAAGTTCACTGAATTGAATGATTTAATACGTTGTTAGTTCATATCGGATTGAATTTTTCTTCAAAATTACCAGTCAATTTTACCATAAAATTACCGGAAAAAAATTGAAGGACAAGTCTAAAAAGCGGCATTATGAAATTCCCGACTTTCTTTCCTTTTTCTCCTATTTTATTCACTCTCATTCGCTACAATCCCTGACTGGTTGGAGATGACATTGTGTGATGGCACTTCATTAGTTTTAAGAAGAGACTGATCCCAAGTCTTGTGAAGAGGGTAAGCGGGATAACAGCATAGTATGGTGTGAGGTACTGGCATCTCTTTCCTTTCATCAGTTTTGTATCATGACATAGGGCCACCATAACCTAAAACCTTCTAGGAATTTAGAGACTTTGTAGTCAATTCCAGGCAATTCCCCTAGTTATGAATTTTATGCACGTTCTACAGACATATCTATTTTTCTCAGTAATCGTTGTGTCCTACACCTATTTCCCTTAGTAACCTAACTATATTTTCCTCAGTAATCAATGTATATTCTCCTCAGTGGTCACTGTATTCTACGTCTATTCCCCCCAGTAACCACTGTGTCACTTGTCTATTCCCCTTGCTAATCAAAGTGTTGCCTCTCTATTCTCCTCAGTAATCACTGTGTCATACATCTATTCAGCCCAGTAATTGACGTGTCGCCTCTATTCTCCTGAGTAATCAGTGTTTTGCCTCTATATTCTCCTGAGTAATCAACGTTTTGCCTCTCTATTATCCTCAGTAATCAACGTTTTTCCTCTCTATTATCCTCAGCAATCACCGTGTCCTGTGTCTATTCACCTCGCTAATCACCGTGTCCCCTCTCTCCTCGCAGGTGGTGCAGGACGTGATCCACGAGATGTGTTCGCTCATCAACGTCCACGACCCGCTGGAGATGGAAGAGTTCTCGCTTTACTGCATCGTGGAGGGCGACGCCTTCACCATGCCGCTGGCCCGGGAGGAGTACATACTGGACGTCACCACGGAACTGCACAAGAACCAGCAGGTGAGTGACGGAGGCGAGAGTCGGAACCGTGTAGAAGCATAGTTTCACAAACTCCACACGATTTGGTCAATTGGAAAAAGGATAGGCAGCCAAAAGATGTGATAAAACTTGTAAAAGATTATGAAAAATGACTTTAAGAATGCATGGCGGGTAAAAAAAAATCACCGTTGATGACTTTTAAACTTTAATTGACAAAGAGAAAACCTTTGCTTAGCACCAGACGATAAAAAATTTGGTACATTTCCCCGTGATTTTTCCAACAAAATTATTACTCTCTACCCTACCTCCGGAGGCCTATAAAAATGTGTATTGTTTTTTCATATATTTCCCCCTGTAATTTGTTTTAAATAAAAACAAGTATTATACATATATCATTATTTAAAAAGTTTTATAGCTGTTATTTTCTAATAGATTATTTATTTCTGAACAAATTGATATACAACACATATTTAAAATTGTATGAGCTTTTTCCCAAAAGCGTGTGCAGTGTTCAAAATTACCTTGACCCTTTAACTGCTAAAGATCGCGATCACAATCCAATTACGCTACGTGGATACTACTAAAGTCGCAATCGCGACCCTTTTCTTCACAGTGCGATACATCATTATTGTGTGATACATCGATCCTCGAATCAGTGCCATTTGATTCTACATGGAATTTGTAATAGAATGATGCTTCGGAAGTAGTCTTACGGTGTTGAGATTTTTGTAACGATTACAAAATGTTGCGTCTTTCCATTGTTGGCACCATTTATAGTGTTGCGGTTGTGGTTTATGCTGTTTTTTTGAGGGAAAAATAAATATTTTAACCCTAACAAAGCATATATATTTGTAATATTTGAATCATTTAGCTCATTTTGACTATCTTGAAATTGGAAAACTACGTTTTTATTTTGTAATCATTATTGCACATAAAGAAAAACTTGTTTAAACGTGAATTTTTTTAGTGCTTCAGTTGTGGAAACGTGTCTTATGTGTTCAGTAACAAGTTATAGTTCTTTCAGATTCTCCTTTTCTTGCCGATAAAAATTAATGTATGGTTGATAAAGGTAGAATCATTGTTTATATTTTTATAGATTTTCAAAAAAAAACTCATGCAATACAGTGAAAAATACCTCAGCAGTACGGATCAATATGGTGTAATATACGTGATCAGTTGGAGGGTTAACAGTATAGACAGTTTTAATGGGATGTTGGGGTTAAATATTGATAAGTCATTTACCAAATGAGTGTACTCTAATGTGATTGGTGTTATGTGACCCTTGTACATGGATATCATTGTTGTCGCAGGTGTTCTACCTCATCTTCTGCCGCTCCGTGTGGCACTTCCCGCTGCGTCTGGACTGTCAGCTCTATGTCCAGGTGTTGTTCAACCAGATCGCCCCTGACTATCTGGAGGGGCTGCTGCTGGTACTGCCCAATGAACAGCTCCCGCAGGAGGTGGTGGTGAGTACGGGGTGAAACCGCTCACGGAAACGATAAAATAGTTTTTAATCCATGGACAATCTTGTATTGGCTGTGTAAAAAAATAAAATTTAAAGTTATAGTCCTAGACTGTGGGATTTTTGATGTGCAGTGCAAAATTTTCCGCTGCGTAATTATATCGACACTGGTTCAATGGGGTTTTCTGTTGACTGGTTTCACTAACGTGTGTTTACACATCCGGAATGTTCGGTTCCGCGGTGGTGGGAAAATCATACTGAGAGCTGTGCCGAGAAGCAATCTATTATTGTGACGGGCAGTTGTTGTGATTATATTATGTCTAGTGCATCAAAAAGAAGTGTTTTTCATCGACCGAAGAGGAGGAACTTGTTGAGTTGGTGTCAGACAATGAAGTGTTGTGGAAGTTAAGTGACTCGGGTTGTAAAAACTGCGTAAAAAAGAAGCAGTTTGGAATACAATAAGAGAAATACCCCCGTCGCAGCAATCCTGCGTACTCAGCGAATTTCCATGCATAATATATGTCTTAATACCATATAAAGCCACATACCAAGTTTCATAAAAATATATTCACATACACAAACAATTGTTTTTTATGCAAATATAAATAGGATTTAACTAGGTGAAGCCACATAACAAGTTTCATCAATATTCAATCATAAGTAAGCACTATATAACATTTGAATTATTCTCTATAAGAATAACATGGGAGCTGAGTAAGCAGGTTTGCTGCAACAAGGAACTAAAAAAATGGGTTTTTATGCAAATATCAATATAACTCAACAAGATGAAGCCACATACCAAGTTTTATTAATTTATGTTCATAATTAAGGGAGTCATTACATTTCACTTATTCTCTATAAGAATAACATGGGGCTGAGTACGCAGGTTCGCTGCTACGGGGATTATCAACAAAAAATAATTTTTTTGTGGAAATATCAATATACCACTACTACGTGACGCCACATGCCAAGTTCCATCAATATACATTCATTAGTAATGGAGATATCAAATTTTATTTATTCTCCATAAGGATAACATTGGACAGCGTACTGTGTTTAGCACTTTGAATATCTCTGCAATGGTTGGACGTAGAATCACAATTTAAACACCAAAATTATTGTTTTGTGGAGCTGAGTTGATTGGTAAAAGCAAATGTGAAGTTTACATTAAAATTAACTTAGGAAAAGCCAAAAACCTTTTTCCCATAAGATTAATATAGGAGATTTTATGAGCAGGTTTTTTGGATTTTCTCCGCAACCACTTAACCTAGCTTAATAATTCAAAATACTATATTATTTGTTTTTTAAGCTCTATAACATGGTTCAAACCAAAATTGTTTTAAAAATTTTAGGGTAAAAATTCCAAAAACTGATTTTTGGACAATTTAAAACCCCCATAAACCCCCCTTCACATAGTCAGATTTTTCTGGTTTTTGAACTTAAAGTCATAAATGTCACTTTACACATTTGAGCCAAATTGCATCAAAATCGGACGTTTTTTACTCAAGTTATCGCATTCACGGACACACACACACACACACACACACATATATATATATATATATATATATATATATATATATATATATATATATAAATTTGAACGAATAGTGTTTTAGTCATCTGGGGACCTCAAAAAAAAGTTGTCATGGTCTCGGGCTTGAGTCTTACTATGAGACCTATGGTAATAGCTTCTTCCCTATAGGGGAAATTCGCTAAAACTATCTGGTTGGTGGGAAATCATCTTATATGAGACTAACCACAAAGAAAAATTGGTTTTTCGACACAAGGAAGTAGCGCTTACATTTTTTTCATTGTCTACCAAATGTCTACGAATGAGTACGTTGTAAGCACCTTCACTGTTCCGATTCTTAAAATTATCACTCTGTTCACGATTAGTTGGCACTAGTAAAGACAAAAGATCGACAACATCATCATCAATATCGTCATAAAGCATCAAAGCCACGAGGGCATTCCTCTTCCTATCCAGACTCGTCACTAGTTTAGACACAACTGAATTTCCGCAACACACAGTCACAGGAACCACCTCTCTGGATTTGACGTGGTGGAAGCTCTGCGGCAGAATGTTTCACACCGCACGCCAAAAGTTACGCAGTCTGTGGAACCATAGCTTAAAATTACTTAGGCATAAGTTGTGTAGTAGTATCCAAATGCATGGTTCACAGCATTATAGATGCTGAAGTAGACTCCTCATTGTCATTGTAAGAGGTGATCCTATTTTTGAGTGAGCCATTCAAGCTAATAATGAATGGTCAACAGTAACAAAAGGCGAAAATGCCAGTCGCTCGCGCATGCCTACCGGCGTGACTGAACGGTAGCTCACTCTATATTGGAGTTTCTATGATGGCTTACATTAATGTATTACAGTTGCGTCTGAGACTTAGAAGGTGCACGGTTGGCACTGGAGAAAAGTCGTGTTTGTACAGTAATTTGCAATTTTTTACTTCAGACTACTTGGTCCGGTTTATCTGGGATCCGGATGATTCGGGTCCAGACAATCTGACGTCTTCTGTATATCATTGCTGTCGTATCGACACTACTGACATTGTTTTTCAAATCAAATCAATTTATTAATTTATTATCACATAACATTAGATAGTAAATCACAAGGATAGTGCAAACAGGTGCTTTGTCCAGAATGTTTTTGTTTGTTGCCACTGGAATTTATCTGTGTTGGCACTACCAACGTATTATTTTTGATGTGTTGGCACTACTGAAATTGCTTTTGTTTGGTGGCACTACAAACTATCGTTTTTTGTCATGATGACACTACAAATATTTCATTTTTGTCGTGTTGGCACTACTGAATTTTGTATGTGTGTTGGAACTACTGAAATATTTTTCTGGTGTGTTGGTACTGAAATTTGTCTGTGTTGGCACGACTAACATATTATTGTTATCGTGTTGCCACTACTGACATTTTTTTGGTGTGTTAGCACTACTGAATTTGTTTGAGTGTGTTGGCACTACTAACATTGTTGTCGTGTTGGCAGTATGAAGTGGCCAAGTTGGCGGCCTTGCTGCACCGAGCAGCTGACATGTCCCACCCGCCCGCCATGAAGGAGACCAAGTTCTTGCTGCCAAAGCCGGCCCTCACCCAACGGGACATCAAGCCCACCCAATGGGTGCAGCTGGTCCAGTCGCACTGGCCGGGTGTCCAGGGACTACACAGCATACAGGCCAAGGCCCAGCTGCTAGGTGAGACACCCAGGGCAGGACCAACGTAATACGTACACTACACATAGAATATACACTACATAGCTGTGGCCAGTGGCATAACTGCCGGGCCCGTATGATGGGATGATATTGTTATATTTAATTATCATACCAACATGCATGTAGTAAACTTGACGAATTAATTAATTTTTAGCCCCGATCCTAATTACTTTAAAGTGAGCTTTTTTAACAAATACATGATCATTTTGGATAGTGATTTTAAAACAGTTGTTAGTAGTGTCAAGTTTTTGAACTGTGAAGTGAAAGTTTTGTGATGTAGATTCACTTTCAAGGGTGAATCAGCGTAAGTATAGGATAGTGATGAATGATAAATCGGCGGCTCATGATGGGATCCATTTCAAAACCTCAAGGTTCAACCGTAAACGCTATAGCGACGATTTCACTGCAAACTGAGTCTGAATCCACTCCAAATACCTTTTCCATATTTGGTCAGGAACAGAGCGAGTTACTGACCTGGGACCTGGACGTTGTGAAGCTTTATTCAACTTGATTCTTAGGTATTTTATACTATATTGACATGATGTAACTTTTTAAAGTCGTTACAGCCTGAATAAGAACCTTTAGCGTTATTAAAATCTCAAAAATTAAAAAAATGCTGGATCTGACGTTGTGTCTCTGGAGGTGGGGAAACTCCTTATCTCATGCACCCTTATCCCAGAATCTAGTATACTAAACAATTAAGATTATATAAAAAATAATCAAAAGTACTCCTAAACCATGTCCTTGTCAAAACATAAAAGGATTTTTTTTGTGGGTGCTAAATATTATTTTTCAAACATCGCCTGAAGAGGCACCCTGTAAGTATTTTTCCGAGTGCTACCATTAATAACAGTATCTCAAAGGAGATTTTATTGCAGAAACTCTTAGGGTATTTTTTATTCTTTATTGGAAGTAAATTTGTCTTAAATGTGTTTAGCTCGTCACCTACATATTTTGAAAAATCTATAAATATAGACTGATCCTATTTATCAGCCGCTTGGGCCAGTCTGTGCGGATAACCAGCACCTATGAGGGACGCTTGGTCTTTGGATTCGATGATCAATGTGTTCATATTGTCCACCAAGCATCGGGATTCAAAAACCGTAATTTTATTGGGTACTGTAATACCCACTTCGTAAAATCTCACCTAAAACATGTCTTTCAAAGCAAGCGTCGTGATTAGGGAATCCAATCCCGCATCCCGGGATCCCGCCCAATTTTACGGTTTCTTCCATCCCGAGATTCAAACGCTGAATCCCAGGATTGCTAAATTGTCTCAAGTTAGCAATACAGGTGATGTTTCTAACTGATGTGACCGCAATAAATTACTATAAAACCACTTTAATAAAGTTATAAATCAAAACTTCTTGATTTGTTCATTCTTTCTGTCTTATATATTACCTAAAGGTTTATGTTTTAATCAAATTTCTTACATTCACTTGAAACAATCACATTTTACCTGAATAGGGTAAGTGATTTTTGTCAGATAATTATGTCTTTTTTATGATAATTGATCTTTTTCTTTTTACTAAGAACAAATTTAGTTTGTTTTGATCCCAATATAATAATAAGTAAATTCATTAAAATAACAACATTGGATTTGTTTTAAAGTGGTGTTTACTCGATTAATTTAGATCGTTTCCTAATTGTTACATGATTTTATTGTGAAAGTACTGTGTTTATTGACAGGATAGTTTTTTTTATCAAGTAGGATTTATTCATAACTTGTCTTAGTAATAAGTTAATAATTTCATTCATCTGAAGCTGCAGCTACATTAAAAAAATGTACTTCTACTTCTACTTTTTAGGTGGAAATATTTCTTCATGGGTACTTTTTGAAATAGTTTTTCTGTCAATTTAAATATATTATCATAGTGTTAAAAACCCAGTCTTGAGTTGCTTTATTAGTTTATTGCATACCCGAAGCCCTACCCAATGTGAGACCAAACGTAATAGTACTAATAGTGTAATAAAGATTTGTATCTTTCACAGTTGATCATTTGTGCTATTTAAATAATTGTTTAGCATTTTTAATAAACTAAATAGTATTAATTTACTATATTATCGTCAACATATACAAAAGTACACTTAATCGCATATTTTTCCAGGCTTTTTGTAAATCGAAGTGACTGCATACACGTCCAATGTAAGGGCAAATTCACTTCGCTACCGCTTAGGTTAGGTTGGGTTAGGTTACGTTACGTTAGGTTAGGTTACGTTAGGAGGTTTTCTGGCTCTCAATTTGTTTTAAAAATCATAGGAAAAGTAACGTACGGTGCATAATTTGGAACGGATGTGAACAGTAGCGGCTCACGTCGGACGTGTACGTAGCCACTGCCTTTGTAAATTAGGTCAATCCCGGGATTGGTCCTGGGATTGTTTTTTCCAATCCCGTAATCCCGGGATTGAAAATATCGTCCGGGATTGCATTCCCTAGTCGTGATGTTGGCATATTGGTCAGGAGAATTGACCAACTCATTGTTCACAATCAGTCCTGTATATTTATTTTGTTGGTACTCACACGTTACATCGACCACCAGCTGTAGCGGTGCGCTTCGACAGTTATGGTAGGTCAAGCTGCTGTAATTGTGTAGAGGACTCTTATGTTGACAGAATTCATCATATTGCATCACTTCCTCTCCCCCCTCACTTGGCCATTGTCAGATAAAGGTCATTCATCGGCCGGCGCGGTGACATGGTACTTATGCTCTGTAGCGACCTCCAATTTTTCAAGAAATATTGTTTTATGTGGCTAACCTATTTTTACAGTGCGCTGCAGCGGTTAGTTTAGGTTAAGTTGTTTATGAATCCCGAAACTCCCGAAATTCATGATCAACCAACCTAACCTACTAGTTTATGAACTGATCGGTAGCGAATGTGTCACCCAGTCGTTTGTTACCCTCGACCTTTCCACACACAGTTATTCTAGTGCAGCCTGTTCATTGATGTTTGTACTCTCTGTCGCAGAGATCCTCAGTAAATGGCCGTTGTTCGGGTCGAGTTTCTTCGCAGTCAAGCGCGGTGGAGATCAGCAGATCCTGGCGTTGAACAGACACGGAGTGCATTTTCTACACCTGGTTACCCATGTGAGTACGACAGCCTACAAACCGTACCGATACTGTTATAAGTGATAGAGGCGAAGCTGTACGCCCCTAGGCTTATTGTCCGGTTGGGTCGGTGGCCACCTTTTTTTAATGAATTTTCTATGGAAAATTGAACGATTAGCATGACCTGCACGGTGAAACTTAAGCCCGGGACCATTGTAGAAGTTCCTAACGTGATCCCCTGAAACGTTTTGGGGGGTAGTTAAAAATTATATGTGTGTATTTGCACTCTAGCAGTCACATTTGTTGTCCGATTTACTTGAAATCTGGTATTAACTTTCCTTTCAATAATCAGCTGGACAAAGCAATCGGAAAACTCTAACCCCATTTTTTGGGATTTTATATTTCAAATTTTGTTTTTGGGCCCAAATAGGATCAAAAAAGCCATGGATATAAAATGAATGGCTGTAAAAAGATGGAGATGAGTGAGACAAAAGTGTTAAGCCCTCTATCATCATTCTAGCATAAATAGAGTTATTAAAGAAAATGTATATCGACTAAACACAGTACACGTTGTCTTATGGGGGTTGTTACATTAGAAAAGCCTGTTATTCATATGTTGGTGTATTTTTATCATCCCCAGTATCGTCACATATACTTTCAATCCTGTGTGGACCTTCTCCTAACCTTATAATGCGCAACATTGTATTGCAGGTAAATGGAACCAGAAGTATCAGAACAGCCAAAAAACTTTTTTTAGATTCCAATAAAAATGATTAACCCTAGCAGTGGCCACCCAAAAACTGTAGAATGGCCAACCAATTTTGGCGATTTTGCAGACCTTTTTTTGAAAATTCGTATAAATTTGAAATGAGAACTAAACATAGCCAACCACATATTCATTTTGTTTAGAAGGAACAGGGCAATCTGATAATAGTCAAATAAAAAAGATCTAAGAGATTATTTTTTCAGCAAAGTAAAAAAAATTAAAAAAAATTGAAATTTATTTTTGAAATTTCAAAAGCAGCCTCGGTAAAACTTTTTTGTCCGATTTTGTATGGAAAATTCATTATATACATTTTGTAGACAATTCAATTCCCTACATAGAAATGTATAATATGTTCGGGAAAAAAATTTATTTGTAGGTATTATGTAAGTATATACGGAAAACCGCAAAATGTGAAAATTGTACAGTGTTAGTTAGTACTGTAAAAAGGTAATGTAAATATGTATATGCTAATAATAATATGTATATGTTTGTAAAGATAATGAAAGAAGAAATGTAAAAAATTCATAAAGTTGATGATGAAAAATTGTTATCACTTATGATTAGATGAATTTTGGAAATTTTAGGGTATTCGGAAAAAAAAGATTCTACGGTATTTAGTATATAACTTTTTTTAGAAATTTATTCCTCCAAATACTATATATACATTTAGTAGGACATTCAATGCCCTACATTTCTATTATACATTTCTATGTATAATATGTTGGGGAAAGAATTTTATTTGTAAGTATTATGTAAGTATATACGGAAAACCGCAAAATTTGAAAATTGTACAGTGTTAGTACTGAAAAAAGGTAATATAAATATGTATATGCTAATAATAATATGTAGGTATATGTTTGTAAAGATAATGAAATAAGAAATGTAAAAAAGTCATAAAGTTGATGGTAAAAAATTATTATCACTTATGATTAGATGAATTTTGGAAATTTTAGGGTATTCGGAAAAAAATTCTACGGTATTTAGTATATAACTTTTTTTAGAAATTTATTCCTCCAAATACTATATATACATTTAGTATATTATATCTATATATTATTCCTGCAGGTATTTAGAAACAATAAAATATATAAATATACATATACACAGGGTAGTGGCATATTATATAAGAGATAACGTGTGATTGTAGGTCTGGTCACCATATAGGAAAAATTACAAAATTATTATTTTTTATATTAGGCCTACTCAATAATGAAATACATCCTACCTTACAATTGTAAAAGTAATAAAAAAACGCTAAATTTCTTCCTCTTCAAAATGAAATATTATATGACTAGTATTTATAACTTGCACTGGATGTAATTCGCATTTTCCATACCGGCTTATTAAGCCGGTTGGCCATTTGTTACGAATTCAGAAAACAGCTGTGTTCATAAAATCGTAACTGTTGTGTCCAATCAATATTTCGTTCTAAAAATCAATACCACAGTGAAACTAAACTCTTTGGCTATGCAGTGGTACCACCCGCAACATCCTAAGACAAAAATTACCCGAGCAGGGTAATTCCAAAATAGTCGTGTTTTTACATTTTCCGAGCGTCGTCTGCAGGAATGGCGTAGCGGCAAAATTTCATAGTAATTATAGTCGTCGTGACATTGTTATACAACTTTTAAACGGTTCATTTATGTAATAAAGTGAAAGTTCAGAATGTGATCTTTCGAATGGTATAAATATTGTTCACTTCTGAGTTGACTATTATATGATTTTTTACCGTTACAAAAATTTCGACCCGTACCAGCTTATTAAGCTGTTGGCCATTTCACGCGACACGTGAAACCAGCTTATTAAGCTGGCAGGCCACTGCTAGGGTTAACACTGATTATGATTTTTAAAAGTTTTTAAAGTGGAAATTCACTTCCCTCATGTCAGCATGCTGCGTGCGAACTTGTTTTTGGCTTTATGTGCTTTTTAGTGGTGCGGGCCCATAGGCCTATGTAGCCTATGCTTAAATCCGGCCTGGAAAGATTCAATGGTGACAACCACAACTACGATATCAGAAATGGAAAAGAATATCCCATCGCACCACTTGGCACTACTTTGTAAAAAACCTCAATATTCAGGAATTAAGTTTTACCGTAAAATACCTCAAAGCGTTAAAGCGGAATTTGTTCTAACGATTTTTAAAAACAAACAAGCAATATTTATCGAGTAAAGCATTGGTATATATCTTGATGAATTCAGTGTGCTAAGGGTATTTTCTAATCAGAATTAATAGGAAAATGTTTTATGTACTATATTTCTCTTACTGTCACATGGTAATTGGCCATTTTACTAGCATTTGCATGTATGGTAAAGTATAAACAAATGAATTCTTGAAAACAGTGACTAAAGATTGCATATACAGTGTGTTAAAAAATCTTTCAGGACTTAGGGTTATGATTCCTCATACATACAAAAAGAAAGAAAAAGGTTCATATGAAGGTATGTCCTAAGCTTTCAGTCTATTTGTCTGTATGTGGTTTTTTACTTAATACGTTATATCTTAAGAACATATAAGGATAAAACTTCAAACTTGGTACATGTATTACATCTAATAAGAATCATTTTGGTTTGGAATATCAAGTTTCTACTTTGTACCATTTCAAAATGACGGCCATTTTTGTTTTTCAAAACTAAATATCTTAAAAACCATAATATTTAGAAAAATACTGTAAAAATTAAAAAAGTTGCGACATTTTGTCCCAAAAAAAGATTTTAAGATTGTAACAATGGAATTATAATTAACTGGGGAATTGTGATTTGTATAAGTTAAAACATGATGTTTTAGGCCAGAAATGGCATAGTTTTAGGGTTTTGAAAACTAAAAAAGGCCGCCATTTTGAAATGGTACAAAATATAAACCCGATATTCCATACCAAAATGAGTCTTATAAGATTTAGTACAAGTGGCAAATTTGAAGTTGATATCTTTATATGTTCTTAAGACAACGTATTAAGTAAAAAAACATTAAGAAAGATAGGCAGATAAACGTTTTAGGACATACCTTTATATGAACTTTTTTCTTTAGTTTTGTAATAGGAATCATATCCCTAAGTCCTGAAAGGTTTTTTATACCCTGCAGAGTGGGCATATTTATTTTTCACCCACGAAACAAATCAATCACCGAGTAAATGGTCTCGCCGGTAAATGTATGAAATGGCGATAAACCTGGTTCTTGAATAAAGCTTTATTTGAACTCGAATATGTTCCGATTCCATTGCAGGAGACGGTGTCGAGCGTGTCATACTCGGAGGTGATATCTACGAGGAAGGTTCGCGCAGACGCCGGCACCCTCTACCTGGAGCTCAAGTGCGGCAACCTGTTTCAACAGCGCGTTGCGCGACTGCAGACCGATCAGGCGCACGAGATCACTCGGCTGATACGACAGTACATGAGTCTGCATAGGCGTAAGTGACCGACCACGTAGATAGATAGATAAGATAGTTTATGGAATCATTGAAACTCATTCAAAGCCTTTCCTACCTAGCCTAAGATATGTGGACCTCTCATAGGACACGTGGCGCCTTCAGTGCCATCTTTAAGAAGGCCTATGACGAAGAGGATAAGTAAGTAAAAAGTAATCATTGTCCTATTACTGGAAATAGATCATGTCACTTATGTTACAATATGTTTCTACAGGCACAGGCTTCAGTCAACAATGGGCTGTACAAATTTGCCTACTTAAACAATAGGATTCATAAATACAATACAAAATAGTATCATTCATGCCCAAAAATTCAAATATATACAAAAAAATGTTAATTCGGCTAAACTCGAGTTATAAAACATAGAAATAAATTAATAGAATAGGGCCATAGAAATAAATTAATAGAATAGGGCCTAGTAACATTCATGCTATTATTATAAGAGGAGAAGAGTATTTGAAATAGTATTCGTTATTATTAAAATCTTAAGTAAACTTAGGCATCGTAGTCTATTTATCACAGTTTTACTAAAACTTAATTCAAGTTATAAAATATATAGAACAAACTTAATAAATAAATAACGCCTAGTAAATAACATTTATGCACAATACTTTAAACATTTTTTTAAGCATTAAAAATGTTAGATAGGCTATATCACAGTCTTGGTACAGTTAAATTCAAGTTATAAAAATATATAGATGGTAAATAAATTATACCAGACCAGTATCACAGCCCATTATAGCTGGTGAAGCCTGTTTTTGGAAGTGTCCGCCATCTTGGTGGTCCGAGTTTATGAAAATATTAGAATATTAACTATGGAGATTTAATAATACTCGGCATCATATTTATATTCTGGATACTGAAGACTAAAGGGTTAATTTTGTAGAGTCGTTATACTCACAAATATATTTAGTAAAGCGAAATTTCCTAACAAACACATCAGTAAATTGTTTTTGTTTCCCGCAGTTTGATATGTTACTCATTCCCCTTGGGCTGTTACAGATGGCGTTACTGTACCGTCATTGCGATGACAGAACGTTGTCCTTACTATATTATATACAGTAGAAATCCAATTATCCGAACCCCAATTATCCGAATATCCAATTATCCGAATCGATTTTGAGTGAAATAATAGAAATATAAAAATCAAGAAAATAACAGCGGGAGCGCGTGTAGCGATAATGCGCCGTGAGCGCTAAAATAAAAGCCTGCGCTGTTACCTTCCGGACGATATTTTCGCAGGGAACAATGAGTCATACCCCCTTCCCACCCTGCTCATCATCAGTCGCTACTGTTCTTTCACCGAGATTATCGTTCGAAATGAGTACAAAACGTAAACGTGTTGTCCTTTCGCTAAGTGATAAACTCATTTTTCTCGAGATGTTCAAGTGAAATAACCAACATTGAACAGTGAAATACGTATAGTATGTAGGCCTATTGAAAAGAGCAACTGTATATACTGTATTCAATTTAACTCCTGTAATTTAATTTTATGACGTATATTCTTGATACAGTTCGCTCACTTTCTGTTCACTACATTTATAATAACTTTGTCGATAAAATTCTGATTTTTTATATATGGTGATGTTTTTGGCTTAATTCCCGAGGTATACCTGATTATCCGAATTTCTGCATATCCGAATTGGCCCGATCCCCAATTAATTCGGATAATTGGAGTTCTACTTTAGTTTCAAACACAAGTTTTATAATCTCTAGTTTCAAATAATTTATTAACTGTTGAAAAATAGTTCTATAAATGATCTTTAACTGTGTAAGAACCGATTTACTAGCCACTTTGTTAGTAATTAAACTAATTTCTTTTTGAGAAAATCATCCAGAATAAACACTTGTTTCAACTTATGTCTATTTTTAAGACCACAGCCACAACACAAGGATCACTTGGATCTCAGAGAAATTACAGGCCGCCATCTTGGTGGTCCAAGTATTAATTTGTGCTTCACTTTTAACCCCTGAATGCCCAGTCTAATTTTTTTCTACGGTCTGTGGAAGTAACGATTTACCTGCGTTCCCTAACTATAGTAAATTATCACTTATTTTTCACAATCAGTCATTGTTTACGATGAAACCAAAACCGATTATTGATTGGTTCTCGGTTTAGGTTTTCCCCAAAAACCGATAAAACTGGGAATTGTAACCAACCCTTATCAAAGTAGTACCTTACCTCTAACCTTAAATCCTTTAAGCCTCCCCCTTTCAAGTTCCAATGTAAATTTTTTGTGCTTTATGAGTTGTCGGATCAAATGGTTAGTTTACATTTTCAACTACAAACAGCTTCTGCTAATATTACAGTGAGTTGGTTACGATGAGATAGTCTCCTTTTTCTACTAGAGTATAAAGGTGTCTAACGCTGCCCAATTTGTTCCAGAACGTCTTAACTCGGACCACTGATTCCCCGATGGACCGTCCGGTTCTCCGTCCAACAAAACCGACCACTTTGTCTTCCACGAATTACGCCTTTAGGAAACTTCGTTAGTGCCAAGAAAGACGTTTTATATTTTGAAAATCGTGTTTAAGTTTGAAAACTGTAAATAAAAGATTTTTTATAGCTGTCATAAAAAGAGGCGTTGCATTAAAGCGATGCAGTACGTTAGTTTACGTAATACCATTTGTTTGTGGTGCTCATTTGTAGATGTACATTGTTCTAGCTGTAGTGACAGTAAGATGAATGCTGTATCTTGATTTTTTAAGATTATTTCATTAGCCAAGCATGCAAGGTAGACTGTGCTCTACATTTTTATTTCTGTTTATATTTTTAGACATGCATAGGACAAATATATTGTAAATCAAATTAAAATAAATTTAGTAGAAAAAGTTGCAGTGTTTATTTTTCCTGTCTTTCCTCAGAAGGTGATGTATGAAGGTTTTGTTGCATTAACTTTTACCCTCCAATTTGTTTACCGTAAAGGAACTTAAAATGTTAATGTGATTTTGGAGATGGTTAAACACTTCAATGGGTTCTTCTGATGAACTTAAAGGCCATATATCATCAGCAAATGGGGCGATCTTTGTATTTTCGGTGTCAGGGGATTATCTATATAGGTGATATAACTCTATATAAGAGATAGAGATTATACAGAACCTTGAGGAACCCCAGCTGGTATTGGCTTGTAATCTGAAAAATCTGATCCTTGTTTTACCATAAAAAATGTTTTAGGCCAAACAATTTTAAAATGGCGGCTCTTTAAAACGTTAAACGCAAATGCCTTAAAAAGGCTTCATAAAATATGCACCTTTTAAAAACAAAAATAACGCCACCTTGATTAGGACAATCAAATGATTAATGACGAAAATATGGCACCTTTTACACATCAATGTAATTTCAACCATACCATAGACCCAAGATGTATACATCTTGCCATATACGACTGATTATACATTCTGTATTCAAAATTAATGCATATACCTACCTATTACAATGTTAACATTACATATAGGACGGTGTGCATCATTAATCAGCTGTTTTCTACCCACTTCATATTATCAGTCAATCAGCTGTTTTAAATGTCTTAAAAATAAGTTTAACAAATATTAGATTCAACTTTTTCTTTATTCGTTTGATGAATTTTGGGATGATAAAACTTCAAAATAATTTTGCCATGTACATAATTATGCAACACTGTAAATTCACAGTTAATTTTAAGTGAGATATTTGTAATTAATGGAACTCCTTTTTTATTTTATTATTTGTAATTATCTACCTTATAAGATTATTTGTCGACACTATTCTTGTACAATCTATATATTAATACGCTAGGGGTTTTTTCTTCACAGTCAAAACTCGATAACGGTGTTTTCCATATCGGTGGATTTAGTAAACTTTCAAAGAAACTAGTGAACTTAAAATGCTGGATTTAAATGTGTTTTTGTTGGTTCATTCTGCCTCCTGCAAGCTGTGATAGAAGTGTATTTGTTTAAAGTTAGGGGTCATTCTGGGCATGTTTCGGCAATTCATCAGTATTCCTTTTCGGTAACACCAGTGCAAAACTTCTGTCCAAAAGTTTAAATCCATATATAAATCAGTTTATAATTTCTTATTTAAATGTTTATTTTAATTTTTAAAAAACATGATTTTTCCAATTGAATTGTTTGGTAAACCAATAATAGAAATTTAAAAAAAGGAATTTAGTTGTAAAAAATATTGAGTCCCGGTAGGGTCTTGGAACCTATACAACCTTAGAGTTACTGAACACCTTTACCCCCATGGCCATTCTGACTCATGAGAATCGAAGGATGGATTGGTATAGAAATTACCAATAGTCTGTACCTGCACGACTTGTACTATACAGGGTGTTCAAAAAACTACCGGATCAAACTTCACCAGGCTATTATATAGCTAAAAACATGCAAGATTCATCATATAATGTATAGTCCTATCTCGCTTGGTTTTCTGTCAATCTGTCTGTATGTGTTTTTTACATGAAATGTATTATCTCTGTAAGGGTTTAAGATATCAAATTGAAACTTTGCAAATTTTTTTATCTTAGTTAGGTAAATTTATTTTAAAATCTTCAAAAAATCATCACTTCCGGTTTCAAAATGGCGGCAATTTTAAATTTTGAAAGCTTAATACCTTAAAAACGAGAAATGTTATCAGAAAATATTAAGAGACAAAATATTTAGTCCTTCTTAGCGAAAACATTTTGGTACCTGACTGAATGTTCTCCGATAACTATTAACGGAACTGTTTAGAAATTTCTTAGTTTAGGTTCTGTGCAAATTTAATGATTTACCTATAGACGTGAAATTATTTAACAATAGTTATTGCTTTAATTTTTATTGAAATTTGACCTAATAAACAATGAATTAACTGTGTAATTTTAATTACCATGTTTAGTCATTTTGATTTATTTAACGTACTAACAAAGACATAAACTTCCGAACTCACAGTGATTTAAAAATGGAGTTCGGAAGTTTATATCTTGTGAGTTTTTATAGGTGTTAATGTATAGCCTAGAGAGACTATACATTATGTGATGAATCTTGCATGTTTTTAGGTATATAATAGCCTGGTGAAGTTTGATCCGGTAGTTTCTGAACACCCTGTATACTTATATATGTTACTTATATACGTTACTTATATATGTAACATATATATATATGTATATATGTAACTTATACTTATATATACTTTATATGTTTTATTCTTCTAAGTGAATCTACTCGTGCAAATCACATTAATAAAAGTAGGGAAAAATGAATTCAATTTATGTATCTATGAAGTATGAAAAGCTACGAGCAAATTAATATGTATTTAATCTTTATATATAATTCTGTAAGCGAAATTTTCAAGTCAAAATTGTGGGAGTTTGGCAAATCGCAGAACGATGGGAGAGGACTTAAATTAAAGGTCTTGACCCCAGGGACTCAGCAAAAATAGCAATATTTCTAAAAAGTTACCAGAAAACGAGCAATAACGTAAAACATCCCCGATAAGAAAAGCATGGGGATTAAAACAATGTCTGCTTTGTTTACATTAAAACATGTGATTAAGTGTGTACTTTGTTTTAAGCCCCCCCCGATTTTATGTTTTTGCCTCCCCCGATTTTATATTTTTGGCCCCCTCATTGCAATTATATATTTTTATTTTATGTTCCCCCATTTTATACTTTTGCCCCCCCCCCGATTTTATATTTGTTTGCCCCCCCCACCCCTGATTCTATTTTTTTCTCCCCCCGATTTTATTTTTTCCACTTCCCGATTTTATATTTTGCCACCCCCCTTTTCGATTTTATTTTTTTTATATTGTCTCCCCTCCATTTTATATTTATGCTCCCCACCCTCAATTTTTATTTTTGCCCCAACCCCTCCAATTTTATATTTTGCTCCCACCCCCCTTTACGATTTTAAATTGTTATTTTATGTTGTCCCTCCATTTTATATTTTTGCCCCCCCGATTTTATATTTTTACCCCCCCTAATTTTAATTGTTGCCCTCCCCATTTTATATTTTTGGCCCCCCTCTTTGATTTTATATTTTGCCTCCCCCCCCTCGATTTTATATCTTTTTGCCTCCACCCTGATTTAATATTTTTTGCCTCCCCGCCCCGATTCCATATTTTTGCTCCACCTCCCTATTTTTATTTTTGCTCCCCCCTCATTGATTTTACATTTTTTTATGCTGTCCCCGCTTCATTTTATGTTTGCCCCCAATTTTAAATTTTTGCCCCCCCCCTATTTTATATTTTTTTGCCCCCCCAATTTTATTTTTGCACCTTCCCCCAATTTTATATTTATGCCCTTCTCCCGCCCTCCCTGATATTCTTGATTTTGTGTACTTGAGTTCTTTTATTTCTAAAAGCGAATCCATAGTGTTACGTGTACCGACTTAGAGTCGCTAACCACACGCGGTTTACTACCCGAAAGAGTTCCTCGACTTAGCAACGGGACCCGAACTATCTGCCAGTATATTTCATTAACTTTTATTTAATTGTACAGTAATCGTGTAAAATGTAATTTTAATATTGTAAAACAATGTGGATTGTTATTTGCTTTAGTTAATCTATCATTTATATACAACCCCTACGAAGGACGGGTACACAGCTAGTATATAGGTTTATTGGCCATATATTGAACATGGTCAATACCACTCAAAGCATTCAAGCATGCGGACGGTGTATCAGAGAGCATTGCTTTGCTAGTTCATTATTGATTTCAAACAGCCGTTATGATTATTTTGTGTTGATTTGAAACTCCATAAGCCTAATGTAACTTTTTTTAACTTTTAAAATTCGTTTTTTAAAATGATTAGATTTTTCTGGGGATAAGACCTGTCTAGAACTTATTTTTAACCCAGAAATAAATTAGCCTAATTACAACTTTTGAAGGAGCCGTTTTTCAAGATCACAGTTGCAAACAAGAAAGCAAGCAAACCTTACTCATATTAGAGTATAGAATAAACAGTTTATATCAACAAGCTTAATAATTGATCGTATATACAATAAAACTTAAACAGATGGCTAGAGGCTATAGCCCAAGCCATCACTAAAATAGTCTATTTACTAGTGTTGCCTTGTATAGCCTCTACAAGCCACTTATTGACAATACGTTATTTGGGAGCTTATCAAAGGCATGAATGTAATGACAAACAAAATCATATCTGTTTAAACATAGATGTATTCTTGAAGTTAGGAATACAAGTCGGTCAGAATTGTCTCAGATAAAATGTGACACAGTGTTGAATCAGGCTTATCTAAAAAAAACTCTGCATTTTAGTCAATCCTTTTTTGGTTATATTTACTTTGAAAAGTAACTTATCTTTCAAAATGCATTGCTGTGCAACTGAAATAGGAATGAGCAGACAGTTTTCTTCTAGTGGGTTCACATTTATGTTCATCTTGATTTTTTTCCTCGCTTCATATTCCTCTTCCGATTCAAGAGAAATATTCACATAGATGTCGTGTGTAGGTTTTCCACAGAAGACTGGAGTATAAATCACAGTTAAGACTCTAGTTGACGGTTCAAAATATTGAACTTGCCAGAGGAAATGTCCAAAGCTGCGATGTAGAGAAGCTACTTTCCATGATTCTTCGAAAGTAACACCTGAATTGCCAAGCTTCGCATCTTTTTCCAAAAATATTTTTTTATCAAGGTGTTTTTCTGTAACATGATCAGCCAACTCTGCGACAAGCACCTCGTCTTCACAGAACTTGCAGGGAGTTGGTCTGAATCGACAGTAGGACTCATGATCATCTCTCGATCGCACCAGATGCCCACACTTGTCATACAGACAGATGTGGGGGGTGATATCCAAAATCTGACGAACTAGAGAGTTTTGTTTGATGTTTGAGAAGCCCTCTCTACATGTAGGGCAAAGTTCTTGGATCCCCTGGCACTCTAAGCAGATGCAATGTCCGTTGACACAAGTTAGTGTATCTCGTTGCAGAGGTCCTAAGCAAACTACACATTTTAATGTGATGCACAGAGATCTCAATATTTCCTTTAATTCTTCATTACTTATCTCACCCTGAAACATTTGTAACAGAAATAATTTTTGTTGACTCAAATACAATATTAAGTCATAAGATAAAGTTAAAAATATATCCTTTATTTAAATAAGACTTAGGCTATTTTGATGTTTTATGCAGTGGAGAAACTGAAAGAGGTGTTAAACCATTTTTGATCCACATATTTTACTCGACTAGAGTGCACAGTCTAATAGTGAGTTGACGTGAGAGTGAAGTTTCCCATTTTTGCCGTCAGCTTGGAGGCAACGATGCAGAACAGGTAATGTATTGTCAGTTTTCCATTTGTTTGTATATATAAATGTTGTGTTAGTGTATTGTATTTAATTTTAGCGAATTTCCCCTATGGGGAAGAAGCTATTACCGTAGTCGGCATGGTCAGACCTAGGCCCGGGACCTTGATAACTTTTCGTTTTGAGGTCCCCAGACCCCAAAAACATTTGTTCGTTAAAACTATTTAACCAATGGTGTTAAAAACCATTCGTTCTAAACTGTATATATATATATATATATATATCTATATATATATGTCTGTGAGCACGATAACTCTCGTAAAAATGATCCAATTTTGATGAAACTTTGTATAAACGTGTAAAGCAACATTTATGACTTAAAGTTCGAAAACTAGCCAGATCGCTCTATCCGAAGGGGTATTTTGGGAGGATTTTGTACCCCAAAATTGTTTTTCTTTTACTTTTTTACATATAATTTTTGAAATAATCAAATTTTAGTTTTTACCATTGGATTCAGCTTAAAAAACACACAATTTGGTATTTTGATCATTCCTCTGCGTCAATTGGTTACCGAGATATTGAAAATGCTAAACACAGTACGTTATCTAATGTTATTCTTATGGAGGAAAAGAAAATTGTTATATCTTGCTTATTTGTGAACGTATACTGACGAAACTTGGTATACAGCTTCATCTCGTTGGGGTCTATTGATATTTCCTCCAACAAAATTTTTTGCCAAAGGCTCCCGTAGCAGCAAACCTGCGTACTCAGCCCCAATGTTATTCTTATGGAGAATAATTAAAATTGTATATATATCGCTTGTTTGTGAATATATTTTTATGAAACTTGGTAAGGTAAGTGGCTTTATGTAGTATTAAGACATTTATATCTCCATTGGAAATTCGCTGAGTATGCAGGTTTGCTGCGACGGGGGTATTTTGTATATGTATTTGTTATTTTTGTGTTAGTGTAAATTAAAATGTAACAGAAAAAGATAAGAAAATAATAAAAAGTAGGTTAGTTAGGTGTAAGAAATTGATATTTAGATGTAAGTAGGGTTCACTTGATAACGGGAGGAGTTTTCTTACCTCCCGAAACGTAGTGTAGTTTTAAACACTAGAAGCGATAGGTAAAGTCCAAATAAATAAAAAAATAAAGTCAAATCCATCGCTATTATTAGTTTCAAAAATACAATTACCCAAAGTTTCTACTTCGTCCATTCATTGCAAGTTCTTAAAAACAAATTAAGAAATTTTTAGAAATTCAGTGCCACCATGCGTCACAGAGTAGGTAGAGGTATGAAATTTGAGTATTATAACTAGCAAGTATTGCAAGCATTGTATGTGAGAATCAATATCCCAAAAATGCTAGTTCGTCCATTCATCGTATGTGCTTAGAAACAAATTAAGAGCTTTTAAGAAATTCAGTGTCAACATGTTCCACAGAGTATGAAATTAGAGGATTATAACACTATGTATATGAGAATCAATATCCTAAAGTTTCTAGTTCGTCCATTTATTGCAAGTGCTTAAAAAACATTTAAGAACTTTTTAGAAATTCAGTTCCACCCTCGGATGAAGTATAAATGGATAGCGCTCTCAATGGACGAAAACCGTGCCAGTCCCTGAGGCCACTGGGTGGCAAAAAGAGCCGAGCTGGCCGCCGCACCGTGTTACATTACCTTCACTTATGACTCGCTGTGACCGTCTACTAACCCTCTAATCGAATAAAAGTTATATAAAAGGAAAAATATTAACTTCTACAGAATCTAACGGTATAAATATTATTGCTGAAGTTCAATGAGAACATTATTTCTTCTATTACATTATACTTCACGCGGCATGACATTACTTTAATTATGACTTGATGTGAGCGATTTTTAATATTTAAATTGTTTAAAACTTACTCTAACGGAAAGACAAAGCACTGAAAAATTGAATACGGTAGTTTTGCTTTATGAAATCAAATCAAAACTATCTGTTTTATCTTTAAAATGTTGGAATTTGTGCACCGCAACCATAGCCGCAACGTTACATCTATCAGACTAGCTGAGGCCAGCTGCTAACACTATGAGTGATTTAAAACCTTTTAAAATGGACGGTAAAAATTCCAACATTTCTATCGGTCTTTTTCATTTGTTAAAATAAAAAAAACATAGTTTTTTTGCATAAACGTCTGTAGGTTTAAAAACAATTCTAGTAGTTATTGAAGAGGTATTGTTGTTTTTACATAGATAATGGCTGTCATCATGTATAACGACTTGCTCACCTGCCTACTGATAAAACAGTTAGTAAAACTGGAATAATTGAATGAGCGAAACAAGTATTATTAAACCTTGACGCTACAGTTGACAATTGCTACTCTTGTCAATTATTTGTAATGAAACAATTACCTTACGGTATGACTTTAATGGAAAATTAGGTATAATTAATAATACAGGGAAACAATAGAAACTATAAATGAACAGCAGTACATTAATTGAATGCCACAGTCTAGACCGTTCATTCTTTCCTAGTAATTCCTAGCAGAAGTGAGTTTGGACTTCCTAATAGAGCGGATTTCATGGAGGCTTGCGTAATTCCACGAAATCCGCTCTTCAACACAATTTGTATAGATAACGATTTGTCCTACAAAAAATTGTTCAAATAAAAATTAATCTTCAGAATGTTGTCTACAACTTTTCCGCTAACAGTTTTTACCCGACCAACAAATAGAATATTTCCTCGCTTACTACTTTTTTTTACCTCATTCTCAATCGGGACTAAACATATTCCGTGTTTTAACTAATTATTACAAATATTGATATTACTTCTTAAAAATTGTAATGCATGCTGTTTGATTCACTGTTTTAAGTTGTAAAATTCAATGTAAATTAAAAATTATTATTTCAGTTTTTTGTGGGTTGGATGTCAGTTAAACGAAATGCTGTTTGGTAGACTGACATTGGGGTCAGTCGCGGATATAGACTCTTTTGCCACCCAGCAGGCTTTATGACGGCACGGTTTTCAGCTCTCCTTAGCATTGCAAGGTGCGATCCATTTATATTTCATCCGAGGTGTCACAGAGTAGATACATGTATGAAAATTGAGTATTATAATGCTAGGTATGTGAGAATAATTTTCCCAAAGTTTCTAGTCCGTCCATCCATTGCAAGTGCTTAAAATCAAATTAAGAACTTTTTAGAAATTCAGTGCCACCATGTGCCACAGAGTAGGTAGAGGTATGAAATTTGAGGATTATAACACTATATACGGTATGTGAGAATAATTTTCCCAAAGTTTGGATTTCCAAAATTACTCTCACACACCTAGTGTATAATACTCAAATAGCATAGGCCTACCTCTACCTACTCTATGGCACATGGTGGCATTGAATTTCTAAAAAGTTCTTAATTTGTTTTTAATAACTTACAATGAATCGACGAAGTAGAAACTTTGGGATATTGATTCTCACATACCTACATAGTGTTATAATACTCAATTTTCATACATGTACCTTCTCTGTGGCACATGGTAGCACTGATTTTCTAACCTACAAGGAAAATGACAATGTAAGTCAGTCGGTCAGCATTTTAACTACTCTCACTACTGGCGATGTAAGATATCGGTTATTATCAGCTGTTTTTATATCAAACAAATTAAAAACACTAGTTATATATAAATAACAATTTCATGACTGACTCAAACAAAAGGTAAAAGAGTATTTAATAAAATTAAACTAAATTAAACAAAGTAGCTATATGAATAAATAAACCAAACAATTTTAACGAACCTCCCTGCAAAACAATAACCGATACTTTGGTATTATACGGATGCCACCCTTATACAGCGCGCTGCGGCAGTTATGTTAGGATGGGTTATCATAAAAATGACTGTAGGACTTTCCTTGTTTCGTTACGAATAAGTACCATGAAAACAAATGTAACGTAGTGCACGGCAATAACTCACTCATGACACTGACCCAGATACAGGCGGTGACAGGTGATGCGCACGCTCCGGTCAACGAACTGACCTTGACCTATTTGGAGGGGGTTTGGCGGCCGGAAGTATGACTCATCTGGTATCGTTCGATTCGTAACGAAACCAGGAAAGTCCTACAATCATTTTTATGATAACCCATCCTAACATAACTGCCGCAGCGCGCTGTGTAAGGGTGGCATCCGTATAATACCAAAGTACCCAATAACCAAACTGCAATTGTAGCCCTACTTGTTTGAATGATCCTTGTGCTTGTTTCGCAAAAGAGGAAATCATAACTTAGTTTGTGATTGATTATCGACTTTGTTGCATAATCAAATTAAATAATCTAATCGATGTAATGATATTTTTAATCAAAAATTTCAATCGAATGAATGTGGGCCTTAAACTAAACTGCAGCCATGAAGGCTAATAATTATAAACTTCCAGCTAAAAAAGTTGCTTCTATGTCCTGATAGAAATTGAAGTATCAAAACTGACGATAAGACCAATATATGTAAGTTGTAAGTTAACTTTACAAATAATATTGTAGTGTGATATTAGCTACTACGCAATACAATATACATGAATCACACTTACTAGTACGTGATATAGTTTATTACTCGCCAAGTGTCAATGAAATTTATTCGCAAATAAGAGAGAAATTACAATTTTTTACCCCCCTAAGAATAACATTGGATTGGACATTGGAACATACTCATGTGTTTTGCTAAATGAAAATATAAATTTTCTCCTCAACCATGTAGGCCTACTTTATTGTATAATAATAATTCAAAATACTAGCCTACCTTATTTAGTTTTTTCAGCTTTTATAATGGTTATTGAATACAATTTAATAAGCAAAATTGTATGAAAAATAATAAAAATGATTTTTGGAACATATTTAATTTTGTAATTTCTGGACCTGAATAGTTCCAGAAATGTGGGCGGCCTCATTTTGTTAAAGGCCTAAAGCACTTAATCACAACATTTTAATAAAAATTGTTTAATTAATTTTTACAAAATAAATTTGGATTGTTCTTGTTTTTGGGGGGTTCTTGTTTCAGGGGGTTTTGGGGGATAGCCTAATTACCATTAAAAACGAAAATTAAAAAAATGCCTGGGGATACTCGGAATTTTATTTCCTACACACGTTTGATAAAATTTATCAAAAGCAGGCCATTGGTTGTCGTCTGTAGATCTATAGCAATCCATTCACACAGACATTTCCACTGAACTCAAAATTGAAAGTTTTAACGAAAATAATAGGAGTTATACATTGTATAGGGGGAGAAAGTAAAAATGGGTAGGCATCTAGAAACGAGAACAACTTTTTAATAGGGATCTCTCTCCACTAAAATACACATACGATGAATAAATAAGTATTAAGAAATTATGCAAGGAATTCATCACTCACCGCCATAGTGGTCCAAAGTTCATAAATGTGACATAAATACAAGATTGTAAGATCCGCAGTCTTAAAATATGAGACACAAATTGCTGTAGAGACAGAACCTTCAGGTTTAACCAGCAAAAATTGAATCACGTCTCATAATAAGATGTCTTAACAGTCTGTCTGTCTGTCTATCTGTCTGGTCTGTTCTGGCTGGCTGAGTAGCTAGCTGGCACCGTGGACGTGGTAGCTAGTTAGAGTCCTGCCGTGCCGTTAGTGGTTGTTGTTGCTCCGTTGCTCGTCAGTGTTGCCACCAGGTAGATGAAATTTTACCCTAAACGTGTGATAAAATTACCCTAAATTACCCTAAACTTTTTGTGAATTACCCTAAAATTACCCTAAGAGTTGGTTTTCTTCTCTAAAAGCTCAAAATACACTCGATATTGGTTTTAAAACATGATTAAGGCATAAATACGCCCCGTCGCAGCAAACCTGCGTACTCAGCGAATTTCCAAAGCATATATATGTGACTCACTAGTACATAGAGCTACTTACCAAGTTTCACAAAAATGCATCCATAAATAAGTGATATATAGCATTTTATTTATTCTCCATAAGAATAACATTAGGGTTGAGGACGCAGGTTTGCTGCAACGAGGAAGATAAGTAATTTTTTTTGCAATTATCAATAAAACTGAACCAGGTGAAGCTACATACCAAGTTCTCTTAATGTAGGTTCATAATTAAGGGAGATATACAACTTTACTTATTCTCCATATGAATAACATGGGGGCCGAGTATGCAGGTTTGCTGCTACGGGGACTATGAGCAGCAAATCATAACTTATATACCACAACTAGTTGAAGCCACATACCAAGTTTCATCAATATGCATTCATAAATAATCGAGATATAGAATTTTATTTATTCACCATAAGGATAACATTGGACAATATACTGTGTTTAGCACTTTGAATATCTCTGCAACGGTTGGACGTAGAACAACGATTAAAACACCAAAATGTTTGTTTTGTTGAGCTAAACACATTAATAAACAGAAATTTGAAGTTTTTAGTAAAACTATCTGAGAAAAATCTAAAAACCTTTTTCCCATAAGATTAACATGGGACACGTTTTTTTTTTTATTTTATCCGCAACTACTTAACCTAGGTTAATGATTCAAGATACTAAAATTATTTATTTTCTTAAGCTCTATAAAATGGCTATAACCAAAATTGAGTGTTTTTAACATTTTGGGGTCAAATTTGCACAAAACCAATTTTTGGAAAATTTAAAACCCCACAAAACCCCCTTCCCATAGAGCGATCGATCTGGTTTTCGAACTTAAAGTCATAAATGCTACTCTCCACATTTGTGCCAAATTTCATCAAAATCGGGTGTTTCTTTCAAAAGTTATCGCGGTAACGGACACACACACACACACACACACACACACACACACACACACACACACACACACACATACACACACACACACATATATATATATATATATACATATATATAAATTTAAACGAATAGTGTTTTTGGCATCTGGGGACCTCAAAACGAAAAGTTATCATGGTCTCGGGCTTAAGTCTTACCATGCCACCTACGGTAATAGCATAGATTAAGCATACTCCTTAGAAGTATGCTTAATCTATGGTAATAGCTTCTTCCCTATAGGGGAAATTCGCTAAAAGCAAGGTAACATAGCATTTATACTCGTCTTTGGCCCTGTATCACACATAAAACTAAAACTATATATGTATTACAAAATTCAAATATATATTCTGTTGTAATATTTTTATTCAGCGCTATACTTATAATGTGCTGGTATCGCTGATAATATAAACTTCCTAATACATGTTATTATCAGTTGTTGGGAGTACTTTATTGTTTTATAAACTTATTATTGTATTTCAGTAGTACAAATTTGTTAATGTTATTTTTTCTAAATAATAATGCCCAGAGAATATGTTTTTCATTTTATTAATTTTTGTTTAGATCAATAGGTTTCATTGCAATACACCACATCACACAAATTTACACGTGTTTTACCTTGTGATGTTTTTAAGTGTGCTCACCTGGCTCACCAATGGGGATTTCACAGGCATCAAATACAATTTAGCTCCTTCATACCAATGCGTGTCAAAATACAGACAATCTTCAATAAACATATTTTATACAACAGCGCTATAAATCTAACAACCTTTATTTAACCAAATTAACCCGATATATTTTTACTGTTTAGGGTTTTCTATATTATTTCTATATATGATGCCCAATTTTGGATACATAACATAATGTGCCTCAATTTTATCTGTTTAAAATTAAACTTTGTGTTCTTTGAGCATCATTAGTCTAATACGAATAGGTTATTGGATGTACATATGCTAGTTATATATCTTTTATAGTACTTTTAATTTACCCAGCACTTAATGGTTTGAATTCCTGGAAACCCATTTTACGATGCCAAAACATCTAAATTTAAATTATAAAGGGCTCTAGATTTTACCCTAAAAAAGGGTAATTACCCTAAAAGTGGCAACACTGTTGCTCGTTGCTGTGTCGCTCTTCTCCCGCTCTGTCTCATTATAAAAGTTATAATGGTCTCGGGCTTAAGCCTTACCATGCCACCTACAGTAATAACTTTTTCTCTATAGGGTAAATTCGCTAAAAAAGAAAGAAATCAACTGGGAATTAAAAAAGACCAAACATTAAAAATGTCTTCTCTAGTAATAAAATACCCCCGTCATAGCATGAAAACTCATTTTATTTCTGCTGCTATCATTTCAGTTGCTTTGTTAATGACTGTATATTACAGTTACTGGTAACCACCAATCATTCATACTAAAATTAAATATAATGTTATGAATATTAATGTTGTAAAATGTAAAAAAATGTCAGCAAGTTTAAACAAATATTGCAATAAGTTTAATCTTCCCTTAACATTATATTTGGTAAATATGTCATTGAACATTTTGTATAGCCATGTGTTTATTATGTACAGTTTAAGTGCTTAAAGGAACATCAAAATGCATAATTGGTCTTCACTTTTGGCAAATTAGTTGCAGAGACTATTGTCAGCCCTAGTTTCCAGTAGACCTGACCCCTTGGGCACCCTAAAATTTGTACCGTAGTGCATGAAATTGATGAGCAAATAATCGTATTCATAATTAATTATGCCGGAAAAAACGATAAATGCGTTAACATATTCTAAAAAATAAAATCAAGACAAAAAGAATAAAAAATATCCCACACACAGAAAACATACATTATCAGCGAATTTCCAATGCCAATTTATATATCTACCACATAAAGCCACTCACCAATTTTCATAAATATAAGTGATGATAAATAACATTTTATTTACTCATCTCCATAAGGATAAAATTAGGGCTGAGTAACTTGCATAGGTTTGCTGCATCAAGGAGGATAAGAAATGTGTTGTTATGCAATTATCAGTAAAACTCAACCAGATGAAGCTATATACTGATGAATTGCCAAAACGTGCCCAGAAAATCCATATACTTAATTGACCCCTAACTTTAAACAAAATACATCTAACACAGCTTGTAGCAGGCAGAATGAATCGACTAAAACACATATAAATCCGGCATTTTAAGTTCACTATAGTTTTATTTGAAAGTTTACTGCTTTTTCATGTGGAAAACCTTCCAGGTCCAGTACTGGGCCAGAACCGCGGCCAGTGCTGGGCCAGTACCTGCCAGTACTGGACCAAAACTGGAGATGATGACCTATTACTGGCCAGATTTGGGGATGTCTTGGGAAGGAAGATATGAAGTGAGAATACTGCATGACATATTGAACAAAAATATAATATACAACAAAATATAATTTAAACTTGTTTTAAATCATATAATTCATGTTCCCGTCGCCAAACCTGCTTCATTCTCAGTTTGGCAGAAAGTTAGTTTAGCTGCTCCTTAGCTCATGATTAGGGATGGACGGATTCCTAAATTTCGGAAAATTTGCAGGAAAAAATAATCCTGTTTTTCGGGCAGCATACCTGAACCTGAACCAACATAACAGTGACAGGAGACAAAAATCGAGATATTCTCAGTGGTTCATTCAACCTGTAGCACAATTTTCTGGCGCGTTTGTCCACCGCTGAACTAAGGCTATGGGCCAAACAATAAACCAACTGTCCTCTCTTGAAAGGATTGTCCGTTCGCCCTTAATTATACCAGTGGCAATCACGTTCATGCGCTCGTTTCAAATTGCGTCTAGCAGCTGACCACACAGCCTTAACATCGCTATTTGATGTAGAAGCAGGCAATAAATCAGCGATCCTCCAGATATTCGAAAGAGGGTTGTTTGGCTTTAAAAAAAAACATTAGTTCAAAGGGCACAGTCGTGTGTCCTTCGTGAAGGGCAGTATTGAACGCCAACTGTAATCAGCGTAGGTTCTGATCCCACGTGTTCTGTTGTTCCGCATGGTATGCAATAATGAGCGCAGATCGAATATTCCTATTAAATCACTCCGCATGTGAGAGTTTAGGATAATTCGGTGAAGTCGTCAACACATGTAATATACCTAGTCCTAAACACATCCTCTTAAATAAATGGGAAGTAAATCGTGATCCATTATCGGTAGCAATCTTGACGGGTTGACCAAAATGCAGAAACAAACGGGATTGCAAGACTTCTACAGTAAGTTTGGCCATAGACTAACTACAGTACTGTAGTTTTTACTCTATGGTTTGGCCTTCCCCAGAGGGAACAACCACACGAATTTAGTGAAAGCATCCACCACTACAAGAAATATGTTTCCTGTCTTGCTGCGTGGGAAAGGTCACACATAATCGATGAACAGTTTCTCCATTGGACGCTCAGCAATCTCCGAGGCCAAGAAACCCAGCTTGTTTTTTGAGCGGGCTTACCCCCACATATTATACACTAATATACACTATACATATTATACACTGCGCGTCTAGGTGTGCAGATGGGCAAACTGGCTTTATATTTTCGATTTAGGTCTCAGGGCTCTGCCCCACGGGACTTCCAAGTCCCCGTTTTATTCATATGGAGGAACATTTTATTTGGTTTATGTCACATGTTTTTTTCTTAATTAAATAAACAGCTGTTATAAGGGTCATCATATCTATCTACAAACTGTCATTGTTTTGTTTAATACTTAACTATTTACTATTCTCGCTTCTCAAAACGGGATGGACAAGTTGCGCACAAGAAATTCTAGAATTATAATAATTCAGCAAGTTCATCAATGCCGCGTTTGTTATTAGATTCGTTGTCATGTTGATTATATTTTTCAACTTTTTGGGAAAAAATAATTGGATTGATTACAATTTTAGCTATATGAGTTATGTTTAACTAATTAATTGATTGAATCATAGACTAACTACAGTATTGTAGTTAGTCTATGATTGAATTAATTATTGATTAGTGTGAAACTCGGCTTCATGGTGTAATTCTTAAGCCAGCTTTTAGCTTTTACTACCAATAACTTAACCTTTTTGTTTGTAAATTGTAAATGTGTAATATTGTTCTTTTTATTCATATTTACAAACCCTTTGATTAATGTTATCATTTTAGTTGGTTTATTTATGTAAAATAATTAAATTTTGAATTATTTTGTCTGAAAATCAATTATGAAAGATGTAGTGACAAATATTTTCCAGTGGTTTAACTATGAATTAGGTACCCGATGTACTATTTTTAGTGCGTTGGACTAGTCATCAGTGTTGCACTGACATAATGACAGATAATAAAAATTCTTCAATTCCACTTCTAGATCATAATTACAGCAATCAGTTCAAATCAATTAACAGCAAACTTGAGCAAAAATTGAAAGAAAGGAAACATCTCGTACACTCTAGGCTTATCAATAAACAATCATCAGCTCTATCTGGGCAGCTACAGTCTCCAGGTAAGAAATAATGAACAATAGATTTAAATGTAAACGGACAAAATAAGAATGAATGCAATCTTGCAAATACTACTTATAGCTCCAAAATATATTTGAAATATTACTGTAAGTCAGAAGACAAAATGAAAGATGGTGATAATGCCAGGCCTACAAACAAGGTGTCAGAGCCAGAAGCACCCCCATTTTTATACCAGATGTTGAAAATGTTAATTCGATGAGGATGTTAATTGAGTCTGTCATAAGAGAGGAAGAATACTCTTATAAATGTTTGAAACACAACACTGTCGAATTGCTAAACTGTCCTTAGTCGCATACCTAAAGAAAAGTCATACAAAACCTGAACGAGATTTAATTATGTTTTTATACTTATCAACTAGAACCAGTGTTCGGGAGTAAAGCGCTACTTTTTTTGAAGGGTCAGCTGCAGCTCCGCTACTTTAGAAGAAAAGTAAGTTAAGCTTTAACTGTTGCGTGCTACATTTTTAGAGTAAGTTAGGTGTAGTGAGTGGATATAACAGCTGCTTTGGGTACACTTTCATAAGTGGAACGGTTTACAAAATCAAATTAAATTGTTTTATGGGCTTTATTGATTAGGTAGATAGTTTTATCGGTTTTAAAATATGTTATCGTCTGCAGACCCTATGTAAGTTATTAGGGTACGTTATGTTTGATTTTGTTAGTGTGTTTTTCAATTAATCGTAAAATATCTGTTACAATGCAGATCCTGGCAATACATGTTTAAGTAGCCTGTTAGTGGAACGTTTGTTATCTAAAGATCAGTCGTTCTTAGTCAATAACAAAGGCTACACAAGGTATATCACCCATTCTACACTCATCATTTGTATTCGCCCTAAAATACGCCCAAGTTGTGATGGCATCTTACACAAAGATTTAAAGATTAAAATAGCTGGACGAATTTCAAGACGGTATCTTCCACACCTCTGAGATTGAACACAACCGAAACTGAAATACCGGTTACCAAAACCATAAACGAATTAACCTAAGCTAAATAATCTGAAATAATCTACCTATACAAAAATCGACCTGATAGATGTATGAAACAATATCATTAGGTTTTTTTATATCGTTCTGGTTATGAGAGTGTACCCGCTACTTTTACAATTTATATGTAATTGTTTTTAACCACTTGACTTTTAATTAAGCTTAATTACAAATTGACCTCATGTAAAGCCTTAAGATGAGTAGGTAGGCTAAAAAGCCTTATTTTAATTATTGATTAAATGTATTTAGGCCTACTGCATTCTTTTGTATAAGTTAGTTAATTTTTTTACATTAGCTTTTATTTGCAGTGTAATCTCATAAATCCGGACTAATGTGGCAGCCGGCCGGTCCGGATTTCTAATACCGGTAATCCCAATTTCCCACAGATGGACACGAGTCATACCAAACACAAACAAGGCAAAGTGACGCCTGGACTAACAAAGCAGGTGCAGTGAAGAGACTTTCCTGTCTCCTCCCTCTCCCTTGCGTGACAACTTCCGCTGTCTTGTAAATCATAAATGACATCATTTTTACTAAAATACAGAGTGCTCGACTTGTGTAATGCGGGCTAAATGCATGAGACTTTAAACCGAAATGTGAAGTTTCATTTTTAAATAGAAACTGAACGACTGAGGGTGTTAGGCCTGTATTCAGAAAATAATTGCATTAATTTCCAAAAAGGAAGCACTAATGATGTCGTATCTATAGGAAGATAAAATGTGGTTTTGAGTTTAGCCGTTGTTGCTAGAGCGAGGTACTGTAGGCCTTCACTGGTGACTTTGTGGATGTTAAACCCTCACTAAGATGTGGGCTACAGTTCCATAGACTTCCTATGATATATTAACATACAATGTTGTGGGGATACAGAAACCTTTAGAGTCGTACCAACCTATCGAATAAATTTATTAATGGTTTGATATTTTGCTATATTTTCATCACGTCAAACACATCGAGGTTGGTGCACTAAACTGAAAGTAAACATGATGTTAGTGAAAATTTCAGTCATGATGAATTTTGTATACAAATTTTGTTTGAAACCTTGTTTTTTAAAAGGAAAGGCTGATTCAAAACAGTCACTTAACTTATAAATGGCCTAAATACAAGAACGATGTCCCTGAGTCTGTGAGAAAATGATATAGGCTACCGGTACCTTAAAAAATTACATAGGAATTTCGAGTAAATGAGTACCTAGTATGTTTCAAGGAAGAAAGAATAATTATTTCCTCAGAACTTAAACATTGTATCATAAATAAGCTACAGAACGGTAATTTTGGAATCACTCGCACGATTCTTCAAGCAAAACAATCAGTTTTCTGGTCCTTTGTACCATCAGGCGAACGGAGAAGCTGAAAGAGATTCACTTAAAGACATTCTAGCTAAAACAAGATCCAACACTTGCCATGCTAGAATACAGAACAACTCCAGTACCTAGAGTACTGGATGTACCCTAGTCCTTTGGAACTGCTGATGGGATGGAGATCAAGGGCCGTATTAATTTCACTAAAATAAGAATTGGAACCAAGGAGTGTTGATCATAAGAAATTCAGAGAATGGGGATAAAAAGCAAGCAACTCAGCAATAGGCTACTCATTTCAACCAGCAACATCAAGCTAACGCAAGAAAGATGATTAGACTTCATTGGAACCATTGGAATGGTTGGCTCCAATGGATATTCCAGATCGAAGAGCAGAGGGAAGGATTGTTAAATATGTGGCACCAACATCTTCTACGGTAACCACAAATTACGATTTGATAAGTCGCAACAAACCAAATGAGACAATTACCAAGAGCAAATGAAAGAAAAGACATTTCTTCTTTTTGAGGTATAAAATCTCCTCAAAGATTAAATTTATAATATGAAAAAGTGGTGAAAGAGGAACGGAAGATGTCAAATGATGTTTTATTTTATCTTAGATCATGTGTTCTACGCCTATTAAGATTTAAGTTTGCGTAAACATCTTAAATTACTTTCGTACACAAATTACATAGTTTGAAATAATTTGATCATCAGTTTTAGAAAGGCTAAAACTAATGGTAAAATGATTTTAAACTATGTAATTTATCTTTGTTAGGCAGTATGTATAGTCGATGCCAGCCGTAAAGGCACAGTTCCCCAGGTAGAGCATCCGTCCTAATCTTTTGTTGACAAAACAGCGCTTTTGTAGGGAGCGGCCACCTGTCGCGACCGGCATCCCCTGTCTCTTCCAAGAAATTCCATGTCCTACTAGAATTTGTAATAAATTGATCCATTACAGCCAAAAATGATGGTTGATTTCTCTATCTATAGTTGACGAATAACAAAACATTTGAATCTCAGTTCTACGATGTCCCGTTATCGACATAACAGGTTACAGACTTATATTGCGGAGCATATCAGGGAAATCTGAATCCTGTTATGTCGATAACGGGACACCGTAGAATTGTGATTCAAATTTTGTCTTATTCATCTACTGTAGATGGAAAAAACTAGCCATAATTTTTGGCTGTAGGCCTAATAGATCAGCTTATTACAAATTCTAGTAGGACACGGAATTTCTTGAAAGAGAAGGGGGATGCCGGCCGCGACAATGTGGCCGCTCCCCGCCGCTTAAGACAAAAGCGCTGTTTTGTAAACAAAGATTAGGACGGGACGGTCTACCTGGGGAACTGTGCCTTTACAGCTGGCATCGACTATATGCAGATTGACCCGCTAAATATAATTTGTTTGGGATTTGCACTCTATTAATAGGCCTACTGTTCAAATTAGCTTACATTGAAATTCCTCTAACCTATTTAGCCTTTTTTAGCTTTGATTTGTATTTTTCTAACTCTGATTTTTTTTGTAGCTATGAAAAAGTCTATTGCGGCTGCCACTTGCCACATCTGCTCCAAGGAGTTTTCGAGTAAATCAAGCCTCAACAGGCATTTGAAGGAGAAACACGGACCCGAAGAAAGTAAGGAACCGGCAAAAAACTTTGCCTGCGGCCTTTGTGATAAGAAATTCAAAAGGGGGCAACATCTCGCAGAACATGTCGACGGAGTTCATTTACAAGGAGAACAATTGAAATGCGACAAGTGTGATTTCAAAACCGTTATGAAGCGACATTTGGCCAGACATTGCAAGAATCACAAAGGAAAAAAATCCAATTTAAAGATTGAAGACACCTTGAGGAAATATCATTGCACTCAGTGCCAGAAACGATATAAAAAGGAAACTTTATTGAATATTCACATGAGAGACAAACATGGGCCGGGCGGTAAAAAACAGCCTGAATTCAATAAAAGGTGCCCATTGTGTCACTTTATAGCAAGTCATGCTATTGCGAGAGTGACGAGAAACAAGATGCTGGCACATTTCGAGGAAAGGCATAACCTGAGTATGGATTTTGAAGAGTTTGAATTCGGTTCTGTCGATGAATATAAGAACTGGAAAAGTCGCATAGAAAGTGAAACTAGTATGAAGTACACAGTAATGCGAATAAATGATAAAACGCTTAGAGTCGCTTGCCATCGCAGTGGATTTTTTATTTCCAAAGGCCGTGGAGAACGTTCGTTGAAAAAAAGCTGTAAAATAAACGGGTATTGCCCCGCATCGATGACCGTCAAAATAAAAGATTCCGGCCGAGTCAAAGTGTTGTTTCAGAAAAGGCATGTCGGCCATGACAAAGAGGTGAAGTGTGTTTCGAGTAAAAGTAAGAAGAAAAAAACAGCAGCGAGCATTGCTAGAGAAATACCCTGTGAGGAAATTGTAGGAAGCGTAAAGAGAGATGTCGGTGATGTAAATCCTGTGAGGTTACACCCCTCAAGGAGAAGAAGAGTCACTAAACGTGAGAAAGTACAAACAGAGTCGGATGATTGGGTCGTCCAAGATGAAAAATTATATGTAGAAGAGGGTACTCATTTTTTAAGTTCGATTTCAAACGGAATCGGTGACCAACCAACAAAGTGCAGTACAAATTTCTTTGCAGAAAAAGAAAAGTTTTTACTACAGTTAACGACCACCATTCGTGAAAAGGTCACAAGTTTTGAGGAGTTGGAAGCAGTTGTGCGCCACTGTAGCTGGGTTGGGCCGATGTTAGATGCGATGAAAGCAACAAGCTCAGTTCCAGTTATTGTGGTAAAGATGCCAGCAAACAATACAGTGATCCCGTAGCAGAATTTCTTATTAACAAAGCGAAGAGGAAAATGATAAGAATACGACCAGCAAACCCTCATGATAAGAAAAACATTTCATAGCTGTTCAGCTTGTTGATGGACAAAAAATATTCGGAGTAAGTAAACTTGAAACGTCTTGATTTTTATAAAGGGTGGAATTGAATCGGTTTTACATTTTGAGAGCATGTATACCAAAGGAATATATAGTAGAGATAGGCTGCAGTGTAAGGTTCGTTTTCAAGTGAAAGTAACTTGTACTAGGCTGCAGTGTAAGGTTCGTTTTCAAGTGAAAGTAACTTGTACTAGGCTGCAGTGTAAGGTTCGTTTTCAAGTGAAAGTAACTTGTACTAGGCTGCAGTGTAAGGTTCGTTTTCAAGTGAAAGTAACTTGTACTAGGCTGCAGTGTAGGGTTCGTTTTCAAGTGAAAATAACTTGTACTAGGCTGCAGTGTAAGGTTCGTTTTCAAGTGAAAATAACTTGTACTAGGCTGCAGTGTAAGGTTCGTTTTCAAGTGAAAATAACTTGTACTAGGCTGCAGTGTAAGGTTCGTTTTCAAGTGAAAGTAACTTGTACTAGGCTATACGACCTCGCAAACAATTCCAGAGCTGTGCTAAGTAACTTGTACAAGTAGAGGCCTCTATTACAATGAGGTCTCTATTTCCAATTGTATACTGAGTGTCATATATCCTAACAACGTAGAACCTCTTGTTGATAACCTAGTCATAATCTTTATATATTACGAGCTGATCCCCCGTAATATATTGCGGATATAATCCTTATAACAGCTGCTTTGAGTTAAGAAAAAACTGTGATTTTAAAACTCGGATTGTAACCAAAATAAAAGTGTAAATCAAATATTTAGCTTCACAGTGAAGTGACTTGGAACTTGAAATTATCTTTTAAATAAAAAAATAGTCATCAAAATCGGTTAAGTATTAATTTTAGAAAGTGAGTGAATAAAAAGCAGGAATGTTTTCAAATATAGATTTCTCAATTCGTGTTTTTTATTGGTTGGCCATATCTCCCTTAACATTTCATCAAAATTAATAATTGAGCCATAATTTTGAATATTACCTTCACCGCTAAATGTGAAAAATAAGCAATCAATTCAAAACCTTAAAAATGATAATTAATGGATGACTCTCATTTATATGTCAACGTACTGGCGGCACCAACTTACAGTGAAAAGTTCAATCTAACTCTAAATAGGTGGTAATAAGTTTATGAGTGAGACGTTAAAGATTAATTTTGGGTAGGCCCTACAGATGTTTTAAAACACAAGATATGTATAGGCCATCTAGTATATATATCTAGGTTAAATGAAGTGATGACTGAAATGGAAGGCCTGCCTACAGTGTATAACATTTGAATGTGCCTTACCGACAATAACCTAAAATCTGAAAATTTTCTGAAGGTTTGATACTGGACACAGCTGCCTTTTCTCTTTAGGCCTATCTGTAGCCTAATATGGATGAGCTATTATCTGTAACTAGTAGAATGTGTACCCGTTCTCTATTTCGCACGGGTAACAGCTGTAATAAAAACAAATGTATCAGCTATTGGAAATAAATAGGTATCTTTAAGTGTGTTTAAACTCAGCCCTTTTCTTTATATTTATGTCCTTCCTTAGAGAAAATTTTAACAAAAAACTAATATTTTTGACCTTTTATTCAAGTGTATAGGGTTGATGGGTGCCAGACTTAGGATTTTCTCAAAAGTTCCTGGGTAAATGAGGCTTCCTTTATATAGAGATATTGGTAGCTTGTTCTGGAAAATTTAAAACTCACTAACTCCAATGGTAGGCCGTTTTTTAAATTATTTTTGGGCTGAAAAAACATAATGGTGTTACTGAATTTTAAATTAGTTAAAGCTACTATAATTAAGGATGCTGCTTTCTAAGAAAAGTTTAAAAAATTTCCGTTTTTGAGAAATTTCTGCCGAGAAAAAGCATCAGGAAAATATTTAGGTTATTTTGGAAGACAAATTTTTCAATTTCTTCATAGGTAGGTCCTGTGGTCGGAACAAATATCAAAGTCAACCTTAGTTTCTTGACCAGAGTTTGGACTAGTCTCTTTAAAAAAATATTAAAATAACACTGGTATGTGTGCATCTACAAATTTAAAAACCCAACAGCCACAGCATGTAATTCGTTGGTGATTAAATGATGAAACAGTTCTGCAAAGAAGGAATAGGTTGATGGAACTGTAAACTTTACCGTGGCAGAGTGGAGACGTACACTCTTAGATAGGCATTTCTAAAATGCTAACTTTGTATTAGCCTAAACTAATGGCCATTTCATGGCTATTATTTTTTGTTATCCTTTCCAGGTACTCTTTCTTCACTCATTTACGTGTTGCATATATGCCTGACCCTGCCTTCCTTCTACGCGATAATTTTCTCCCTTGGAAGGAAATGTATCGATTCGCCTCCACTCAGTAACATTACGTGGTTGCAGAGTGATGGAGTCTCTGCCATTGGAGGTGGTGGTGGAGGTGGCCAGATTCCTCACTCCCCGAGACCTCGCTGTGTGTTGTGCCGTCTCGTCTCACTGGCGGCACATGTTCGGCAGTGACGAGGTACCTACTGACTTTTGTTACAATATATTTGGTCCCGTTTTACTAACTTATTAACTAGTATCGAGGACCGAGCCATGCTCGATGATATTTGAATCGTTTCGTGGGTGAAAAAATGTCTGTATGCAATCTTTATTCAATGGTTCTAAAAAAAATTGCGTGTTGACACTTTACCTTGTGCACATGCTACTTTGGCAGTTCCCTGGTTAATTTGTTCATAGCTGTTATGATTCTTTTGTTTTGATTTGAATTTCCATAAGCCCAATGTTAAAATTTCCAATTAAATTTTTTACAAAATATGAATTTTCTTGGGGTGATGTTTGTGCCAATTGCATTTTTAGGTACAAAAGCATCTATTTCCCAAAGTTTTAACAAAATCGTTTTAAATTTTAAACTGTGAAATTAAATCATCAAAATTCCAATAATAATAAATTTTGACTAGGCCTTTCGATATCAAAGATACCATCGTCAGGTATAAACAACAACATAAACAAAAATTTTAATTTTGACATAACAAATCAGTTGTAAAGAGAAAATATGGTAATTTAGTGAAATACTGTTGAGTAAATATAAATTAAAATCAAGTTCGTAATACTATATAACAAATATTTTCATAAAAATAGAGAATTTTGAACTGTACCGAAAATAGCTGTTTACTATTAAATTTTTGTATTTTTTAATGAAAAACGTTTCATATGCACCCAACCGATTTACATTTCTTATTTCTTTTAATAATTTTTATGTTTGAAAAACTGTGCCCCGCTTCAATAGCGTGTTTTACAATAGCAGATTTTTCAGGTTTGCCTTGTGTTCTTTAAATCTGGTTTTGATTTTTACTTTATCCCCCTATACATAGTATATGGAGAAATTATTGTTTTCTTAAAAATTTTCGAATTGAGTTGTTAGTTGAAATATTTGTTTTGGTGCTCCCTGAACCCAAAAAAGTGGTTTTACGTGATGTCTGTCTGTGTGTGTGCGTGTGTATGTGTGTGCGTGCGTGTGTGCGTGTGTGTGTGTGTGTGTGTGTGTGTGTGTGTCTGTGTGTGTGGATGTGTACAGAGCTAAAGCCCTAACCAATGGGCCGATTTTTATGAAATTTGGTACGTAGGTACTAATCCACGATATCTCCAGGCGTTTTTTAATTTGTTGGAATTTGTACCCTTTTTTATTTATTGCCAATTATGGGTATCACAATATTAATTTAGGAGTTATTTGACCTAGTTTGACAACAATAACCTTTAACCAACAGGTAGTGAAATGATGAGCATTGATGAAGCAGTAAGTTGAATTTTATTTTTCCTCCGGGGAATTACGTTTGAAATTAAATAATACATTTCCTTTTAGCGAATTTCCCCTATAGGGAAGAAGCTATTACCGTAGTCGGCATGGTAAGACCTAGGCCCGGGACCATGATAACTTTTCGTTTTGAGGTCCCCAGACCCCAAAAACACCATTCGTTCGAAACTGTATATATATATATATATATATATATATATATATGTGTGTCCGTGAGCACGATAACTCTCGTAAAAATTATCCGATTTTGATGAAATTTGGTATAAACGTGTAAAGCAACTTTTATGACTTTAAGTTCGAAAACCAGCAAGATCGCTCTATCCGAAAGGGTATTTTGGGGGGGGGTTTTGTACCCCAAAAATGGGTTTTTCGAATTTTTTATATATAATTTTGGAAATAGTCAAATTTTATTTTTCCCCATTGGATTCAGCTTAAAAAAACACACAATTTGGTATTTTGATCATTTCTCTACGTCAATTGGTTACCGAGATATTGAAAGTGCTAAACACAGTACGTTGTCTAATGTTATTCTTATGGAGAAAAATAAAAATTTTATATCTCGCTTATTTATGAACCTATACTGATGAAACTTGGTATACGGCTTCATCTGGTTGTGGACCATTGATATTTGCTCAAAAAGACACTTTTTTACCCAAGGCTCCCGTAGCAGCAAACCTGCGTACTCAGCCCCATGTTATTCTTATGGAGAATAAGTAACGTGTTATCTGCCTTCATTATGAAAATAAATTAATGAAATTTGGTATGTGGCTTTACCTATATGAGTTATATTGATATTTTTATAAAACCCCATTTTTTGTGTTCCTTGCTTCAGCAAACCTGCATACTCAGCTGCCATGTTATTCTTATGGAGAATAATTAAAATGTCATAAATCGTTTATTTATGAATGTATATTGATGAAACTTGGTATGTGGCTTTATGTGGTATTAAGATACGTATATATGCATTGGAAATTCGCTGAGTACGCAGGTTTGCTGCTACGGGGGTATTTTTTTTAAAATTATAATCAGACTCATCTTATGCCCATCTTAAAACTATATGCTACATGGGTCGATCTTACTTGTTACTATTTCACGACTGCCATTCCGATAACGATAGAAACCATAGATTGATAGAAAACCAGATCGATTGATTGATCCCCGTCTGGAAATAAAACAAAATATCCAAACGCATTAATACTTAATATTTATAACAATGCATCTTAAAATCAATTTACTTTATAACTTTACATGTGCTTTTAACTGGACAAAATAGAACAAGCACAACCAAATATTTAATTAAGTGATTTTACAATTATACAATTATCATTCCACAAAACAAATTATATGAACATGACTAGGAATAAAACAGTGACATTTTAATATTCAAACAGTTTAAAACAATTATATAATTCAAAGTAAATCCAAGTTTTTACTTACAATTTCTACGGGGATTTGACATGTTGGTCGGAAGGCAGTTATAAGACTCAGACCGGCTAACAAAACTTAAAATACGGAGCTTGTCGTCTGCAACGCCAACTTGATATACTCTACCTATCTACAGGTAACGAACAACTTATATATATCTTAATACTTTGTTATACATTTGTATATTTTATTGATATCCCAATATCCGGTATAAAATATCCCCCTACACATTTAAAATATACAAATGGATATCATATGAATCAAAATACCTAAACATCATTATACAATTATATTTCCTTAAAAAAATTCCCCAATAATTTTCATTTAAAATATTTACCCTTAAATATAATCAAAACATAAACAAATCTTTTGACAGATCGCCGATAATATTGTTGACATATCGTACAACTGCTGAGCTCTGACGGCAAAATTAAGAACTCACTCCACCTAGTTCCTACTTCTCCGCTAGAAAGCGCTTACAACTACTTCCGTCTGAAAATTTCTGATTTTCCTGTCAAATTACCAATTTTATTGACAATAACAAATCATTCTAATAAACTTATTACAAAATTGACATCATCTTAATTCATTTATTTACATTTTAATATTTTTCAAGCTATACTCAGATTTTAATTCCCATTATAACCTAAACAAACATATTCTAAATGAGAGATATTGATGCATAACGGTACAATTCCTCAAATCACTTTCTCTTTTCAATATACTTCCTGTTCGCTGTTAGTCTACAATTTTCCGTGTTTCTGTGATGTGTGTCGTTCTCTCGTGTGCCGTAATAGTTTTCGTTTGTGTGTGTTATAGTGTGTTTTTAGTGTGTATTTTATGTGTGTGTGTGCGTCGTGTTACAGTGTGTCAACTCAAAAAATAATGTGCGCTTAAAACTACCTAATACTAACATTCGTACAACACTCAGCTAAATTCATACTCATTTATACGCGGGATCCCATACTTACACTCAACTTTTCATACTTACATACAACAGTCATCTTTTACCCTACTAACAACTAACAGAGAAATTTATTAATTATTCAATCACATTTTTTTAACTACTTGAAATCTTTACGTTTGAACTCATTATCAAATCGTTAAATGCCTCAATATTCCTCATTCTTGTTAAACATATTACTCAAATTATTACCCTTCAAATACAAAACTAAATTCTTTTTAAAATTTTTACTTAAATTTAAATATATACAACAGATTGTTCATTGTGAATGCTTGAAAATGTAAAAATGTTCCGAGTACATATTCTTGCTTCATTTTGCTACATTTTTTTGCTTCATTTTACTACATATTTTTATTTCTTCAGGTTTTTCAATATATTATCTTGCTTTCTTGAAATTTTAGCTTTGCGATTATCTTCTGGAGTTATGTTCCCGTTTCCTATAACATTGTTCTGCGATGTGTCCAGGTCGATTACAGTGATAACAAACTTTTGGCTTAGGCTGTGGTACATTCGAATGTCTCAAATTTATTGCAGGTCTAGGCCTATAATTTTCGCTAAACTTATAATGACTGGGCTTTGTTGCTGGGGGCAGATAATTATCCTTAGGTACGTTTAGACAACCTTGATTTCTAACTAAATCATTATAACCAATGTTATTCACGTTGATACACAACTGGTCCAAATCTGAAAATGTTTGTGGGTTTTTCTCAAATATTAATTTGTTTCTTATCTCTGGGTGTATTCCATGTTTAACCCTTTTACTGCCGACCATTTTTTTTATGTCGTCACCAAAAATGCCAGACCACTATTCAGATTTACTTGCCAAGACTGCCAGGATCAACTAGACCAAATTTCACGCTCACATTAAAAAATTTGTAACTTTTTTATTTTTCATCAGAAATTTATAAGTTAGGTCTTGTTTTATTTGTATTGAGTTGTTTGTTTCAAATAAAATATATATTTTGGTGTTTATAATAGTTTTTTAGTTAAAATATATGTATACATATATACAAATAAAAAAATATATATATATTTTTTAGTTTGGACTATAAAAATTACCTCTAAAACTTATACCTCAACCAATTTTATTTATACATGTTGTAAAACAGGCATTAGTAAACACATACACAAATTTTCATGCCATTACCTTGATAAATGCAGGAATTCTGATGTTTTTTCCAAATTTATTCATATTTTCAAAATTGAACATAGTTGCATATACAATTGACAATATCAGGTTTTTTAAAAAAAAAACATGTACATTTGGCTTCTAAATTGAAAAATGTTGTAAGGCACATAAAATAACACTAAAATAACTAAACTAACAACGACAAAAATATTTAGAATATTTGAGAAAATTTCACAAAAAACCCATTCAACACCTGTGCTCACCGAAACAGGTAGGGTGAACACCTATTTACGATGGTATTTTCTCTTACTGGCGATCTACTCCGCTTGTCCATTTTCGTAATGACATCAAAACTTTACTCACTAAACCACGGATAAATCCACAAACATAACCAACAAACCAACACCAGTAAACATAAACAACAATTGAAAGACGGACTGCAGACAACACTCACTACACAGAGCAACTGTGACTATGCACAGTCGGTAGGGGGAATCAATGAGTATAACTTTATAGGTTATACAAGTCATAGAGTATAAATTGTACTTTTCTATGTTCCTCATAGTCTTGACAACGAGTATCTCAAGTTTCGTGGCATTTGGTAAACATTTAAGGCCAATAAGTTAGAAATATTAGACGTGCTTTATTGCGCACGTCGGCGATTCTCGCACAATTAGTGACGTGCGCATATGCGCACGTCGGCGTTTTTCGCACTATTCTCGACGTGCGCAAATGCGCACGTCGGCAGTAAAAGGGTTAATAAATGTCACAAGTTGTTCTTCAGTTAAATTACTTTTCAAAATCTGATGATTAATTTTTACTTCATTGATATATATAGATAAAGGTTCATTGTGGTTTTGAGGTCTGAATATAAGTTCTTGCTTAAGTTTCTCTCTTTGAGTTATTGGAATGAAAGTCTGTAACACATCAGTATGTAAAGAGTCCAATGATTTTGAAGTGCGTTTGTGCTCAAGTATTTTATTTATCAAGGGTGGTGTAGAATATATGGGCAAAATTTCAAACAGTTCATTTTCGGTCAACGCAGTTTCATTTTGGATATCTACAATATTCCTCAAAAATTGTAACAGGGGACTTATCTCAAGTCCATTACAGGGAGTGAATTTTTGTAAATATACCTCTAATGGGTTGGTTAACTTTCCAAAAATACTTGTAGGTTGTGTATTATGGGCAGTTACTAATGGTGTAGCAGTGGAGGTTGATGGCATATTTTCATGTATTACTGTGGCAGGATGAGTTAATTGTGGTCTTTTAGTAGCAACAGTTAGGTTAGGTTCCGGTGGCGGTTGATTAGGCGTAGAAGTAATAGGATTAGTGCTCACTATTTGATGTTCTTCAGTTTTACCTAAAAGTTCTTCTTCTTCGATGAGTGATGTGTTAAAATCTTTTCAAATGCGGCCATTTCATCAGAGTTTACAGTGTTTTCAATGGATTTAAAGTTTTCCAAGGTAGATGTTAATTTACTATTTATTTCTTCTAGTTTTAGTTTTTCTTGAGGATCTATTTTACATTTTAACAAGTTGTTTACCCTATCTTGCAAGTGATTTGATTTAGCCTTAATTTTAGCTATTTTCAGTTTACTTTGATTTTCACTACATTGTTCAATTAATGCTCCTAATATTTCAAATTTTTGACTCACACAATCTATTTCATTCTGCAAAGTATACTTCCCTGTTAAATTATTAACTTCAGGTTTTACATACAAACAATCCCTTAATAGTTTCCTCATGAAATCAACACTATCATTAGTTATTTCCTGTGCCCTTAAAGTTAGTTCATAGTGTAATTCATCCTTGCTTAAGTAATTTAGATTATATTTGGATGACATATTGTTCACTTATTGTACCACAAATAAAATAAATAACATGCAGTTCTTGTAGATAAATACACCTTTCATACACTGAAATTTTGAAAATTGATTTATATACACTTGTCCTTTTTTATCACATATTTTATATCAATGAAATTCTTCAGTAAATCATGGACTTAAATAAATATTACAAGTAAATTAAATTTATGCTATTTCAGCATTTTAATAATAATTCTTGCAGTTTTATTTGTTCAATAATTTTGTTATCTTGAGGTAAGTTGTAAAATGTTCTTGTAATTCAGTTGTACCTGTGGCTTTGAGGTTATGTTACATAGGTTCAAAATAACTAGCAGAGTTGCGCAAAAATTATGTACCCTTTTTTATTTATTGCCAATTATGGGTATCACAATATTAATTTAGGAGTTATTTGACCTAGTTTGACAACAATAACCTTTAACCAACAGGTAGTGAAATGATGAGCATTGATGAAGCAGTAAGTTGACTTTTATTTTCCCTCCGGGGAATTACGTTTGAAATTAAATAATACATTTCCTTTTTTTTATATTATAATCAGACTCATCTTATGCCCATCTTAAAACTATATGATACATGGGTCGATCTTACTTGTTACTATTTCACGACTGCCATTCCGATAACGATAGAAACCATAGATTGATAGAAAACCAGATCGATTGATTGATCCCCGTCTGGAAATAAAACAAAATATCCAAACGCATTAATACTTAATATTTATAACAATGCATCTTAAAATCAATTTACTTTATAACTTTACATGTGCTTTTAACTGGACAAAATAGAACAAGCACAACCAAATATTTAATTAAGTGATTTTACAATTATACAATTATCATTCCACAAAACAAATTATATGAACATGACTAGGAATAAAACAGTGACATTTTAATATTCAAACAGTTTAAAACAATTATATAATTCAAAGTAAATCCAAGTTTTTACTTACAATTTCTACGGGGATTTGACATGTTGGTCGGAAGGCAGTTATAAGACTCAGACCGGCTAACAAAACTTAAAATACGGAGCTTGTCGTCTGCAACGCCAACTTTATATACTCTACCTATCTACAGGTAACGAACAACTTATATATATCTTAATACTTTGTTATACATTTGTATATTTTATTGATATCCCAATATCCGGTATAAATTTTTGATTTTTAAGGGTAATTATCCCCCAAAAACCGCGAAAAATCAAAATTTCTCAAAAACGGCTCTAACGATTTTGATTAAACTTTAGTCATTTGTAGAACTTTAGTCCTCCAACAAAATGACACCACCCGCATTTCTGTAAAAATTCGGGTTCAGAAATTACAGGACTTAAAACATCAAAAATTCAGTTTTTTTGATTTTTCATAAAAATACATAAATATAAAAAAATATTACTATTCACCACTAAAAAGAGCTCAAAAAACTAAATAATTTAGGATTTTGAATTACTATTCTATGATTGCTGGTTTCGGAGAAAATTGAAATTTTCATTTTGCGGTAAACGCAGTACGTTGTCCAATGTTATTCTTATGGGGAATACAAAAATTGTTATTTCTCTCTTATTTACTGATAAATTTCATTCAAAATTGATATGCTTGTCAATTTAGCTTTGACCAACAGAGAAAATTCGAAATATTTTGTCCCTTAATAACCCTGGGGGGGAATAGGGGGTATTTCCCCTCTTAAAACCACGAGTGTAGCAATGGATTCCGTAGTGCCTCCAAAGCAGGGATTTGGGTGGATGTTTTTTAAAACAACTTGTTTACAAGATTTTCTGTACATTCGACCGTGCTTTGTATTCTATATTTAGTAAATAAAAAGTAATTTATTCGTTAAAGTTGGGCTAAAAGGGAGAAAGTATGCGTCAGTTTCCTGATACCGTTTATTCTTCTTGTTTGACCAATATAAATTTTGTTGCACAAATCGTTTTGCTGGATTTTGAGGTAAATTTTGCAGACAGACAGACATTGCTTGTTACGTTATATGGTTTCATAGGCTAAGCTATCAAGTAATATGTTTCTATATTTTATACTATTTTAAGCGTAAAATTAATTCCACCTAACTGTTGCATTGCTCTGTTACAAAGAGCAATGACCTCATTTTAAAATGAATCATGTTTTGAGTTGCATTTGTTTCTGTGATGTTTTAAATTTTGTACGTGCATTATACAATGATTGAATTGCAAGTTACAATCGCAGAAAATCATACAGATGAAAGTGTGAAGCTTTCAATTTTGGCCTAACGATTACACAGCAATGTTTAAACTGTATAATATTTTGTCCTGTCTGGTCCTGTTAATATTGTGGAACTATCTACAGTTAAAAATAATCTTCTGCCCCTACTATTCTTATATATTATTGAGTTTCGGAAAATCTAGGCTTATTTTGAATAAGTTTAATCATGTTACATAACAATTTGAAAATAAATCTTGGAACCAATTTATTTATTTATTTACAGAATGTCATTACATCACACTTGGAAACTAAACCTTAGTGTTGTATATCTTAATATCTCTTTAAGAAGCCGACACAACTAGGGCGTATTTTAAGGTAAATATGAATGAATGATGAGGTGAGAATGGGTTAGATGTCTTGTGTAGCCTTGTTACTGACTGACACCATCTGATTCTTTAGCCAGGATCATTAATAGCCCAATGACCAATGGTAGCTTGATTCAGTATCGAACCTTCACAAAACTTTCTCAGGATCAATCTGGCGAACTTCATACTAAGCCAAACCACTGTAACTACATTTAAAGCCCTTTAGGATTTTTCTACACCATCAAATATCGTGTTTGCTATTGATGATCGATTTGGTCACCTCAGTCATGCCTATCTAGAGCCTAATGATATTTGGTGGTGTAGAAACATCCTAAAGGGTTTTTATGTAGTTACAGTGATTTAGTCTCATCTATCAGGTATTGTCAATCCATCCTCAGATAACCCAGAACTCAAGACACCCAACTGGACTCAACCCAGACACCCAACTGGACTCAACCCAGACACCCAACTGGACTCAACCCAGAGACCCAACTGGACTCAACCCAGAGACCCAACTGGACTCAACCCAGACACCCAACTTTTTTTGTTTAGGCTTACTCTTGTGGTTTATATGTTAGTAGAGCGCGGTTAAAATGTTTCAGTCGTTCGTCCCTCTGTTATTCATCCTCGAGTTACTATATAGTGAAATCCATAAAGAGTAAAAGTGAAATCATCATCTGTAGCGAAAAGGCTGAAGTTTGGGGGATTTATGCTAGCATATGTAGCCGGGGGAAGTAATAAGTTAATTATGTGGGGGAAAAGGTTAATTATAGGTTACCCATATGTAGGGTAAAAAGGGGGGAACTAAATGGTTAATTGGTGGACTAAATTATTGGACGTGCTGACTCTGCTAGTGACTATAAATAATGAACTGTGCTACCTAAATGGAAGTAAGACTGTCTTCCAAACCTGTGTTGAAGTACCGGTACCAAACTATATAATTGAACTGGAAAACGTGCTTGGGGGACCAGAGGCTCGGAGATCTTTTACCCGAGACCAGAAAGCCTACTTAGCCAGCTTTGATTTAATCTAAATAACTGTAAAGAAACTAACTAAGATCCTTCCAAAAACTGATATATCCTAAATCGGCAACTGAGGTTATTGCAATATTGATCTAGGCATGGTAACTAATCATTAAGGTAAATGAATGTATAGAAATACTGCAAGCTAATCAAAACTATGGATAATCCTCTGGGGAGTCTGATTAATTATGTCAAAACATGCTGAAAATTTAAACTGTTGCAAAGTGTTCGAGCCAAGCCCGAACACTACTATTTGTTCCTACATTCCTGTATCGGGGCGAACCTTAAGGGTTTCCCCTTAATAAACTGTTTAGCCAGCCATACTGTTTCTAAATTGCCCTATGCTTATAATAAAACTTATCGGTTGTGCGAATTTGGAGAGTTGAGGTTGAACACGTCCGTGGTGGGTGACGGTTGGATGAGGAAGGGGGAGAGGGCGCCGCTAAGCTGGATTTCGTTGACAAGACGGAAAAAAGTTGTTCGGTCTGTCAACGGCGCGACAGGCGAAATGCTCCAGGCAGTGGCTCCGCGACGGAGTTTCGCGTACTATATAAAATAGCGTGACGCTATGCGTCACAACCACCCCCCTTACGGCAAAAGAAAAGAAAAAGAATCAGTTTTGCTGAAGGTGTGAGGTTGTTGAGTGTTTTGAGTGGTTTTGGTTCGATTTGCCTCCCTCTATCGTGCTCTGGGTCCCGAGATGTCATGGTCCCGGTTTTAACTCAAGGGAAGCCGAGAACAGATGAGGAAAGGCGAAAACCCCTGACCAGTCCGGCTTCGACTTGGAACCTCGTTCGCAACGTTTGTTTGGGGAAACAGCTGATTGTTTTGGTTGACCAACCACGGCAGGGATCGGGATCCACCCCCCCTCGCGAATAGAGGAAGGTATGTTGGGTGCGACAGCTAAATTAACCTAACCTAGCAAACTTGTGACTACTGTGAACTTGGTACAGCTGAAACAGATAGTCGGAAAGCGACAGTAAAAGGGACGGACAACTGCACGCACAAAAGATGTTTTTTTTTTTTTTTTTTTTTTTTTTTTTTTTTAAGTTCAAAATCGCACAGAGGTGGAGAAGATAACGTAGTCTTTGGTGATGTTTTTTTGTTTGGGAGGTGTCCGAGAGGAGGTCTTGCTCCGTCAACGACTTGGCTGGTTCCCCGCTGACAAGTGATGGAGAAAACTGGAACAGCCGAGGATTGCAGGCAGCAGGGTGAGATGTGCTCCCAGCAGGTCCTGATCACCGCGTTGCTGTTGGTGTGGACAAGGCTGAGGCTCTGCTGGATCTGCCTTTGAAGATGTTGCCATCCTCTCGGAACTTGGTGTCGGAATATCACTTCTGTCACTTGGAGCTGATGATGTGAACTTGCGGTTGAGAAAATGTCTATTTTACTGTCCAAATAGCTGACACTGTCCAAATAAAGCACTGGTAACTGATATTGCTTGAAATCACTTTATTATTCTGTCTTTAAATAATATCATTTGGTTGTCGGTTGTACTGTTTAATGTAAATTTTTTGATTGTGCAGTTGTCGTGGTGTTACTTTAATAGTTGGGGGTATTAACTGTATTGATCGGTGATGATTGCTAAACAAAATTTTTTTTTTTTTTTTTTTTTTTTTTTTTTTTAAGGTGAACTGTCGTGGTGAAGGTGATGAAAGGTTGATCGCAAGGCGGCGGTCCGATAACTGACGGGTTGGTCATTTCCTAACTGGGGTACCGTGGGATTGTCCCATGTTTGGCGCCGGGTTACCAAGGCCAGACTGGTGAGGTCCGCGGAAACTGTTTCTGAAGTGAGTGAGAGTTGTGGAGTTTGAAAGGATCTGCAAAACTGTTGAAAACCCTTTTTTTGTATTTTTTTTTTTTTTTTTTTTTTTTTTTTTTTTTTTTTTTTTTTGCTTCGCATGCAGAAGAATTGCGCTTGCAATTATGCTGTGATGAGCGGTAATTTCAGGTGAGGATAGGTGCTTGTGGACTGTTTGTGGGAAAACAATCTTCCTAGTGCCCGGTTCTTACTTAATTGAGAAAAGTCCCGTTCCTACTCGTACTTAACATCGACGTTTGTTTTGGTATACCTATTACAACATAAAAATCTTTAACTTAACTACCCTCTGATCTTCCCCAAACTGTTCCTAAACCTAACTACTACTACTTTAGTGACTAATTAAGCTAAGAAGGCTGAAAATGAAACAAGGGTTACAATAGGAAAGAAATAGAGAAGAGTTTTGTCTCTCGGCACTCGACTGACGTCAGGTCGCCACAGAAGGTGCCACCACTGGGTCCTTTCCTGCGGAGGTAAAAAATGAATAAAACAAAAAAAAAGGTAACCATCCGCAGAAAGGTTAATCTCAATCAGAAAAAAAATTCTTTACAAGCCCCAGTGAGGGTGTCGGAGACGAAAAGGGGAGGGGAAAGATTTGGCCGACAACGCACGGGGGAGGACGTGTAGGGCAGCCCATCCTAGGGAAGGATACCCTGAGACTCACAGTCCCCCGGGCGTTGGCGGGGACAGCGACAGAGAGAGAAGACTTAACCTAATATCACTTTTGTAGAGCGTTTCTGGTCTGGGTAAAAGGTCTTTAATATTTTGGCTGAAAAAATCTTTTTAACTGTGAAACATGAGCGTTTCTAATGAACTTGCCTGTTGAGGGGTTTAACAAACGTGCGGTGACGGGTGAAGAAAATGACTCAATAACACAAGGTTTGGACCAGACAGGCAGCAGCTTTTTGTTGATTGATTCGGCAGCCTTGCTGAGGTGGTGTTCTCTGAACATTACCCAATCACCGGTCTTGTAGGGGTTGGGCAGTCTGTTCAGATCGTACTTTTGCTGCCTACGTTGCCTAGCCTTTGAGAGGTTCTCGACGGCCGTTCTCCACTCCTCGTTCGAAGATTGTTGGGAAGCATGGTCGTCGACTAGCCTGTCTAAATTCCAATGGAGTTCTAAGGGGTGGGAAATGTTCCGGCCAAGGAACAAACGGGCTGGAGAAACTTTGGTGGAATCATGACGGGCGGAATTGAAGGCTATCTGGAACCAGTGTAGCTCGTGGTCCCAGCGCTTTTGGTGCTGGTTGTGAAAAATTCGGATGGCTATCTTTATTTGTTTGTTTACCCTCTCGGCATGCGAGGGGTTAGGGTAGTATGGACTAGTGTAGATATGCTGGATGCCTAAGCCTAAACAAAGATTCTTGATTACTACTGATTTGAAATTTGAAACATTATCGGAGACTAAATATTTAGGGGGGCCAAAGATTGAAAAAACTTGCTTGGTGAGGACTGAAGCTGAGGTCTCTGCTTTAGTATTTTTTACTGGTATCATGAGGCAAAACTTGGAGAATGAATCGACCACAGTCAAAATGTATTTATTTCTGTTTAAAGAAAGGGGTAGAGGGCCAATATGATCAATAAAAATCTTTTCCCACGGCTGGGTCACGATTTCAGAGGCCAGCTTCCCAACCTTGGTGTTTGGGGCCTGCTTACACCGTTGGCACTGGACGCAAGTCCGAACCCTATCAGTGATGTAGGCTTTTAGATTGGGAGCCCAGAAAAAGGGTTCGATGCGGGCGAGGGTCTTGCTGATGCCCAGGTGTGCTGAAGTGGGCGACTCGTGGTAGTAGGAAAATAAAAGATCAAAAAGTTTGGTGGGGACAACTACTCTGGGCTTTGTTTGGTTAGGCTGACGGTAAAGAAGGGTATTGCTGTCTATTGAATAGTTTGGAGGCTTGTTTGCGGACCTAATGATCTTCCTGAGGTCAGGATCATCCAGTTGATGTTTGGAAATGTCCTTGAAAGCCTCAGGCAGGGAAAAAAGAGACAAAAGTGTTGGTTGTTGGATCGGGGGTGCTACAACTGTTGGTTCTACATTTTCAAAAAGTCTGGACAAGCAATCAGCAATAACATTGTCTTTTCCGCGAATGTGATAAATCTTAAACTGGAAGGAGTTAATGAAGGATATCCAACGGGCAATTTTACCCATCTGTCGGGGGTGATTGAGAAGCCAAGTGAGAGCCGAACAGTCCGAGTGAAGCTCGAACTCTCGGTGTTCCAAATATTGCTGGTATTTCTGTAGGGCAAACACTATTGCAAGGCATTCAAGCTGTAATGTGGAATAGTTGAGTTCATGCTTATTGAGGGCCCGGGATGCATATGACACTGGGAACAACTGATCACCATGGGGTTGAAGGAGGACCGCTCCGATTGAAGAGCCGGAAGCGTCAGTGTGCACTATGAATTGTTTATTAAAATCGGGCATACGGAGGATGGTAGAGGAAACTAAAGCTTTCTTTAAGGTTTGAAATGCTGCTACTTGGTCGGGGCCGAAAACAAAAGGAACTCCTTTCTTCTTTAAATGATTTAAAGGAATGGTAATAGTGGCATAATCCTTAATGAAGCGGGCATAAAAGGCTGTCATGCCCAAGAAACGTGATAACTGCTTGATGTTCTTGGGAGTGGGAAACTCATCTATGGGTCGAGTCCTCTCGGGATGGATTGAAATGGTGTGGTTAGAAAACACATGACCAAGAAACTGAATCTTATTAGACGCTACAGTGATCTTTTCCGGATTGACGGTGAGTCCGGCGTCACGAAGGCGTTGAATCACTAACCTGACCTTTTCCAGGTGGTCTTCAAAGGTTGAATCACTGTAGACGCACAAGTCATCGAAAAAGTTGTAAACATACTGGAACTTTATATCGCCAAAAATCTTATCTATTAAGGAGGTGAGAACCATACTGCCAGACGCAAGTCCAAAAGGGAGAAAATTGAACTCATATTGAGCCCAAGGAACAACAAATGACGTAAATTGCTTTGACTCCTCATCAAGGGGGATCTGGTTGTATGCCGAGTTCAAGTCAAGGAGCGTGAACCACCGAGCTTGGCCTAAGTGTTGAAAAGCGCTTTCGATCGTGGGCATGGGTGTAGCGTCGAGTTCTAAAATGGAATTAAGATTTCTGTAGTCGACTACCATGCGTGTTTTCCCACCCTTTTTGGGAACTAAAAAGGCAGCTGAGGCATACTGGGATGTGGAGGGTCTAATCACTCCCTTCTGAAGCAGATCGTCGATGTGTTGTCTCATAAGTTGGAGTTTGGGAGGGGCGTACTGATATGGTTTATTGCGGACAATTTTACTTTCTTTGATCCTGATGTGGTATTTTAAAAGATTTGTGCGGCCCAACTTGCTAGTTATCGTTTCGGGGAACTGAGAAAGCAACTGAGTGACTGACTGACGCTGTTGGGGATTTAAGTTCTCCCCCATACTGACTGGATGGTCCGGTTGCTCAACAATCGTGGAGCAAATGAGTGGAAAAGTTGTGGGTGAACCAGGTGATCCATAGGGAAAGCTAAGAGTGTGTGTGAACATGTTAATTACTGCCTTGGTCTTTGTCAAAAAGTCAGAACCTATTAAAAGCGGGACTGGTAAATTATCAGTAACAAAAAATGGGAAAGTCCAGGAAAGATGATTTATTTTAAAGTGGACCCTGACTGAGAAATTGAAATTGATGGGTTCGCCAGCGGCAGAAATGGCTGATAAAGATGTCGGATGTCTGCTGACCACTGCTTTGGTATGACGCTTTAAGAGCTTGTAAGTATCGGAGGACAATAAACAGAATGAAGATCCGGTATCTATCAGTGCATCTTTAAATAATCCCTTGAAATCCAGTGTGACGTGGCACAGATCATTGGTTGGAATGCTTGGGGAACCTTTGGGTTTATTAGGCAAGTTTTGCTTACCGGGCACCTGCTGCACAGATTGTACCAGGGGAGGGGCCGAGGCGCCTAACGGTACCCCCCTCTGGCGTTTCCCTGACCCTGACCTTGTGAACCGAAGCCTCGGTTTGAATTGAATTGTTGTTGTGGCTGGTATGTCCTAGGTGGTCGCTGTTGATTTTGGTGAAATGGAAATTGTGGGATGCGGGGTGTGGATAGTTGATTAGAGAAATTCGAAAAGTTGCGGTTGTCATATCCTGAAAATCTTTGATTTCCCTGTCGATAATTCGGATTGTTACCGGGGGTCAAGCCCGAATGCTGGTTTTGACGGTAGCCGACACCGAGCTGCGTGGTCTCTGGTCGCGAGACGGCCTGCCCCTGTTCCAGCGCGCGGACCACCTGAACCCTGGGAGCCAAGGCCAGGAGGTCTGATAAACTACACGCGGCCGGAAAGGCGGCAAGAGCCGCCCGCGTTGGTGCATTCAGACCATTCAGTACGGTGTCAAGCACATCGCGCTCTGAGAAGTTTGAAATCAAAAGGGATGCCGCGGCGGAAATGCTATCCACAAATTCGGGAAGGGACTCTAAATGTTGCTGGGCCCTGTAAACCATCGTGGTGACCATAGCGTGCCTGACCTGTGCTGGGAGAAAAAAATCCCTTACACCTACAACTACCTGTTCTAAACTGACACGATCGGCGATTCCCTTTAGCCAAAAGGCCCTTAGCTGTTCCGCCGTGCGGGGAAGAACCGCCAACAAAATATCCTCGTCAGCAAACAAACCCAATTTGGTAATTTTGGCAGCCGAAATCAAGAACTCCACCAACCTACGTGGCTCGGCACCAGTAGTCAGCGGCAACGCCCTAACAAGGTCGTCTAGGACCTTCATCTTACTTTGAATTGCGCGGGGAGGGGAACGACTGCTGGCCATGGCAGAAGCCACTTGCTGCCCTACGGCAATCGCGGTATCCTGGACCAACTGGGCCCAATCCACCTTAGGTGAACGTCCACTGTCGGTATTCTGGATCGCGGTGTCGTGAGGGGCACTAGGGTTTGCGTCGCCGAACTGTTGATTTCCCGCAAGGGGCGTCATTACCGGCGTCGACTGAGAGGACGTTGTGACCGTGGCCGCGCCAGTGGCTGTTAGGACAGTGGGTGCAGTAGTGGTGCTTCCGTCCTGAATTGTCTTTTCATCGGTTTCGGTTAGCGAGACGGTGACTGGGCAGGTCAGATCCGGCCTGGAATTGGGGGGCAAGGGCTCGGATCCGCCATTCAACTGAAGAGTTTTCAGAAACTCACTCAAGAGGGACCTATTAACTGACAGGGTCGTTGAAGGTGCAATCCCTAAAATGAGACATTGATCAGTCGCGTCCTGAGCATTGAGAGTAAAAACCCAGGAAGTGCCTGCTGGCAACTCCTCGGGCGAATATACCCTTGAGGGCATTTTGTCTAAAAACCAGGAAAACTACAAAGTGAGAAAAAAAATTCTAACACAAAACACCTACTGCCTATGGGTATCCCTTATCAAGAGTCGTTGCTCAAAAATTCAAATTGCGCAAAAAGGGTAACCCAGGCAACGCGCCCAACACAAGAAAAGAGGTATTAATTAATTTATTTTTTTTTTTTTTTAATTTTAATCCGGAATCCCAAAAAAAATCCCATTAATTTCCAGAAAGGAAAAACAAATTCCTAAATGATTGGAGGTTGAGCAATTGCAAAACAATTGGCCGTAACAGACTTTCCCTGGAGCATAAAATTGCTGTTCGTTGAAAACCATTTACAAAAAAAATCTACGTCGGCATTGGTGATAAAGAGTTTTCTATTACAGGAATCAACTCTATAAATGCATCGTTGTTGAAATGTATTCCATCACGACGCATTGATTTCCCATAATAGGCATGAAAAAATCGGGTGCGATTTAATTCGGCGGGGAGGTCTATCACTTTGACGAAGTGTGATCGTAATGTGAGCAAAAACCTATTTATTTTATGTAAAATGGTAACTGCTGGAGTGTATTTTTCTATCCGTGGATAACACGGCAATGTTGTAAAAACAATGACCATCCTTGGATATAAACGCCGTATCAGTCTCAAAAAAGACAAAAAGGAATCCTTGAAAACTGTAATATCTACGTTTGCCAAAAAATCGTTTGTACCTAAGAAACATAACAAGGGAATATGCGGCTGTATGGCTGAAACCTTTAACTTAACAAAAGACTTAAGATCAGATACTCTTGCTCCAGAGATGCTCCGAATTAAAATTGGCCGCAAACTCCCAGTTAGGCCAGGATTTGCTCGAGAAAAATTGTAAAAACGGGCGGCATATGAGTCGCCAAGGACCTGAACACTAATCGAATTACTTGCTTGGGCCATAAATAAATTAACAGTGAAGGGAAAACCCAAGCTACGCCGACCGACACTGGAAGGTGTCTATTTGTGAAATGAAAGGAAAAGGTCGGCCCCTAATGTCCCGTATTTAACTTACAAAAGAAAACAAATGAGCATGAGCTATTCTAAATTTTCCCCAAATGTAAAATTCGGTTCCCAGAACAAGTAACTGCACACAAGCAAAAATAAAATTGGTTAAAGTCCTGGTTTGACTTCAGTTAAACTACTTGAAAAGATTTTACTAGCAAAAAAGGTGCAGCGCTAATCCATTGGCCGCCCAACCAGACGTTAGCTGTAGGTAAGCTAAGTTCAGCACAAGAATTAGTGGCGAGTGACGTAGTTCTGACGTAGCGTGACCGGCCAGAGAATCGACCAATTTATAAACACTAGCCCCGACTGAATTACAGGAGGCACATTGTTGTTCAAAATGCATAATTATAAACCCATTTGGCACAAGGAAAAAGAAAAAATATATTCTACAGTACGTTACATTAATGCCTTGTTGTAAAATGCCAGCTGTACCAAGCCAGAATTCTGACTTAGCCTAAAAGTGAACCGAGTTGAAAACCAACTGAAATGCAAAATATAAACTGAATTGACTATGGGTACCCATGTTAAACATGTCCTGAGAACCTATTCTACAATTGTATACCATAAAAATCTAGCCTAAAGGGTTTTACTGATCCAAAATTAGCAAAAATATGCCTACTGCAAAAACCGCTAGGCCCTAAAAAATTTTACTATTGTCAGACTTTGGCCCTGTATTTCTGGCCTACTGAATACTTACACTAAGAGAATATTATTGTTACTAGGGATGACCAATAGTGTGAGAAAATATATTCACATAATCTTAAAGACAAAATCACATAATACAAAGAATAAATTAAACACTGGACCAACACACACCACAGATTGTAGCCACAGACTAACAGTTGCAAAAGATGAGGCTGTAGCATGATAATTATATTTTATTGAATAAATAAGTAACATAAAAAACAGTCACTGAATTTAACACATAGCAAGGTGTTAGCTTTAACTATTGAAACTGGTCTTTATTAGTAAAACAAAACAAAACACCTTGGCTTTGGCCAAATGCCATTCTAATTGTAATAAAAATTGGGTTATGGCCGTTATACCACCATACCTGAGACCTGTACCCAATACATTTTTTATAGACCAGATGTGCCTCTTGCTAGGCTTACAAATTAAAAATCAGAAACACTGAATCACATCACTGAAACACTTTTACTGCTGCCTAGGCCTGATGAGTTGCGGATTCTCACTGAAATACAAAACAGAGCAAACAAATACAAAATCCTACCTAAGACACACTATTTTCCCTTGGTCACCCTAGTTTGATAAATTTAGAAAAGGTTTAACCTCAAAAATTGTGGGCAAGGACCCCTACCTTCCTGGTGTCAGTCTAGCATTCTAAAAAATTCTGATATGGGACATAACCTCCCCAGAAGATTGATCAACTAAATCCTAAGTTTTCTAACCTACTGAAAACCAAAGCTGCCTAAAGTTCTCTGGTCCTAGGCTTAAGCCTGCTACCATATGTAGCGAAAAAGCTGAAGTTTGGGGGATTTATGCTAGCATATGTAGCCGGGGGAAGTAATAAGTTAATTATGTGGGGGAAAAGGTTAATTATAGGTTACCCATATGTAGGGTAAAAAGGGGGGAACTAAATGGTTAATTGGTGGACTAAATTATTGGACGTGCTGACTCTGCTAGTGACTATAAATAATGAACTGTGCTACCTAAATGGAAGTAAGACTGTCTTCCAAACCTGTGTTGAAGTACCGGTACCAAACTATATAATTGAACTGGAAAACGTGCTTGGGGGACCAGAGGCTCGGAGATCTTTTACCCGAGACCAGAAAGCCTACTTAGCCAGCTTTGATTTAATCTAAATAACTGTAAAGAAACTAACTAAGATCCTTCCAAAAACTGATATATCCTAAATCGGCAACTGAGGTTATTGCAATATTGATCTAGGCATGGTAACTAATCATTAAGGTAAATGAATGTATAGAAATACTGCAAGCTAATCAAAACTATGGATAATCCTCTGGGGAGTCTGATTAATTATGTCAAAACATGCTGAAAATTTAAACTGTTGCAAAGTGTTCGAGCCAAGCCCGAACACTACTATTTGTTCCTACATTCCTGTATCGGGGCGAACCTTAAGGGTTTCCCCTTAATAAACTGTTTAGCCAGCCATACTGTTTCTAAATTGCCCTATGCTTATAATAAAACTTATCGGTTGTGCGAATTTGGAGAGTTGAGGTTGAACACGTCCGTGGTGGGTGACGGTTGGATGAGGAAGGGGGAGAGGGCGCCGCTAAGCTGGATTTCGTTGACAAGACGGAAAAAAGTTGTTCGGTCTGTCAACGGCGCGACAGGCGAAATGCTCCAGGCAGTGGCTCCGCGACGGAGTTTCGCGTACTATATAAAATAGCGTGACGCTATGCGTCACACATCCATTAACAGTAACATTTGAGGGGGTTGGACCTCTTTCTCTAAAAGCCGATGTGTGCTTTACAAATGAAAAATGCCATTGATGTTGAAATACAAAAATAAAAAGAGCAATGGAAATAAACAATTATTGGTGATAGGTTCATGAAATAATGACGTGATTCGTTACAGGTGTGGAAGCCACGATGTGATCCAAAACTGGAGAAGCACCTGAGAACTACGCCGTGTGTCGTGGAGCCTGCGTTCTGTCTTCCGCAGGGGCAAGACTCCGCGCTGGACCCTGTCTCTCGGTGGCGAGCGGCCTTCCTCAGGGAACAACACTTGCGGAGAAATCTACGGCAGGGGAACCGCGTAGAGGTGGAGAAAGACGGAGACGACTTATCGCGTGGATTACAATTTGTTTTGAACGACCATCTAGTGTACTTTTACCGGAACCGTATCAAGTTGTGGAACGTGAGGACTGTACCGCCTACGATAGTGGCTGTTGCAGACTTACACCACAACATCAGCAGGGAATTCTGGGTGGAGTTTGAAAAGAAGCGGTCGTTAATTTTTCTCACTCACGTCAATTTCGTGGTAGTCGTTAAAGTGGACCTGTCACAGGACAGAGTCGGGGTGAGGCAAATGTTCGTCTTTGATGAAACCGTGAAAGTTCCGGAGAATTTGTGTGGACAAACAAAATGTAGCAAGAGATGCGCGCTGGACGTTTACAAGAGGGCGCATTTTCCAGTGACTGATCTCAGGATGAAATCGTGCGTTGTGACAAGCAACTTCCTAGGGTATAATCCCGTCGATGGTAAGAACGTAATTCACATATGGGATTCAGAAAACGGGGTCAAACGAAAAGAAGAACCTTGCCCCCTCAGTGAAGACGGTTTTCAGATTTTCGCGTTTTCGAATTCTGCGTCGTCTGAGGACGTACTCGTTATTGCCAATAAGTATGCAGACGGTGGCGACTGTGTTTACTATTTTGTTTACGATGTGAAACAACTGAACTTCTTGCCATTCCAGGAGAAACTTTCGCCCGTCGATCACTTTAAATTTTACCCGGCCGGCGTAATAGTAGACGGTTATGTCGGCCTATGTTTTCCTACAAACACACTTAAAATTTTCAATTACCGTACTTCACATAAGCTGTTCACGTTTGATGAAGTATCATTAGGTACTGTATGCAACATAGACGACGGTTTCCTATTCACAAGCGACGTCACATTACTTGCGGTTTTTCCGAAAAGGAACGTAATCAAAAATGTAGTCGATTTCGATTTGGATGCTTTCATTAGTCATGGTAACAATATTGTTAGTGTTTCACCGAACGAATCGACTTCTAAAGAGTTATGGAAAGTAGGTAGACTGTATAGCCTAAAAATAGACGTTCCTTACTCTTGGTTGTATGCCAATGAAGCCTGTACGAGGGCAGTGTATGTAAGAGAAAAAATCAAAAACAAGCCGTGGTATTATCACAACATAGACGATGAAGAAGAAGGAAGCAATATTATCTACTTTTGGTGACGTTTTCTCACCGCAAATGCTAGTGCGTTTTCTATGGGTGTTTTCAGAATTGATAACCAGCGAGGTGATGTAGAAAATAGGTGAGATTTTCTCATTTATATGTACGTGAACACACTTTACTTGACAATTGAATGAAATGTTGCTCATCAGTGAAGAGGGAGATAATGAGGTTATTACTTAAATTGTGAAATCAAAATCTCAAGCCAGGGCAGACTTGGTTACGGTACATCCATTATGAATTAGCTACCGGTACTTATTTAATCAACAATTTCCTCCGAGTATCCTTTTGATTGAATTTATACCAAAGAACACTTAGAATTTGGCGATCTGTAATTTTGCATGCCTTATTAGTGAATTTCCTATGGAAAGTGAACTATTAGCATGACCCGCACGGTGAAACTTAAGCCCGGGACCACCATAGAAGTTCCTAACATGACCCCCTGAACACGTTTTGGGGGGGTCGTTAAATATATATATATATATATATACATATATACAATTCTAAATAGATTTAAAATACCTGAGTACCCTTTTAAATTAATGACACGTGTTTCGGCTATAATGTCATGTTCACAGTATCTTAACTCTTCTATACTTAACCTATAATTTAAATACCCCCGTCGCAGCAAACCTGCGTACTCAGCGAATTTCCAATGCATTTATATGTTTCTCACTCCTACATAAAGCCACTTACCAAGTTTCACAAAAATACATTTATAAATAAGTGATTTATAACATTTTATTTATTCTCCATAAGAATAACATTAGGACTGAGTACACAGGTTTGCTGCAACGAGGAAGATAAAAAATGAGTTTTTATGCAATTATCAATATAACTGAACCGGGTGAAGCTATATTACCAAGTTGTATTAATTTATATTCATAATTAAGGAAGATATAAAACTTTACATATTCTCATAAGAATAACATTAGGGCTGAGTATGCAGGTTAGCTGCTACGGGGACAATCAATAACAAATTTATTTTTTGTACAAATATCAATGTACCATTACAACATGAAGCCACATACCAAGTTTCATCAATATACATTCATAAATAATCAAGATATCAAATTTGATTTATTCTCCATAAGGATAACATTGGACAACATACTGTGTTTAGCACTTTGAATATATCTGCAACGGTTGGACGTAGAATCACAATTTAAACACCAAAATGATTGTTTTGTGGAGCTGAATTGATTGGTAAAAGCGAATGTTAAGATTAAAGTAAAATTAACTGAGGAAAAGCCAAAAACCTTTTTCCTATAAGATTAACATGGGAGATTTTATGAGCAGGTTTTTTGGATTTTTCCGCAACCACTTAACCTAGGTTAATAATTAAAAATACTATATTATTGGTTTTTTCAAGCTCTATAACATGGTCAAAACCAAAATTGTTTTAAAAATTGTAGGGTGAAAAATGCAAAAAAACTGATTTTTGGAAAATTTAAAAACCCCATAAACCCCCCTTTTCCCATGGTCTGATTTTTCTGGTTTTCAAACTTAGTCATAAATGTCATTTTACACATTTGAGCCAAATATCATTGGAATCGGACGTTTTTTACTCAAGTTATCGCATTTACGAACATATATATACACATATATTTATAAATTTGAACGAATAGTGTTTTTTGCTTCTGGGGACCTCAAAACAAAAAGTTATCATGGTCTCGGGCTTAAGTCTCACCATGAGACCTACGGTAATAGCTTCTTCCCTACAGAGGAAATCCGCTAAAAATACAAAACATAACTTAAATGTGTATACACTCTAGCGGTCACATTTATTCTCCGATTTACTTGAAATTTGGTAGGGACGTTCCTTTCTATAATCAATTGGGCAAAACAATCGGAAAACTCTAAACCCCTTTTTTGAGGATTAATCTTTCCAATTTCGAGATGTTGGGCCCAAAAAGGGTCAGAAAAGCCCCGTATTTAAAGTTAATGCATGTAAAAAGATGGGAATTAGTGAGAGCGAAAGTTTTAAGCCCTTTATCGTCATTCTAGCATACATATTTACCGAGTTATTAAAGAAAATGTGGTTCGACTAAACACAGTACATTGTCTTATGGGGTTTTTATATTAAAAAGTATGTTATTCATTTGTTGGTGTATTTGTATCATCCCCATCAACCTGGGGCCTACTTTAAAGCCTGACTGGACATTCTCCCAACCTTATAATGCGCAAAATTGTAAACCAGGAGCATCAGAACAGCCAAAAAATTGATGTTTTCAGATTTCAATAAATGTTAACGTCTAGTTTGTCTTTACAACTAAAATTAACAATTCGAGACTCGCTGTCATCTTTAACGCACGCTAGGATTGCATCGAGTTGTCCACACTGTAAATTGACGGGTCCGAATAACCAGTGTTTTTTGTCTGTTGATATTTACACCTACTAAGCCTCTGTAATATTTTTAGAAAGAAGGTGAACTCCTTGCGATATGGTACACCTAGCATTTCACTCATTGAAAAGAGACATAAATCAATATTCAGCCTTTCATTGAGCTGTTGTGCTGTTGGACACCGATGTTGCTCTTATGTGAGGCATCGTAAGGTTTTTTATTTAAATTTACTATAGCCTGTTGTATATATTGTAACATTATTTAGTTGAATTAATTTTTTACCAATAAAGAAACATTTTACCTCTCTTCTTTTTTATTATAACCTTTCCTTTTTGGTCTTAGGTATATTTAAGATTCAAAACCAGGGTAAATTATATTAACAATGTTTACAACTATCTTAACTATAAGGTAACTCTAGAATCTGTAAGGGCTGTGATTGTTAGTTTTTGTACCCTATTTAAATTGCTTAGGTCGCGATTGCAACGCTTTAGCCCTGATTGTTTAAGAAGTTTAAATCATCTCGTATCTCTTTTCACATAATAATTTGATAACATCTAACACTGCATTTGGGTTTTGTTGCTACGGCAGTTTAAGGAAGGTAATTTATCTTCCTCGGATGTAAAATATTATATTCCCCACCATATTCTAATAATTGGCAGTCATTCTGCAAAATTTACAAAATTGTTAACATTTTAGGCAAACAAGATTACCGCGAGGAAACCGTAAATGGAAAATAGTAAACAAATTTACGTCTTCATGCACTTAAAAAGTTGGCGTTTGCTGAAGATAAACTATGCGTTAAAAAACAGAATTAACTATTTGAAGTGGGAGATAATTTAATATTAATACTTTTATAGAGATACACATTTTATGCCCGGGAAAATTCTAAAAAATTCGTGCTGCAAAAGTTTCCTATAACTTCCATTCAAAATCTTACAATTTTAAATTTGAACACCATCAACAAGGAACAATAAAAAGACAGCAATTTCAAAACACGTTTTTATTATTTTCATTAAAATTTTAATACAAAAAATTATGTCATACTTTTGTTGTAGGTAATAAATGAAATTAGCTTAGTCACAGATGAACAGTGAACATACATTCTCCAATCACTCTAGTACAGTACAAACATAACGGAAGCTATTGTACAGGTGGGAGCAGGGAATACAAGGTGTTCACGAGGACAGTTACCGACTTAACAAATGGAGTAAAAAACATCAAATAGCAGAAAGATGAGGAAGGAACAGTTTGAAAAAGGTTCTAGGAGGGTAAGGACAAAATAGAAGCTATGGAACAGATTCTGCAAGAGGGACTAGGTTTCGACACCCAATTTCCCAGGAACTGTCTCATAATGAGTAAACCATTTGTTTTAAATGAGTGATGGCAAATGTTCGCAATAATTTCTTAAAATAAACTCACCATCACCGATATTAAATTTCAAGTTGAAACTTTTATCATACTCAGGAAAAACAACTTTCAGAAGATAAATGGTAGTAGAATATCACTCTTAAAGAAATCCTCTATATCGCAAGGTTCTAAATTTTGTTGTCATCACAGTTAACACAACTTGATTTGGTACTTTGGTATTATACGGATGCCACTATTTTTGGAGGTTAAATTTTTACCGGATACAAAGGATAACTACATAATTCAAAAAAACGTACTTTTATTGACTTACTGTATAAATTTTACATCATTCTGATGAGCGGTCTTTGTGTTGTGCCTCCCAAAAGGCAGCGATGTCCGCTAGGATCGTGTTGAATGCGTCGAATGCGATCGCCACATGTACTCCGCCAAATATACAGCGCGCTGCGGCAGTTATGTTAGGATGGGTTATCATAAAAATACGTACGGTTTCCTCTTCATTTCGAGGTAAATCCCACACCAAAAGAACGTCACTCATTATGAAAACAAATGTAACGTAGTGACGGCAATAAATCACTCATGACACTGACCCAGATACAGGCGGTGACAGGTGATGCACGCGCTCCGGTCAACGACCTGACCTTGGCCTATTTGGAGGGGGTTTGGCGGCCTGAAGTATGACTCATCAGGTATCATTCAATTCGTAACGAAACAAGGAAAGTCCTACAATCATTTTTATGATAACCCATCCTAACATAACTGCCGCAGCGCGCTGTAAAAGGGTGGCATCCGTATAATACCAAAGTACCCTTGATTTCTTCGGATATAAAATAATGGACTTTTCAAGTACAACCCGTTACGATGCATTTCAGAGTTCGAGAGCCAAGGAAGAATTTACTTTTGGATCCACAGAAATTGAGTTACGATGAATCGGGTTGCGGATTAAAATTTTAAAAGAGACTCAACTTTAAGACACTAATACGAATTCTGTGAAATTAGCTGAAACATGATCAGGAATAAACTGTACAAGTGGAAACAACTCGGAATGGAGCTAAGGTGGAAATGTCCGGCTGAGTGATACCGAGCCCTTACCCCCACCCTTTGAAAGGTGACGAAGCTCTCAGGTCGACAGTATCGTGACAGCAACACTGACAATGTGTGTGAAAGTTTAGGCGATAAATGCATGCGGCAGTATCAACTTGCGAACCTCCGAGTAAAATTGGAAGGTGAGAAACTTTACTTACAAAATTAAAAATGTTATCTGAATGGTGGATATTAATCACCACTGATTATTTGTGAGTACCGGCCTACCACCTAAAAGCCCCGGGTTCAATTCCCAGTGAAATCCAGACGACTTTTGAAATTCATGCCACCGTGCTTTGGAAGGCATATCCTGTCGGTCTCGGCTACATAAGTCGACAGGTCATGGCAGAGGCACTAGCGCGACCTGAAACTCTGGCAACAGACCTTGGCCAGAAGGTTACACTAACTACTTTTTAATGATTATAAAAGGTTATTCGGTGTTTCGGTACCTGGTCTTGTCGTCAGTGTGAGAAGAATATCTAGAACATAACAAAATCAGTGGCACAGTCCAAGAAAAGCTAAAACAGATAACTATAAAGCGGTTAAAATAATAATGTTTTATTTGGCTGCCTTTACAGTTTTCTACTTTAGTATTTTACTGTGTTGTGCCACTTATTTTTTAGGTATTCTTCTCCCCTGAAGAGATCAAGTTCCATGTCCCGCAACGTCATGAAACTTGTTTTCTAATCGATGATGTCAAATGTCTGCAATTCCTAAATAACACAAACTCACGATCGCCAACAGTAAACTTTAAACTCAGTAAAAAGTTTTTTATTTTTTGTTAGAAAACAATTTTTACCCAACACTGCTTATTCACAGAAGAATTTTTTCTGATAACAAAAACATTAGGTGAAGTTAAAATATGTATGCTCGAGTGCTACCCGAATATGAAAGGTAGTGGACAAAAATTGACAGAGAATTAGTTGGTAACGGCAGTGCATTGTCTTAAAAAACTCATTCTGAAATTAAATTTATCTACCTTCGATTTCAAATATTATATTCCCCACCATATTCTATAATTGGCAGTCGTTCCGGAAAGTTTACAAAATTAACATATTAAGCAAACAAGATACCGCCAGGAAACCGTAAATGAATTTACGTTTAATCTTTTTTGGTCCCTACAATCAAACTGAATGCTACTGCTGATTGGATATAGGCTAATAAAAGCATTGATAAAAACGAAGCTTCCTATGATAACTTCAGTCTTAAGACAAGGAAACGTTCACACACATTGGATCGAATAGAAGTAGTTTGGGTGGCCCTTACACTACACTACATCACACTATGTACAACATCGGTATGTATGTTACAGTCATAAAAACACTAAGGCAAAACCTATCTACTGTCTGTCCACAATTAGTTGGCTCGATAATTTCACAACAAATTAATCACATTTGTTTTTCAGTACTATATTGAATGTCGCTTTTAGTAATCGATCGAAGTTAAAAAATATTTACCGCCAACTAAGTGTGGACAGCTGTAATTATAAATATCCCCCACAGTGACATATAAACACCTATATATAGGTAGATTACTAGTGACGTCTTGCCTAAAAATTGGGTTTTCTGGAAACCTCATTTTAATCGCTAATGGGCAATATCTTAGAATTTATTCGTAATAACACCGACGTTTCATATACAAAAATTGACTTGAAATTATATTGATCCCAGTTAGCTGGTTCTCACAATATTTTTAAACACCAGTTTTTATAACACTGAGTAAGGTTTTTAGTTTATAATTTACATTTAAAATATTCAATCGCTTCTCGTTTTGATCGCAAAACGACTAATAGTTATTCGAGTGCACCCTACTTTCGAGGAACATAATGTACATTGATGTAAGACAGTTGGTCTTAGCGGATATCTTGTGTTGTAACTCTAACACCTATCTTTGAGTGTTGCACAGGTTTCTGATAACCAAACTTACTTTGCGAACAAGCTCCTCTAATTGACCTGAAACCAGTTTAAAGCTACGAAAAGACAACAGAGTGGAAATCAAATTTTATGACCTTCCAGTGTACATGTGTTAATTTGAGTAAGATATATCAACTTTCCCCCAACATTGTATCTTCACCAAAAAGCCGTTGAACAAAAATTGTGTGTCGCTTCAAAATCTAATCTACTGATCTGCTAAACTACGTACCGTCTGCTCGATTTGCATCGGTTTGTAAACATCTTGAGTTCGTTCAACGATACAAAATTACTTGTATATAATACAAACTAAAAGATTTGATACCAAATGGATAAATGTTGATTTTCATCGCAGCTAGCTCAAGCTGCATGAAGGTGGAATGCCATTATATCTGTGAAGATCATATGCATTGATAATGTAGTACAGTGGAACCTCTATTAACCGTCACCTTCCGGACCGGGACTGTGACGGATAACTGAATAGACGGATGATAGAAACATCATATTATAAACGTGTTCAGTAACTAAATTTTAAAATGTTTGGCAGACAAATGAAAATAAACTGTGTACAAAAGGATAATATTCCCACTACATACATATTTATGTTGTTTGAAATAATATAATAGCTCATACAGATGTTCAGACACTGCCGTATGGCGCAAATCCTGAGTCTAATAAATAGTAATATTCTCATAGACGGACGACGGATAACAGAGAGTGACGTTTTAAAGAGTGACGGTTGATCGAGGTTTTACTGTAATAGTAATCAAAATGTTTTAGTAACTAAACTTATGTGTTCACAAAACCAAAAATTTTTGTTAATCATCAAACTAGACATTAAGGATTGTAATTACAGTTTCCCTCACTATTTCATAGTTGCTTATATGTGATGACTAGTTTTTTATACCGTAATGATTTTATTACCTTAAAACTTTCGCTGCGTTAAACATGTTTAAACATGAAACTCTCCATTGTTTCAATGTTAAGCTGTGTCGATCCCAGGTATCCCGCACAAAGTAGTAATGGCTGCAGCGAACCAAAGTACAAGAGTAACTCGTAATACAACTTTATCGACAAAGCACAGTATTATGTCAACGATCTGATTTACAATATTTCAGTTTTTACCACCGTAGATTAGGCAGGTAAAGAAATTAAATGAACAAATCCAAATATTTTGGATTTGTTTATAAGATTTTCTCTGAAAATTACTTAAAATGGCAATAAGTATCTCACTAACGATTAGTGTCTTGGACTTTGGTTCAAGAGGTCACGGGTTCAATTCCCGGGGTTTTCAAACAAATTTGAGGGGTCTGTACTGCTTTCCTTTAAAACCGGTTGTAGTGTCCTCTTGCTAAAAATTTCACTGGCATCAACACACAACAATATGATTTTTCTCATTTTTATTTAATTCCAAACCAATATTGTTTGTTGACTTTTGTGGAAAATGCAAAAACTGTCGAGAAAGGTTGTGTGTATGTGTGGAAATCTGGTATGTATAACTCAACACACTGACAATGCTTCCGCAAATTTCATAAAAAAAATCGATAGATTACCTTTCAAACTAAATCAATATATGGTACTTTGGTATTATACGGATGCCACTATTTTTGGAGGTTAATTTTTACCGGATACAAAGGATAACTACATAATTCGAAAAACGTACTTTTATTGACTTACTGTAAAAATTACAGTCATTCATTCTGATGAGCGCTCTTTGTGTTGTGCCTCCCAAAAGGCAGCGATGTCCGCTAGGATCGTGTTGAATGCGTCGCCGCCGCTAGCAGCCACACCCGATCGCCACATGTACTCCGCCAAATATACAGCGCGCTGCGGCAGTTATGTTAGGATGGGTTATCATAAAAATACGTACGGTTTCCTATTCATTTCGAGGTAAATCCCACACCAAAAGAACGTCACTCATTATGAAAACAAATGTAACGTAGTGCACGACAATAAATCACTTATGACACTGACCCAGATACAGGCGGTGACAGGTGATGCGCGCTCCGGTCAACGACCTGACCTTGGCCTATTTGGAGGGGGTTTGGCGGCCGGAAGTATGACTCATCAGGTATCATTCGATTTGTAACGAAACAAGGAAAGTCCTACAATCATTTTTATGATAACCCATCCTAACATAACTGCCGCAGCGCGCTGTATAAGGGTGGCATCCGTATAATACCAAAGTACCCAATATATAGCCAAACTGTACCAGAAACATTAGAGAAAACCACAAATCTGACCCCCGTGAACCATTTACACGGCTGAAAGGTTTCGATGAGAATATTGGAGGAACTTTTATTGCAACAACCCCTTCTAATGTCAAAGATTAAATAAATAAGTGTCACGTTATAACACGTTTTTAAAGATTGGAATTTGATCAGCTGTGTGATTTAATAACTGTAAATAAAACTGAAATCAGGGGAACAAATGACGCTTGTGATCCGCGTAACGATTTGGTTGTCAAAAAGCTGGCAACATTTGAAGATCTAGACAATAATGTAACAAGATCCAAGCAATGCAGTTTGGTCAACTCATCAAAAGCTTCTAACCTACCAATGAAAATCATCGTAATTATGCGAATACAATACATTAATCGTACGATTACGTAATACGAATGACGGGTTCTAGCGACGACTACGAAACAACTAAGTGAAAACAAAGATTTAACAAACTAAAGGATTAAGTTACAATAGGCTAGGAGAAGTATTGTACATCTTATATTTACAATCGGCTAACATAACATTAAGAATTAATCGTAAATATAAAGGTCTTCGATTATGGTACATTTAAAACTAAAAACTTAGTAACAAGAATTATTTTATGTAAATAGTAGACAACTGAAAAGTGATTCTGTTTAAATTAACGTTAATAGTGATTTTATTAAAATTACAAAATTAGCAACAATTAAATAAAGATTAAGCCTACTCTTAGAAAACTGTTTTATTTATACTTATTGGTTCCTACAATTAAAATATACATTTCCCACAAGTTTCGACGACTGCTCGATGTGTCACAAACAGTATTTATTATCGAAAAATTACAAGTACTGAAATAACGACAGTTTACAACATGCTGCACATGCAATTAATGATAACGTAAAACAATAATTTACAAATTACAATTTAATTTGCTTATAAAACAGTTTAACACTAGGTGATCTTCACATAATATACAGAAATAATTTTCCCTAAAAAGAAACATTTTCTTCTGCAAACGAAAAAGCGTTGTTTAAACGTGAATGTATTGAAGCAGCGGATATTTTCGACTCTGACTCTTCTGTTGATTGAAAGTAGCACGTTTTTCTTATTTACACATAATTTACATATAAGAATAAGAAGACAATTTACATAAAAAAACACATAACATGTTATGTACAGGAAGGTGCTGTGCGCAAAGTCTGTTTTGGCGGAAGCGCAGAATTTTGATTTAAAGATTAAAGAAACGACTAATACGTTAATTAGTCGGATAACAAATTAAGATAGTTAACTTGAAACAAAATTGTGTAACTTATTTCATACTGAATTCGATAAAGTTCCGTTAATATATACTGGTACTGTTTCTTTGGAAGTCTAAAACTAATTTCAGAGCACCGTGACTTTTCACTATTATCGATCAGCTTTGCACACAGCACTAGTTTACTGCATGACTAATGATTCAGTCACATGATAAGTTTTCACAAACATTAAATATACGCTGATACACTTACTAAGCCTTACCCAAAGCATCCGAGTCTACATTTCTTATATAAAATTTTTTTAAGGCGACATAACATTACGTTAAGACAAAAACCACTTAACATAGGCCTACCGAAACTAAGAATAAAATTTGAAAATATTCTTCGATCTAAATTAATAACTACGAAACGACTGTCGGTGAATAATAGATTTTTAATAAGCAACACAAATTTGAATCTACAACAAAATGATCCTACGTAGAAAAAAATAACAATCGGGTCTTAAGTAACATTCGAAAAGTCAGCTCTCCGCCATCCATCGCGTTAAGGACTACCTACCTACCGACGATATTTGAAACACCGTTATACTAACACATCCGAGTTTAACATAACATCGAAAAAACGATAACGAGAAAAACTTAGAATTTATTCAGTACGATTCGCGAGTGCGGTCCTCACAGAATACTCTAGCGGGATCACGTTTACGTTTCAAATAATCCCTTAAAAAATCCGGTAAAAAAATTTTTCTGTGGAAAACCGTTAAAGCTCAACATGGATAACGAAAAACACCTATGTGTTTATAATTGCACGAGAGTTTCCTGTCTACCGTCCTCCGTCTACGATCGAACTGAACACTCTCAACGGAAACTCGGAAAGTCTTGACGGTTCGGCAGACGACGAAACGACGGGTTGATATCGTCCCCCCCTCCGACAACAACACAGACACTGATGAGACGTTACGTTGGTAGCACTTAGCACACGGACTGACAACACTGATCTAGCGGTGGGGGGGAGAATGCCTTCATTTCTTGCGGGGGGTGTCTGTGGGCGGGGCGTCGGGGCCGGGCAATGAGCTGCAACAGAGACACCGGTGTTATGACAAACACTGACCAACTCAATTGATTCAGATATTACAAATACTTGGCCTCAAAACACTTGAGGTCCACAAAATCCAAAAATGGTCACAAAGAACCTCGGATTATCCGAATTAATGTGGAGGCATATTGACTCGGATAACGAAAAATCCAGATAATCTGAAGCTACTATGACATCGCATAAATATCGATCGGGTCACTTGCGCATGCATTATTGATGGTGGAAATGGCGTGGAAACACTTAACATAATAGGCACAGTGTTTATTTGACTGTCCCATCACACAATCCCATCACAGCTACAAACACAACATAACCTCCACAGTTGTGGTTAGTAATGAACGGTCAACCATCGAGGTTAAATATATCTAAAGATCTCGATGGGTATAAAGTGAAGCCTACATGGTAAGCCGCCATTTTCCTCAGGTAACCAATACAAAATTCTCTCTTCACAAGTTACATTTTTGTCAGCTGACTGTCATATAACTCGTGAAGAGAGTGCTTGATGTTGGTTGCAATGGGAGCAGAGTTGACAGAGAGGCATATGGTGGGTGACCATTTAGACTGCACTTTTTTACGGGAGACGAGACCTCTAGATATATTTTAATTCGTTAGTACACTAACGTATTGTGGTCGCGTCCTTGAGACTTGGAAGGCAAGGTGTGGGAGTAAAAACGCAAATTGACTGTAGTTTCCATTTTTTTGGGCAACCTCATCTGGTTAATCCTGGAACCGAATGAATAGGGTCCGGATAGTCCGAGGTTTACTGTAGTTACAATTACAGTTAACTCTCATTAATAAACTTAAGCTTATTAGTGAATTTCCTATGGAAAAGTGAACTATTAGCATGACCCCCCGGTCTTGCTATTAGCATGGGGTGATACTTAAGCCCGAGACCACCATAGAAGTTCCTAACGTGACCCCCTGAACACGTTTTGAGGGGTCGCTAAAAATTGTATATATATATGTGTGTTCGCACTCTAGGAGTCGCAATCTTTGTCCGATTTACTTCAAATTCGGTAGGGGCATTTCTTTCTATAATTGGTTGGACAAGTTCGTTGGGCAAAACAATCAGAAAACTCTAACTCTCTTTTTAGGAAATTTTAAGTTTTTTAATTTTGGGTTTTTGGGCCCCAAAAGGGTCAGAAAAGCCCCGGATGTAAAATTAATGCATGTAAAAAGATGGAGATTGATGAGGCGAAAGATTTAAGCCCTCTCTCATCATTCTAGCATAAATATTTACTGAGTTATTAATTCAATTCAATTAAATTCAAAATTTCTTTATTCATCTTTTATGTACATAAATACATTGAACAGTGTCAGTACAGTATATCATGTAAGTCCTATAACAAGTATTGTTTAAAATGAAATAACACACTACATAGTAAATACACTAATTCCAATTCTACTCCATTATTCCAGAGTATTTACATGTTTAAATATTTCTCAATGGAGTACAGCCTCAATCCCACAATGTATTGTTTTAACTTTATTTTCAAAGGTTTGGTTCATTCTTTAATAAGCTTGGTAGTTTACCCAGAAACTTATTTCCCATTTAAGATGATTTTTGTTTGTATAATTCTAATCTGTGGTGATTTATAATCATTTCAAATTTTCTTCTAGTATTATAGTCATGAGGCTCTGTTTTTTTCCTTCACTAAAGAAAATGTACATTGACTATACACAGGACGTTGTCTTATGGGGGTTTTTCATTAGAGATGACTGTTATTATTTGTTAATTGTTGGTGTATTTTTATCAAACCCAGCTACCTCACGCACTTTCAATCCTGACCAGACCTTCTCCTAACCTTATAATGCACAATATTGCATTCCCAGCATTGCAGGTTAACAGAACCATTGCAGGAGCCAGTAAAAAGCCAGTAAAAAGTTTTCAGATTTCAATAAAAATTTGAATAAATTTATGTCTTTACACTGATTTGGATTTTTAAAGTTTTTTATATGGAAATTCACTTCCCTCACGTCAGCAGGCTGTGTGCAAACTCGTTTACAATTGAATAGTGAATTGATTCACTTTACTGATTCATTCTATTTGACAGACTTGTTCATTATCTGACAAATTAAAAACAAAAGCTTATATTTACAATTGAATAGTGATTCGATTCACTTTATTGATTTGTTCTATTTGGTTGAATTATTATTATCTGAACAAATTAATAAACTCAATCTTATTAACAATTAAATAGTGATTCAATTCACTTGTTCGATTCAATCTATTTGATAGCCTTGTTCATTATCTGAATAAATTAATAAACACAAGCTTAATTACATATGAATCGTGATTCGATTCACTTTATTGATTTGTTCTGTTTTATCAACTTGTTCATAATCTGAAAAAAATAAGAACACAAGCTTATATTTACAGTTTAATAGTGATTCGATTCACTTTATTGATTCGTTCTGTTTGATCGACTTTTTCATTATCTGAACAAATTAATAAACTCAATCTTATTAACAATTAAATAGTGATTCAATTCACTTGTTTGATTCACACAAGCTTATTTACAGATGACTTGTGATTTTATTCTCTGATTCATTCTATTTGATTGACTTGTTCATTATCTTAAACTAATCTTAAACAAATTATTAAACTCAAGCTTATTTAACTTGAATACTGATTCGAATCACTTTACTGACTCTTCTATTTCATCTGCTTGTGACTAGTGATTCAAATCACTTTACTGTTTCGTTCTATTTCATCACTTGTTACTCGTGATTCGATTCACTTTACTGATTCGTTCTGTTTGATCTAATATATTATAAACACAAGCTTATTCACATATGGACTCATGATTTGATTCACTTTATTGATTCATTCTGTTTGACCGACTTGTTCATTACCCGCACCACAGAATGGTACTGGTGAACACTCAATGCTGCCCTCAGTACTGTAGGTTGCTTACTTTTTCAGCGCCTTGTTGGCGACGGGTGCGTTCTTGTCGTCAGCCGGGTGGTGACCGGAGAGACGCATGGACACTCTGCGGTGGGGCTCGGGTGCTGGGTCCGCCCCCCTCTCCCGCCCCGCTGAAAACAAAAATTATTTTTATTTATTTACCCTATTGCAAGTGCAGTTTGAGGGTACCGAAAAACTGTCAAAATCATTACTTGTCATTTGCGATACAAGATTTTCGGAAAACGTAAAGAAAAACTAAAAATGGTTTAAATACCTGCTTTCAAGAAATCGTAATTGTTGCAGTAGCAACTAGCTTCGACTTCTAAAGTGAAGTCATCTTCAGGCTTGACAGGCATATAGTGTCAGTTTGTTTGTGTTGACAAGGACAATTTTACAGGTTTAAAGGTACACCCAGAGGAAGAAAACTTAGGTTTAACCACTTTAAATGTAGAAGTTTTCTTCCTCAGGATGTATTTGTAAATCTGTCAAAATAATTTTTACTTCTTAGATATAATGATTTGTTTTGTAAAATAAAATTTATAACTTGTAAACCTGGAAGTTATTTCCATGTGTGCCTTTCATGTTTTCAATTCCATGGTCCCTCTGCTGGGTTACATTTTCTTGTTCAATCTTTCCCACTGGTATTTTTCTTGTGAGCATTTCTTAAATACCTACGCACCTATCGCAAGGTGAGTTTTTCACTGAGGAAGGATCAGAAGACGGAGGAATTACCACAAAAGCAGGCAATAATCCAGCAACAACATTGGACTCCACAGCATGCAATCTTCAAACAACTTTCCTATTATACTTAGCATTACTTAACTAAGCATACACTTATTCTCTCTGCAAGAGGATGAATAAACATGTTTCAATGGGCAATTTCATCAGCAACCTGTTTCAAGCTGTGTTGCCATTTCGGTTGTTTGTCTAATTATACTTAGCCTACAACTTCTATTAATGCTGTTAGACTGTTTTTTAGCGAATTTCCCCTATAGGGAAGAAGCTATTACCGTAGGTCTCATGGTAAGACTTAAGCCCGAGACCATGATAACTTTTCATTTTGAGGTCCCCAGATGCCAAAAACACCATTCGTTCAAATTTTTATAAATGTATAAATATATATATTGATATTTTCAGTTCATTTAATAGGGCTACTATAATTATAATTCTAAATAGATTTAAAATACCTGAGTACCCTTTTAATTTCATTTTATTTTGCTGACACGTGTTTCGGTTATAATGCCATGTTCACAGCGTCTTAACTTTTTTATATACTTAACCTATAATTTAAAAAATACAAAACATAACTTAAATTTAAATAAAATCATATGATTCAATCTACATATGTTGAGTTTTTAATACAGGGTGTGGGGTCTTTCACTTTTAATTTCCTTGATTTTTTCAAAAATTGGATTTCTTTGTTCTGCTTGCATAACATTTAGTAAATTATTTTGGTCATCAAAATGGTTCATATATATATAAAAAAATCTTCTTTTGCGTTCATTTTATTGCCTTTGTTCTCAAATGATAAAATTTCTAAACTTTCTTGTAGGTTACCGTAGCTGTGATCAGTTGTTAAAATATGCTCTGCCATTAAATCTAACAACCGTACCACTCAAAAGTCTACATTTGCAGAGCATATTTTAACAACTGATCACAGCTACGGTAACCTACAAGAAAGTTTAGAAATTTTATCATTTGAGAACAAAGGCAATAAAATGAACGCAAAAGAAGATTTTTTCATATATATAAACCATTTTGATGACCAAAATAATTTACTAAATGTTATGCAAGCAGAACAAAGAAATCCAATTTTTGAAAAAATCAAGGAAATTAAAAGTAAAAGACCCCACACCCTGTATTAAAAACTCAACATATGTAGATTGAATCATATGATTTTATTTAAATTTAAGTTATGTTTTGTATTTTTTAAATTATAGGTTAAGTATATAAAAAAGTTAAGACGCTGTGAACATGGCATTATAGCCGAAACTCGTGTCAGAAAAATAAAATGAAATTAAAAGGGTACTCAGGTATTTTAAATCTATTTAGAATTATATATATATATATATATATATATATGTGTGTGTGTCCGTAAGCACGATAACTCTCGTAAAAAAGGTCCGATCTTAATGAAATTTGGTACAAATGTGTAAAATACCATTTATTTGAACGAGTTTGAAAACCAGATGAATCGCACCATCCGAAGGGGGGTTTTGGGGGGGTTTTGTACCCCAAAAATGTCTTTTTTGGGGTTTTCACATGTAATTTTAATTTAAAACAAATTTTAAATTATACCATTGAATTCAGCTTAAAAAAACAAACAATTTGGTATTTTGATCATTGCTCTACGTTAGTTGGTTACCGAGATATTGAAAGTGCTAAACACAGTACGTTGTCTAATGTTATTCTTATGGAGAAAAAGAAAAATTGTATATCTCGCTTATTTATGAACATAAACTGGTGAAATTTGGTATATGGCTTGATCTGGTTGTGGTTTATTGTTGTTTGCACAAAAAAGATTTTTCGCCTATGGTTCCTGTAGCAGCAAACCTAGGTACTTGGTCCCCATGTTATTCTTATGGAAAATACTTAAAATGTTATATATCGCTTATTTATAAATGTATATAGATGAAACTTGGTATGTGACTTCACTAAGATGAGTTCTATTGATATTTGCATAAAACCCCATTATTTTGTGTGCCTTGTTGCAGCAAACCTGCGTACTCATCCCCAATGTTATTCTTATAGAGAATAACTAATATTTTAAATATCGCCTGTTTTTGAATCCATTTCTTATGAACCCTGTTAAGTTTTTTAATGTGTTATGTTATATATTCATTGGAAATTCGCTGAGTATGCAGGTTTGCTGCGACGGGGGTATTTTAATATATATTTGTTTTACTGTGAAACTCAAATTAAACTTACCCCTTGTTTTCCTCATAAGCAAAAATAACAATCATCACTCACCGGCAAAATGTATGAACATTTTCAACCCAAACGGATGTTTTATTTAAACAAATTAAAATATTCAACATAACTTACATCATCGCAATTCTATTGGCTACTATTTGTAATGAATACATTAACACTAAGGCCAGGTCCAATGTTAAACCTGAATACAGCGGTAGTGTATTCATTCCTATTTCCAAGGCCAAATTTATAAGGATTTTGAATACTTTCTTTAGGTTCATTTGGAAAAGCTCTAGGCTGTGAGAATTTGGCAACCTGGGAAAATGATAGTCAGCTAGCTTACCTGAAGAGAATAAAAAAGGTGTAGCACAGGAGACACATAAAAAAACATACAAAAAACACTTGATATTTTGCCCCTCTTGGGGACTTCATCAGAAGAGACGAGAATAAAGTAGAAAATGGCTGCTTGTAAACTGGTCCTTAAGTCTGTATGTGTTTGTGTGTTGGGGACCAGTTTACAAGCAGCTATTCTACTTCATTCTCTTCTCTTCTGATGAAGTCCCCAAGAGGGACGAAATATCAAGTATTTTTTGTGTGTTTTTTATGTGTTTCCTGTGCTACACCTGTTTTATTCTCTTCAGGTAAGCTAGCTGAATACTTTCTTTAAAAATTACCAAAGAGATTTTTCAAATAATTGGCATATATATGCTACTTTTGGTCATAAATCTTGTAAAAATTGCATTCACCATGAAAGTGAAAATAATTTACTCAAACCATCATACAGAAGTGTACAAAAATTGAAAAAATTATATAACGTAGTAGATAGGGCTTCGCCCCACCGTCCGCTTGGGAAGGGTTAATATGACAATATCTGTTTGTTTGCAAAATTTATCTCAGTATCGAGCAGAAGGATTTTGCTTAAACTTTGGAATTAGAGGCTTTTGGACCAAAAAAATCAATGGGGAAAACCTCAACCCCGGTAATATTTTGTTAAAAAACTAATTTGAAAATTATAAATTTTAACATTGGGCTTATGCAGTTTTAAAATAAAAAAAATCTTACCACCTGTGTGAATGAATTGCATTTCAATGAACTGTCAAATTAACACTTACACACAGGGTAAAGAATCAACAAGTAATTTATTGAAAATAGTGACTTAAACCATTGAATAAAAATTGCATATAGAGTGGACATATCCAAAATCAATAACATTTGCATACATTAAAAAAACAATGCCTGAAGGGACATTGAGCTTTGATAACAACTGGAGTAACTCTTACTTAGGAAAAGCGACAATAAAGCTTCTTTGAATATTGAGAGGAAAAAACAAATAGAAATAAAATTAAATATAATTAATTAGCTTCCGTAACTAACATTACCAATGGCATTACAAGATTTCTTGTAAATTCCATAAATAGACATAATGTATCTATTGCATCTTTTTCAAACCACGAAACTAATCATATATCCCCGAACTTAGCTACGTCTCCCCGATACTGAGCAAAATATAGTATATTTCATCACTAGGACTAAAACTGAGGCTTTTCAATACAAGCTCAAGTTTGACAGCTCACAAAGCCACTTTTGGTCCTGGTGAAGAACAATTTTTTTGGCATACTGAGACAATATTAAGATACAAATTTCACAAAAACTCTATTTTGTTCACTCTTTCACCATTAAAAGTTTGCTTCCGTCTTGATCTTGCTACTCTTAACAAAAAGCTGTTACACAAATTGTCATTGTTTACAAGTTGATTCATTCGTTCGATACATATTTAACAGCAGATGACCTCGACCATAAAGTGTCATCAAATTTTCTTGTTGTCCTAGGACAAAAAAGATGATCTAAAAAAACCTTTTTTATCCGAGGAACTAAAATAACAACTTTGGCATCTCAATGCACGTGTTCAAAACAGGTAAGACAAAAAATTGTTTTTAATTTTGTTACTGAGCAATATTAAGGCATAGCTTCGAGCCAATACATACTCGTGTAGAGTCCGGCAGTGGGCGTGTGGGGCGTGGCGGTCGTGTTGACCCTCGCCCTCCTGCTGCCAGAGAATAGCTCCTCGGGGCGAGAGACGAACCTCATCCCCGCCTCACCTTCAGTCCCAGAGTGTCTCGTACCTCCCTGCAACCAAGGGGTGTAAATATTAGCATCGTCCAGTCACAATACCTTAGGCGTTTCTACCTGCTTCCTCCAAAAGGCTGATGTTAACTTTCACGTTCCGTCCAGTAGTTATTTGTGAACATAGTTTTAACATTTGGTAGCAATTTACTAGTGATTATCTAGCCATTTCGGTGGTTTTCAATTTACGTTTTAAAATTTGATGAAAAAATTAAAATTTTTAGTATTTTGAGGCGAAATGATCAAATTAAAAATTAACTTGAAACTTTGCTCACTGTAACATTATTTTTTCCTCTTTAAAACAAGTCATAAATCAACAATATCTGACCACCTGATTAGGCTGGATGGAAATTGAAAGATATTTGCTCTTATGGGTTGAAATCAACCAGGATTTACTGGTGCCTCCTATTAACAAGTTATTGCAGATTTTCGCCGTCACTGAATGAGGATTTTTCACGACGTTTCAGGACCTGCAGTTTGGTCCCGTCTTCAGGTGAGCGGAATGCCTAGAACGTAACAAATTAGTGGCACAATACCGGCGAAGCTGGGAAAAAACCGAAAAAGCTAAAACAGAGAATTGTGAAAGCAGTCAAAATTAGGAGAAACCGAAATAAAAAAACCAGGCACTAGAATGAAACAGTACAAGAATGCACAGTGCGACATCTCGAGCAAGATTGGCGTTGTGGTACGGGTCCGGGCCACCACGTAACTAGGCATGACTCTAATGGTCATGGCACGTGTGGTACAAAGTTGTATCAAAATACGAGGTACAACACTTTTTACCGTACTGATCTGAAATTGTTGGTCCTTAGACCCCTACTATCTAACAATCAGACCATTGGTTGGCGGAGAAACATGTAACAAGAAAACAGAGGCAACGATAATTTACAGTATGTATTAGTTTAACAAACCAGGCAATATGTGGAAAACAGTCTGACCCAGTTGAAAAAATATGTTTCCAATTTGTACATTTTTTAGTAAAAATATAATTTAATTTTTAAGACAAAAACATCCAATCAAGTTTCAAAATCCTTGTTCACATCATAATCACGCCACAATAAATAAAAGTAAGATTGTATTTGTGTCACACAATAAATAATCTTAGTTCCTTGAGAAAAACCCGTTATGCAGGTGCTAGATACGGAGACGATTCGAATGACAGCTAGTAAACCAGGGTGTGAGGGGAAAGTTCCCCCGATACAATTCTTCCTTACTTATGCCATTGGACTAAGTGATTTGATTTGTTTTTTATTTTATTACAAGGTATTTTCACAGTTGAAGACCATTGCATTTCAGTGATAGTTTCTATATTGGCTGTGTCAATGAACATCGGAGGGGCAACTTTCCTCTCGGAGGGGCAACTTTCCTCTTGGAGAGGCAACTTTCCTCTTGGAGAGGCAACTTTTCTCTTGGAGAGGCAACTTTCCTCTTAACTTTTTACCAACTGGCCATCAAGTCATCCTCTAATTTTTACAGTTGAAGACCATTGCATTTCAGTGATAGTTTCTATATTGGCTGTGTCAATGAACATCGGAGGGGCAACTTTCCTCTCGGAGGGGCAACTTTCCTCTCGGAGAGGCAACTTTCCTCTTGGAGAGCCAACTTTCCTCTTGGAGAGGCAACTTTCCTCTTAACTTTTTACCAACTGGCCATCAAGTCATCCCCTAATATTTGCTTGATGGAATTGCTACAATGAGAGATTCAAACCAATTTGAAAACGAAATGCTCTTCAAATTATTTAGACATATTTGTTAAAAAAAGAAAGATATTCGTTTTATTTTAACTTAACTATATGTAAGTGTGCCACAGTCAGTGTTCCTCAATAGTATGTGTGCAAGTATTTTATTCATGAGTTTATAGTTTTAATTTCAACGAATTACACCATTTGTCTACAATTTTTGTAAGTTTATGAATAAAGAAAGTTTGACTATTGACTAATATTGACCGACTCGCCTATATTTACCGACCTAATTTGACTACTTAAATTTTCTTTTCTGTGTGTAATTTGGCATTAAATAATCCATTAAATAATTAACATTGTATAATTTCTAATTCTCAAATTTCCCCATGTCATTCATGAAGGAAAATTTGTTACTAGGAACTCAGCTTTAGTTTGAGAAAACTAAGTAACATGTGTCTTGGAATTGTTACCAATTTGAAGTTGAAACATCCCGATACTCCCCGAAATTGTCAGATTGATAATTTTATCCTTTTAAGTTTGTTAACCCATTGAATACTTTTCACGGAACGGTTCCGTGATAGCCGTTTTGGCCCAAAATCTTTATCACGGAGTGGTTCCGTAATGATGTATACCATGTTTTTTTTTTAATTGTTTTTACTTTAAGCTTATATCCCTGAATGATTTTTATAGGTAAAATATTGCACTGTGGTCCATTTTTGGCAAACGGTTAAAAATATAAATTATTCAAGAAAAAAGTGGTTTTACAAAATAAATCATAAAAAATTTGTTTTTTTAGATAAAGTAAAATACCCCCGTCGCAGCAAACCTGCGTACTCAGCGAATTTCCTATGCATGAATATATTTCTTACTACCACATAAAGCCACTTACTAAGTTTCATAAAAATACTTAAATAAATAACTGATATATAGCATTTTATTTATTCTCCATAAGAATAACATTAGGACTGAGAACGCAGGTTTGCTGCAACAAGGACGATAAAAATATGGTTTTTTTGCAATTATCAATATAACTCAACCAGGTGAAGCTACATACCAAGTTTTAATGATTTATGTTCATAATTAAGGGAGATATAAAGCTTTACGTATTCTCCATAAGAATAACATTAGGGATGAGTATGCAGGTTTGCTGCTAAGAAGATAATCAACAAAAAATCAATTTTTTGTGCAAATATCAATATACCAGTACTAGGTGAAGCCACATACCAAGTTTCATTAATATACATTCATACAAAATCGAGATATCAAATTTTATATATTCTCCATAAGGATAACATTGGACAACGTACTGTGTTTAGCACTTTGAATATCTCGACAACGGTTGGACGTAGAATCATAATTTAAACACTAAAATGATTGTTTTGTAGAGCTAAACTGATTGGTAAAAGCAAATGTGAAGTTTACATTGAAATGAACTGAGGAAAAGCCAAAAACCTTTTTCCCATAAGATTAACATGGGAGATTTTATGAGCAGGTTTTTTTGGATTTTCTCCGTAACCACAACCTAGGTTAATAATTCAAAATACCATATTATTTGTTTTTTTAAGCTCTATAACATGGTCAAAACCAAAATTAAGTGTTTTAAAAATTTTAGGGTGAAAAATGCAAAAAAATGACTTTTGGAAAATTTAAAACCCCCATAAACCCCCCTTTCCGTGGTCCGATACTTCTGGTTTTCGAACTTAAAGTCATGAATGTCACTTTACACATTTGAGCCAAATTTCATCGAAATCGGACGTTTTTTAAGTTATCGCATTCACGGACATATATATATATATATATATATATATATATATATATATAAATAGATATATATATACATATATATATAAATTTGAACGAATAGTGTTTTTGGCATCTGGGGACCTCAAAACAAAAATTTATCATGGTCTCGGGCTTAAGTCTTACCATGAGACCTACGGTAATAGCTTCTTCCCTATAGGGGAAATTCGCTAAAACTAAAAAGTTGTATGTAAGGAAATAGTTTTTGCACTTCACTAGACAACTGATTAGGCATTACTTTTTATTTTCTATTTTTACTATATTCTTTTTTCAACAAAATTAACAATTTTTATTTTTATTTTTATAACAAAATATTTTAAACATTATTTTAGCGAATTTCCCCTACAGGGAAGAAGCTATTACCGTAGTCGGCATGGTAAGACCTAGGCCCGGGACCATGATAACTTTTCGTTTTGAGGTCCCCAGACCCCAAAAACACCATTCGTTTGAAACTGTATATATATATGTGTCCGTGAGCACGATAACTCTCGTAAAAATGATCCGATTTCGATGAAATTTGGTATAAACGTGTATAGCAGCATTTATGACTTAAAGTTCGAAAACCAGCCATATCGCTCTATCCGAAGGGGTATTTTGGGGGGGTTTTGTACCCCAAAAATGGGTTTTTTGAATTTTTTACACATAATTTTTGAAAAAGTCAAATATTTGTTTTTACCATTTGATTCAGCTTAAAAAAACACACAATTTGGTATTTTGATCATTCCTCTACGTCAAATGGTTACAGAGATATTGAAAGTGCTAAACACAGTACGTTGTCCAATGTTATTCTTATGGAGAATAAGAAAAATTGTATATCTCTCTTATTTATCAACTTTTCCTGATGAAACTTGGTATATTGCTTCATATCGTTGTGGTCTATTAATATTTGCACTAAAAAACAGTTTTTGGCCAATAGCTCCCGTAGCAGCAAACCTGCGTACTCAGCCCCATGTTATTCTTATGGAGAATAAGTAACCTATTATCTCCCTTAATTATGAACATAAATTAATAAAACTTGGTATGTAGATTTAACTACTTGAGTTATATTCATGTTTGTATAAAACCTCATTTTTTGTGTTCCTCGCTTCAGCAAGCCTGCATACTCAGCCGCCATGTTATTCTTATGGAGAATAATAAAAATGTCATAAATCGTTTATTTATGAATGTATATTGATGAAACTTGGTTTGTGGATTTATGTGGTATTAAGATACATATATATATGCATTTGAAATTCGCTGAGTACGCAGGTTTGCTGCTACAGGGGTATTTTTTTTCTATTAACATATTACAAAGAAAATGTATCCAGTTTCAAGAAAAACACTGTTTGCCCAGTTAGCAACAAAAGTAAATTTGTTACAGTTTATTTACTATAACACTGTAAAATGTTGAAATTTAATTGGGTTTCTGAGGCCATGCAGTCATTAAAATACCCCCGTCGCAGCAAACCTGCGTACTCAGCAAATTTCCAATGCATATATATGTGACTCACTACTATCACTACTACATAGAGCTATTTACCAAGTTTCACAAAAATACATCCATAAATAAGTGATATCTAGCATTTTATTTATTCTCCATAAGAATAACATTAGGGTTGAGGATGCAGGTTTGCTGCAACGAGGAAGACAAGTAATGTGTTTTTTTTGCAATTATCAATACAACTGAACCAGGTGAAGCTACATACCAAGTTCTCTTAATGTAGGTTCATAATTAAGGGAGATATACAACTTTAGCCTACTTATTCTCCATATGAATAACATGGGGGCCGAGTATGCAGGTTTGCTGCTACGGGGACTATCAGCAAAAAACTTGTTTTTTGTGCTAATATCAATATACCACAACTATTTGAAGTCACATACCAAGTTTCATCAATATACATTCATAAATAATCGAGATATAGAATTTTATTTATTCGCCATAAGGATAACATTGGACAACGTACTGTGTTTAGCACTTTGAATATCTCTGCAACGGTTGGACGTAGAACAACGATTAAAACACCAAAATGTTTGTTTTGTTGAGCTAAACACATTAATAAACAGAAATGTGAAGTTTTTAGTACAACTATCTGAGAAAAATCTAAAAACCTTTTTCCCATAAGATTAACATGGGACACGTTTTTTTCGGATTTTCTCCGCAACCACTTAACCTAGGTTAATGATTCAAAATACTAAATTATTTGGTTTTTTAAGCTCTATAAAATGGCTATAACCAAAACTGAGTGTTTTTAACATTTTGGGGTCAAATTTGCAAAAAACTCATTTTTGGAAAATTGTAAACCCCCATAAAACCCCCTTCCCATAGTGCGATCGATCTGGTTTTCGAACTTAAAGTTCGAATGCTACTCTCCACATTTGTGCCAAATTTCATCAAAATCGGTGTTTCTTTCAAAAGTTATCGCGGTAACGGATACATATATATATATACATATATATATATACATATATACATATATATAAATTTGAACGAATAGTGTTTTTGGCATCTGTGGACCTCAAAACGAAAAGTTATCATGGTCTCAGGCTTAAGTCCTACCGTGCCACCTACGGTAATAGCTTCTTCCCTATAGGGGAAATTCGCTAAAACCAAGTATCCAATGGGTTAAGTGATAAACAAAATGTAAATGGCTACAAACTGTTTTAGTGGGATTTATAGTCTGTTGTGTTTACAACAAACAGCTGATTGTAATACCAACTCCTTGATTTTCTTTAGACAGCTGATCAGCTGATTTATCAAGCTTTTGATTTATTTTCGTGTATATTAAAAATCCATGTAAACAATGAATATAAACTTTAAAAAGTAACTTATACATTTTAAGTGTTTGTTGTTTTTAGCGAATTTCCCCTATAGGGAAGAAGCTATTACCGTAGTCGGCATGGTAAGATCTAGGCCCGGGACCATGATAACTTTTCGTTTTGAGGTCCCCAGACCCCAAAAACACCATTCGTTCGAAACTGTATATATATATATATATGTGTCCGTGAGCACGATAACTCTCGTAAAAATTATCCGATTTTGATTAAATTTGGTATAAACGTGTAAAATACCATTTATGACTAAGTTCGAAATCCAGCCAGATCGCTCTATCCAAAGGGGTATTTTGGGGGGATTTTGTACCCCAAAAATGGGTTTTTCGAATTTTTTACATATAATTTTGGAAATAGTCAAATTTTAGTTTTTCCTTTTGGATTCAGCTTAAAAAAACACACAATTTGGTATTTTGATCATTTCTCTACGTCAATTGGTTACCGAGATATTGAAAGTGCTAAACACAGTACGTTGTCTAATGTTATTCTTATGGAGGAAAATAAACATTTTTTATATCGCTTATTTATGAACGTATACTGATGAAACTTGGTATACGGCTTCATCTGGTTGTGGACCATTGATATTTGCTCAAAAAAACAATTTTTTACCAAAGGCTTCCGTAGCAGCAAACCTGCGTACTCAGCCCCATGTTATTCTTATGGAGAATAAGTTACGTGTTATCTCCCTTCATTATGAAAATAAATTAATGAAATTTGGTATGTGGCTTTACCTACATGAGTTATATTGATATTTGTATAAAACCCCATTTTTTGTGTTCCTTGCTTCAGCAAACCTGCATACTCAGCCGCCATGTTATTCTTATGGAGAATAATTAAAATGTCATAAATAGTTTATTTATGAATGTATATTGATGAAACTTTGTATGTGGCTTTATGTATTAAGCTACATATATATGCATTGGAAATTCGCTGAGTACGCAGGTTTGCTGCTACGGGGGTATTAGTTTTGTAATGTTGTGGCTTTTTAGCTGTTTTATGCCACATGTGCATTTTCATAATTTGTGATTTTTTCAAGTATATCATTGTTGATGATTGTTCTTACAGTGTACCATCGGACTACTCAAACTTAATCCTAGCAGTGGCCAATGGTGTATGTGGGAAATGGCCAAGCAGATTTGGCGAATTTGCAGACCTTTTTTTGAAAATTTGTATAAATTAAACTATAGAAGTAAACCTAGCCAACCTTATATTCATTTTGATCGGAAAGGACAGGAGATTCTAGAAATAGTAAAATAATAAAGATCTAGAAAGGTAGTTTTTTCGGTAAAGTGAAAAGAATAAAAGAAATTAGAATTTTTTTGAAATTTCAAAAGCATCCTCGGTGACATTTTTCCTACAGATTTTTTATGAAAAACTAATTACATACATTTTGTAAACAATCTAATTCCCTAAATAGACATATGTAACATGTTGGGGAAAGAATTTTCTTTGTAAGTAGGGGCCTATTAGGGGCGTAATATAATAACATAAGGAGAAACGAAAAAAGTGTAAATTGTAGAGTGTTAGTTTGGGTTGTAAAAAGGTTATGTAATATATATTTATTTTACTAATGATATATACATATTTGTAAAGCCAATGAAGTAAGGAATCTAAAAAAGTCATAAAGTTGATGGTAAAAATTATTATCACTTATAAATATTTGTAAATAAAAGAATTTTTTGATATTTTTGTGTATTTGTGAAGAAATAAATTGCACAATATTTAGTATATAAATTTTTGCCAAATTTGTATACCAAACCAATATAAACATGTTGTAGTGTATTCAATTACCTACATAAAAATGTATAACACCTAGGGTAAATTATTTTGTTTATATGTGTTATGTAACAATATGTTATGTAAACAAAACACAACACTTTATAAACACTATTTCTCACACTTCAGTAATATTTAAACATAATATAATGCATAAAGATTACTGTTATATACACACAAACACTTCACTAACACTAAAACTCCGAAATAATAATACATACTTAGTAATAATTCACAGATATAAATACCGGACTCATCCCATACAAGAATACAAGATGACCTACAGACAACCTGGATAAAATATGACAAAATAAATCCTTTTGGGAAGAAAAAAAATTGCAATCAGTGATGCCATCGGCAAAACCAAATTCTTCTACATTTCTTCCTCTTCAAAATTACATATTATTTGACTAGTAACTATAACTTACACTGCATGTAAATCCGATTTCCTGACAATCCGATTCGGATAGCTGGCCATTTGTTACAGAGACAAAAAAACACCTGTTTTCAAAAAATCATATTATCTGTCCAATGAATATTACGTTCAAAAAATCAATACCAAAATGATATACAATTGTTTAGCAGTGCATTGGTACCAACTGCAACTTCCCGCAACAAAAATTACCCGAGCTGGGTAATTTAAAAAATATAGCGTTTTTCCATTGTCTGAGCGTCGGCTGCAGAAATCGCGTCACCCCAAAAATTAATTTGTTTCATAATCATCGTGACATTGTTATACAGCTGCTACACGGTTCATTTATGTAATAAAATGAAAGTTCAGAATATTATCTTTCAAATAATATATATATTGTTCACTTTAGATTTCATTATTTGTGGTTTTATAACGTTACAAAATCTTCGGTCCCGAACTATCCGATTCGGACAGTGGCCACTTTAAGGCGACAAAGCAGACAGTCCGAATCGGATAGTTGGCCATGGCTAGGGTTAATATTGTATCCATAGAATTTCCATGGGCACCCACTAGTTTACTCTTAACTTTTTACTCTTTTATTTCTACTACGCACTAATAAAAATAAGACATTTTCCAAAAAAGTATTTACTTTATTGTGCTCATCATTACTTACACACAACAAATCTTGGTAAGAACAAGCCATTTTTCCAAAGAAAAATGCATTTAAAGATTAAGTTTGAAGGACATAAAATTAAAAACTAACCAAGAACCTTTTTATAGGACACAAAAATATGGTGATGTAAGAATAACAGCAAGATTTCAAAGTCCTAAAAGAACATAATAAATAATCACAAATTAACCAGTCGGCTTAACTTATCCTAATTTCTAATACTACTTATCTACAACTAGTAAAAGACAGAATGTAATGTCAAAGTAAATTTTAAAAATATTATCATGTCGCATTTAGTATATATCAAACACTGCTGAAGTATTCTAATTAAAGTCAAATCATATTCATTGGTGATTTATTTACATCAATTTCCCATCATTACAAATTCCCCAGCAATGGTTTGTCCATGTCCAATCAATCCCTTCTTCTTCACTTCTACAATAAAGATTCCTCAAACCTCATTGCACTGATGAGTACTGACAAAAATTCCATTTCTTCTAATGATTTCTGATTCTCCCCGTGATTTCTTGTAGGTGTTGGTTCCACCGCTATGTTTCTTTCTACTGTGATATCTTCATTCCCGTCGTGTTCTGGATATTTTTCAATGAGCATATCAATCTTGTTATTTTCGAGAGCGATGTTTTCTTTGTCATCACTTTTATCAACACAAGTCATCGGAAGTATTTCACATGTTGTGTCTGTTATAAACTTTGAATAGTAATTTCTCGCATCTTGGGTATTTACTTTTACTTTAAGAAAACCTTTATTTTTATTTTTCCGTGACATTTTTTCTCTCAGCATGTTTTTGTGTGTCGAGTGATCTGTTTTTTGCGTCGTTCTTAATAGTCGGTGTTCAGATTTCTTTGTCATGCCTCTGCTGAGCAACCTTTCGTCAACAGATGTTGAGTTTTGTGAACCCGCAAACCAGAAAACTCCTTTGGAGTTTCCTTCATCTATACTCTTTCTTTTCTTTATGTCGGTGGTCACAAAATGCTCCTGTTTCTTGTTTTCTGAATCATTCTTACAAGACTGTTGCAGTTGCAAACAGTTTTGACAGATTGATTTCTGTATCAATCTGATATAAAATTCTATTTTCAAGTCTTCTTCACTAATTTCTGAGTTTTTCAATTGGGTTAAACTATTTGTGCGATGCAAGTCTGATGATTGCGCTTTGGCCTTTTCATTTTTTGAATTTCTGTTCTTTTCTTTCCTCTGCAAAGTATCTCTAGGCCTTTTGATGCCTCTGGTTTTTTTCTTCTCCGTTTCGTAAAGACTTGTTTGTGATTTGCTGGAACCATCAGAAGATAAAACACTGTTTACAACTTTTACCCTGTCAGTACTTACTTCAACTCGGCTTACCGCATCATTTTGTTCTGCTTTCACTGTTGGTTTTGGTAAATCCAAGAATGTCTCGGTCGCACATGATATTTCACATTTAGTTATCACCTTTTCACTTCCAAAATTATTTGCTGGGTCCCCAAAATAGAAAACATTATTTGCTCCTCTTTGACTTCCATATTGTACATGTTCTGAGCTTACTTCAACTGGGCTTCTAACAGCACTACGTTCAACTTCTGTTGCCAAATTTGTGAATTTCTCAGTTATCCCATTAACATTGTCAGAGCCGATTGCCTTGACTATTTGGTAATGACTTGTTGATTGCTCAAAGCAGAAATCATCATTCTGTAATATGTTGCTTTTATTTTTTACTTCACTTGAATATCTCTTAGAACCATCACATCCTTTTTGACCCTTAAGAAAATGCAACTCTCTCTCAGTTAAATTAATGGACTTATTTACACCCGCATCTCTTGAAACATATGTTTTAGTTGTTTTCTTCTTTCCATTATTTCTCCTTTTAGCTTTTACGAGAACCCTTTCACTTCCTTCACTTATAGTTTCTGTTTTAAGTCGTCGAGTTTCATTGCTTTCGATCAAATCCTTTGAAATACGTTCTTCCGAGTTCAGCTTGTCTCTACAACAATCAATCGATTCTACTTTCTTATCAACCATGTAACCTTTCCTTTCGACGAATTCCCTTTCTACTTGCCTCAAGGTATTAGATCCTAATAAGCTGACCACATTTTGGACCCACGACTCCATTGTCAGTAGATAATTTTTCCTGTACACATTACTATCACTGGGAAGAGAACTTGTTTTCGATATTCTTCCAGTTGACAAACTTCCTTCTATAGACGTTGCAGACAATTTCTCACTGAGGCTGTCCAGAATTCTACTGAATTCCTTTTTGTATTGGCTAAGTTCTACTTTTTTATCGTATTTCTTCCCACAACTCATCATCGTATGCTCAATTTGTGATTTAATTTTTTTCTTTCTTAAGGGCACCAATTCTCCTTTGCACGTTGTGCAGAGAGCGATCCTTTCTCTTCGTGGTGAAAACGTTTCTATCAAGTCTACATCTTGTCTATCGATATTCACCTTCGCTTCTCCTTCCCATCCTTCTCTGATCTCTTTCCTCACTAACTCTAAACCTACCCTCTTTCTCTCAACCTCATCTCGTACGGATTCAGCTTCATCAAGTTTGGCCTCCGATGCTGAATCGAAACCCCAACTTTCTTTTTCAAAAAACTCATTTAATTTCTTCACATTTTTCTTTCTCAAATCCGACCAGATGTTCCATCCGTAAGCCACGCATATCCGATAGTTGTCTAGATGGTCAGCGCACCACTCTGTGAACACCTCACCCTCCGGACCTTCTCCTTCCGTTTCCATTTCTTCATCCCAATTCTCCTCTTTCTCCTCTCTCCCCGCTTTTTCACCCATTTCCTTGATCCTCTCCAGCAATCTTTCCATCGCTTCCAGCTTCAGAGCCGAATCGTAACTTCTCGTAGCCAAGTTCGAGATAAAACCCTTGTCCCTCACTTTGTTCAGGAGGTTCTTCTTCTTTGATTTCTTGGGCTTTGACCGGTGTTTGGACAGTATGGACTCTTTCATCATGACCAACTCCTTCTTCACTTTCAACTTCATTCCCGTAATCTCTCTTGGCATCTGTAACAGGAAGGAGGAGGAGAGGATCAGGAGGGTGTGAGGAAAACAGGAAAAGGATACGAGTGAATTGGGGTGGTTGGAAATTAGCTGCATAACACCTTCATAATCACCCGCAATATAGTGAACACTGCAACACATCAACGATGAAAATGTACAAGGTATTCAATCTGAGATTAGAAAGTCGTCCCCGTAGCTAGCCGAGCCAGCAAACTCCTTTCTTGCAACCACCAAAAAATAAAAAGTACTAGACCAGAACATGCTAAAAATGTAATATATATAGAACCAATTAAGCTTGCTTATCAGGTTTGGTTTCAGTTCTTCTGGTTGGAGCAAGCAGGGCTCCCACAGGTTTTCCGGAACAAAATTCCCGAACATTTTAAGGACAAATTCATTATTTTCTAGGACACTCGCAACCTTCGAAAAAACACAACGGTTTCTTACTTTTGTTTCAAATTTATATAAACAAATAGATAAATCCAGATGTATGATAAATTGTCCCCAGTTATGAGAGGCCGGATGAGAAAAAGATTTCAATATACCCTACATAAAAACCTGGAATATTTATATCATCCTTAGTTCAATATATAGGTCGATAGAATAAATTAAATTGGTTCTGAACTCACTGTTACGATTTCATAATAACTATACAATATTTATTTATTAATTTTTTAAATTCATCAGTGACTTTTAATGCAAGTCAAATTTAAGGAAAAATTATTGTTTAGGCACAAACAGATCATAATATATTTCAAAACAATTAATAGTTGACCTAACTTACTCAGCCTGTTGTTTTAGAGTTTATAGATTTTATCGTAGGTACATTGACAGTGGCCTAACTTACTCTACCAGCTGTTTTAGAATTTATAGGTTTTATCGTTAGTTATCATTGACTTAACTTGTAAATGTAAATTAGTGTAAAAGCCCTTGTTATGGTAGGTTAGGTTTTGGATTGACCCGTTGCTATCGTTACAATAGTTGGCCCAACTTACTCTGCCTGTTGTTTTGGAGTTTATAATTCTAATTCTACGTTGACATTGGCCTAAATGTAAATGTAGATTAGTATTTTTAAAATTTCCCTTGTTATGTTAAGTTAGGTTTTGGGCCCACCTGTAATAATACCTGTAATAATACCTGTAGGCCCTAGTTATAATGGCTGGCTTATCATCCTCTCTTGTTTTAGCGAATTTCCCCTATAGGGAAGAAGCTATTACCGTAGGTCTCATGGTAAGACTTAAGCCCGAGACCATGATAACTTTTCATTTTAAGGTCCCCAGATGCCAAAAACACTATTCGTTCAAATTTATATATATATGTATATATATATATATCTATATATATATATATATATATATATATATATGTGTCCGTTAACACGATAACTTGAGTAAAAAACGTCCGATTTTGATGAAATTTGGCTCAAATGTGTAAAATGACATTCATGACTTTAAGTTCGAAAACCAGAAAAATCGGACCATGGGAAGGGGGGTTTATGGGGGTTTTAAATTTTACAAAAATCAGTTTTTTGCATTTTTCACCCTACAATTTTTAAAAAACTCAATTTTGGTTTCGACCATGTTATAGAGCTTAAAACAACAAATAATTCAGTATTTTGAATTATTAACCTAGGTTAAGTGGTTGTGGAGAAAATCCAAAAAAACCTGCTCATAAAATCTCCCATGTTAATCTTATGGGAAAAAGGTTTTTGGCTTTTCCTCAGTTTATTTGTATGTAAACTTCACATTTGCTTTTACCAATTTATTCAGTTCCACAAAACAATCATTTTGGTGTTTAAATTGTGATTCTACGCCCAACCGTTGCAGAGATATTCAAAGTGCTAAATACAGTACGTTGTCCAATGTTATCCTTATGGAGAATAAATAAAATTTGATATCTCGATTATTTATGAATGTATGTTGATGAAACTTGGTATGTGGCTTCACATAGTGCTGGTAAATTGATATTTGCACAAAAATTGATTTTTTTGTTGATTATTCCCGTAGCAGCAAACCTGCTTACTCAGCCCCCATGTTATTCTTATGGAGAATAAGTAAAATGTAATGACTCCCTTAATTATGAACATAAATTAATAAAACTTGGTATGTAGCTTCACTTGGTTGAGTTATATTGGTAATTATATAAAAACCCATTTTTCTGTTCCTTGTTGCAGCAAACCTACTTTCTCAGCCCCCATATTATTCTTATGGAGAATAACTAGAATGTTATATAGCGCTTATTTATGATTGAATATTGATGAAACTTAGTATGTGGCTTCGCCTAGTTAAATTCTATTTATATTTGTATAAAAACCAATTGTTTCTGTTCCTTGTTTCAGCAAACCTACGTACTCATTACCAATGTTATTCTTATGGAGAATAATTAAAATCGCTTGTATGTGAATATATTTTTATGAAACTTTGTTTGCGGCTTTATGTGGTATTAAGACATATATTATGCATTGGAAATTCGCTGAGTACGCAGGTTTGCTGCGACGGGGGTATTAGAGTTTAGGATTTTCACTGAATGTTGACACTGATCTAAAGTGTAAATCTGACTGACTACCGCTTGTATATCAACGACGGGTACTCACAAACTTGAGCATGTTCCAATCGAAGACGTAATCGTAAGTGAAGCCCTGGCGGTGGAAGAGAGTGCGGAACAGTTGGCGTAGGTACGAGTAGTCTGGCCGCTCCTCGAACCTGAGCGCTCGGCAGTAGTTGAGATACGTGGGGAACTCGGCTGCGGACAAACAAATAAAATCATATCAAAACTTTTTATTCCGAAAAAGTACATCATAATACGTGGAATAGAGTCACAATTCTATGGAAAAAGCACTGGGCTTAGACATTTCAGAGGAGGAAAGAGGTAGGACACAGCAACCTCTACGGGAATGCTTTGGGGTGTCTACTCGCATTCTCACCTTGTGAAAGAATAAAGAGTTGAACCCAAGAAGGTTTATTGATGTATTACTGGAGGTAACACTGATTAGTGGTTTTTGTCGAAAAAGCTAGCCGGTGATTTTATTAGAATGGTACACTGGTGAGGAAAATTAATCTTTCTTTGAACTATCCTGATTCGTTGTTTTATTCCTATAAGTGAATCACCTCATGCAAATCACTGGAATAAACGTAGTAAAAGTTGGAACAAATTAATTTTTTCGTTTGATTTATGTATCTAATCTTGCCATGAAATAAGATTAATTATAAGCAAATCAACTAATACAAGTTTATAAATGTTCAAATCATGAATAGCTATTTGTTTTATTCACTTTTACGACTCGTTTGATTCCAGCGAGTAGTTCTTTGGCTTGGGCCAAAATTTGGAAAAGAACGGCTCTCGATTTTGTTCATTAGTGTTGCCTCCAGTATTACCAGTAGAACTCCTGATTAAACAGTACAGTAGACGCTCTTTTATCCGGCATTCTATGAACCGGCACATTCTATTAACCGGCACCAGGCGACCCGGGTTTTTCCAGGTATTTTCGGTCGTTTCCGTTTCGTACTTTGACTGCGCTGGACTGTTCCCGCCTTTTTCTTAGTCACCTGTTGTTTGTTTACGTCTCAAGCAGTAACGTTCAGTGATGTTCGTAAACTTTGCTCAGTACACTACTGTATTCAACCTATTTTTAGACGCCAACTTCCGCCCGGCTGTCTGTCCGCCCGTCTGTCTGTCTGTCTATCCGTCCACAAATGCAGGTGTTCCGGAGCAGTGCCAAGGTCAACCAACGCACGCGACCACAGCTCATTACTGTAGCGAGATGACAGACTATCAGATTACTGTATTCCCAATAATAACTAAAAAGTTCTATTATCCGGAAAAATCGATTTACCGGCATGGGTGTGGTCCCAAACATGCCGGATAAAAGAGAGTCTACTGTACACTGAAAACACCACACATAAATCAGTAATATTTTGGCTAGCTGTGCAGCTTTTTCAAACTTAAGAAGAGAATGCCAGTTACATATTAAGAGTTTTTACATTGAATCTCCAGCCAGTGTTGCCAACTTAACACAGTTCTCACACAAGATATAAATTCACCCACAGTTTCTATTTCCCAAGAGCTTGTGCAGAATTTACCAAGGGAATAAAAAACTTCCAGATAATTTCTACAATCTGCGTTATTCTACTAAACTAGTCCACAATTCATTTCATTTACACACCTTCCCCTTCTCTAAAACTTCAGCACATTTAAAACATGAGCATTTGATTATATCAAGCAAATGTGACATTATGTAATGTATGACTATAAATACCCGAGAGGCCGAGCTTTGCTCGGGGAAGGTCAGTCGGTTTGTTTACTAGACTGTCGGTTGTTTAGATGACTGGAGTAGTTCTTCATCAAGCCCCCTTACGGACAAGCAGGTTTGCTTAGCTCATTTGCCTCTTTTCTGCATGTCTAAAAGGTCACTCCAGTTGTTATTATAGGCTAGCTTTTTAAATTTGTTTTTTTTACATACTGAGATTTTTCCTGAGATGAGACCTGTCTAGAACTTATTTGTAACTTCATTTTTGAGTTATATGGCTCAGGATCACTTTCTGTATACTTAAATTACCTTTTTCCGTAAGCGATCCTACTTGTCCTCAATATAGGCAACCGGTTTCGAGGTTAAAACCTCATCTTCAGGCTAAATCAGTATGTCATTCTCTTACAAGAGATCGTCGAATATGATCTCGACGATCGTGAATGACACTGAATTGTAGCCTGAAGATGAGGTTTTAACCTCGAAACCGGTCGCCTATATTGAGGACAAGTAGGATCACTGATGGAAAAAGTTAAATTAAACCATAAAAGTATTAATTGTAACCCAGGTATTAGTTAATTAGATATTAGCTCCTTAGGAAGGAAATTGTTAGAGCGTTTTTGAGATCAGAGTTGCAAGCAAGCAAACCTTACTCATATTAGAGTACAGGCTTTAACAGATTACATAGGTGGTTGCATTACCCGGGTAGCCCTTGCACAGCTCCTCGATCGGCGTGGACATCTTCTTCTCCGAGATGCGCTCGTACTTCTGCCGCTTGGTGGCCGCCTTGAGCCCCTGCCACGGCAACGAGCCGCGGTTGAAGTACATCAGCACATAGCCTAGCGACTCCAGGTCGTCTCGCCGGCTTTGCTCTGCGGACAAGCGAGCAGCGTTAACCAACGTGTTTACGAAACCAACTGACTCAAACATATATTTTTCAGAATAAAGAACATTTACAATATACAGTTAGATACATTTACGAGTCGAATGCAGTGATAATTTTAGCTACATGTTGTAATGTGACAGAAGAAAAAGTTTAAAATGTATTGGGGCGAAAGACGTGATAAGTTTAGTGGCGTACTTTTAAGAATGTTAAAATATGAAAATCCGCAGAACTTTAACAGGTGTCTACTGGCAGTTGATTTTGAGGTTCCAGTATATATTTCCAGTACAATGTTTGACAAAATTCCAGTATTAAGTGGCAAAATTACATTACATTTGGTAATAGTGAATCATTTAATTTGTAGGCTCTTCTGATGCTCCTTGTTCTATTTGTCTGCAAGCTATGAATAACAGCCTTTTCTAATGTAAAATCCCCATAAGGCAACACACTGAGATAGTCAATATACACTTTCTTTAATAACTCAGTAAATATTTGTAATAATGAAATTTTTTATTATTTTTTTTTTTTCTATACCGAGTTATATACATCCCGTTAGTTTACACTTGCACATTTTATGTTTATTTTAAGTTGTAGGTTCTGTTGAAATGAGTATTTTCAATTTAAATATTTTTTTAAATGAGTGACAGTGACATTTCTTCTGACGAAGGACTTTGTAATCGTTGACTTTTATCATTTTACTTCCTTGTTTTTCAAAATAAGTGCATGAAATTGTGTGTGCACGTTTATAATTAAATGGGGAGTTCGTAAACAGCAAATTATTTTTAACTTCTTTGTATAACAATAAATGTACATCTTTTCACAAAACAACTAATTTTTCTTAATTTTTCCTGTTTTTAAGTTTATTTTTATTGATTTCAGAACTCGAGTTCGGAATAGACGGGTTTTTGGAATAGCGGGACTCTACTGCGAGCCCGTTTATGTCACATCAGCTGAGCATACGCACACCTCTCTTTACACATCTTGATGCTAAAAGCTCACTCATCCACAGGAAGTTCGCTAAAACACCACAATCCGTGACAACCCCACTCACCGATGCCCAGATGCGTGTTGATGCTCGCGTAGCGCGCCGTCCCCGTCAGGTTCTTATTCTCCCGGTACGGGATGTGCTGGTGCGTCCGGCCGTCCCGGTACTTCTTGGCCAGCCCGAAGTCTATGATGTACACCAGGTTGCCCTTCTTGCCCAGCCCCATCAGGAAGTTGTCAGGCTTGATGTCACGGTGGATGAAGTTGCGGCTGTGAATGTAGTCTATCCGACTTATCTGCAACAACAGGCAAGTTTAGTAAATCTATAAATTCCAGACTTTTCTACTTTTATCGAGACTCCCTAACCCTTCCAGGTTTTCTTCGATTACACGGTTCACTTTTATTTGGTTAACGATTTACCTGACTTTCTCTAACCAAAAAAGTTAAATTTCCTGGACGTTCCTTGACCAAAGAGTTTATCTTCCCTGACTCGCTACTCAGAATGCACACTTTTTTCCAATAGGTAAAATTTTTTCGGCCTCTATCTTTCCCATATCTGTCCACAACCTCAAGTTTATTAATTTTATTTTAATGTTTAAACTTTATTGTTGTCCAATACATTTCTTCCCTTACCAGTTACAATTCACTTCCTCTTTGTTCCACCATAAAAACCGAGTCAACAAAAATCTAATAAGTTTTGATTTTCGCACAGTAGTGCTTTGTGTTTACTATTAAATTAAAAACTTTCCCTGACTAGTATAAAATATCAAGCATTCTCCCTGACTTTCGGCATTTTTAAAATTTGTTCTCTGACCTTTTTCAAATTTCCTGTCTTTCCACTAAATATAAACCATGGTATGACTTTTTCAGGTTTCCACGATTTCCAGGTATGGTTATAACACCTACGTCACTTTTTGAACAGGACAGTGGTGTTATTTCAAGGTTTTCAGGGTGTCCCGTCAGTTTCCGAAATGTCCCGTTTTTGTTTGAAAATGTTTTGTTTTGTTAGCAACAAATACAAAATTCAATAATAAAAATTATTTCAAAGATGTTTGGCTTAAATTCTCTATTTCTCATTTCATAACGGCCCACAGGCCTACAAATTGTCCTTTTTAGGACCATGACATTTATGGCCACCCTATTAGGTAAGTATGGTGGATTAAAAATATATGTGGTAAGTAAATTTGATATAGTATATTTCCAACTTATTGATTAATTTTAAAAAAGGTTGAAGGTACAGTAGATCCTTTCTTAACTGACCCCTCACGGGACCGGGCTTAGGTCGGATAACTTAAAAGGTCAGTTAAAACAAAAAAACTACGTTAACATGTAAAATACTGTAGGAATAAATGTATTATTGATATTATATGAATACAAAACTAGGCTGACCACTTGCTCGACGCACAAGCGAAAAAGCTCTGTACTGTACTCGAAGCAGAGAAGCTATACACTGAAGATGAGTGACATTCCACAATATTGTAAGTTTCCCATGTGATTCATAACAAAATTTGACCTTAACGGATACGTTTCTATTTCAGTAAAGCGATAAGTATGTAAGTCGATAAGTTAGTAAGCGATAAGTACGTCTCTCGATTCCTATAAAAGGTCGGTTAAACCGACCAGTTTTAAAATACAGGGCTGATAAACCGACCCCTATTTGGCCCCAAGCAGAGGCGGTTAATCCGAGCGGCGGTTGATCCGGGGTCGGTTAAGAGAGGGTATGATATAAAAATCAAATGTTTTATCATAAGTAGGTACAGCATGTTTAAGTGTTAGGTACATAGAGTTACAATGGTATCAGTTTTAAGGTTTGGACAATGGTGTACTAACAATGAAACATATAAATATCACATTCAGCCAAATTAACAATATACTGGTAGCAGCCAAGTCTAAATTGGGTGAACATACATTAGAACTAAAGCATACACAGAAAAACACTGTACCGGTAAATAAAATGTGCCTAAATCAAGTGTTTTACTGTAAATAAAAGTGTGAATTACGCCCCTCCACAATTATCCATTACACCTCCACAGTTACCCGTCAACCATCCACAATTAACCATAATCCCTCCTCAATTACCTATTATCCCCCCACAATTACCCATCTTCCCTCCACAATTACCCATCGTCTCTCCACAATCAGCTGTCACCCCTCCACAATCTCCTGTCGCCCCTCCACAATCACCCGTCACCTCTCCAAAATCACCCGTTTCCCCAGCTTACCAGCTGATCAGCCAGCAGCAGCACGGTCTTCAGCGAGAACCGGCGGGAGCAGAAGTTGAACAGGTCCTCTAGTGACGGGCCGAGCAGCTCCATCACCAGCACGTTGTAGTCACCTTCCGAGCCGCACCACTTGATGGTGGGGATGCCGACTGGAACAGAGACGAGGCCATCACATGAGTGAACGAACTAGGTTAGGCTAGGCTAGGCTAGGATAGGATAGAGTAGGTTAGACGAGGCTAGTTTAGGTTAGGTTAAGCTAGGTTAGGTTAGGATAGGCTAGGATAGGCTACGTTAGGTTAGGTTAGGATAGGTTAGGATAGGTGAGGCTATGTTAGGTTAGGTTAGGTTAGGCTAGGATAGGTGAGGCTAGGCTAGGTTGGTAAACTAGGTAGGATCAGATCAGACTACGCTAGGTAAGGTACTATATAGTTAGGCTAGGTTAGGATAGGTGAGGTTGAGATACACTAGATTAGGTTAGGCTAGGTTAGGTTGTAGGTTTATTCCGGTAAAGTAAAGATAACTGCTACGTCCATTGTTTTTAATACAAAAATTAAAATAAAAATGCATAAAAGAATTTAAAATACAGTCCGGAATAACAAAAAAAAACAGATTAAAGGTACACACTCTTGAGGAATTAGGCTAGGTTGGGTTAGGCTAGACTGGGCTAGGCTAGATTGTGAATTAATTCCGGCAAAATAAAGACAACAGGTACGTCCAGCATTTTGTAATAGGTACCAAAAATCAAATAAAGATACATTACAGAATTTGAAATATAGTGCAAAAAAAAAAAAATAAACAAATAAAATGTACACAATAAATTAGTTACACAACATTAATTGTGATGATAACAAATTCGGTGACATGGCCACTGAAGCCCAAGCGTCGGCTTTGAGAACGGAAAATAAACCAGATAATTAAAATGTAATAATAAACATCAAGGGGGAAAATTACATGTGAAATTGTGATATGAAGATCAATGAAAAAGAAATACAAATGAATGTGAATTTGGCAGGAGCTGAAATGTCCACACGTGGTGGCAGGGGGAGGGGGGCAAAAGTGCAAGGGTCAGTTTAGGGCTTGTAATCAAGCCCGCAATAATAAATTCAGCCTTGTCCATACTCAACCTCATTCATTAACAAGTATTTTTAATGTATTTATGGTCCCAGGACTACCTTAGGACTGGTCTATACCAGTTTTGAGGCTGACATTGGGTACAGCAAATGAGATTGTCATTACATATGGTAAGTCTTTTGGCTGTCCATTATGACTAACTTCCCTTTCACCTTTGGTCCCTCCATTTGCAGTGGCTAGGGACAGTGTCTCCGGGTTTGGTCCCTCCTGCCAACCTGAGAATGAATGGTCCCTGGTTGTTGTACATGAATACCCTGTCAGTTGAGTTGACCTGTTGGAGGGCAAAATGAGCGTCCCCTGTTGAGAGCCTCATCCCAGCTGTCACAGGGGCACGGGAATTGGCCCTCTGAGGGGTCGATTTGGCTGCCGTCCCTTCCCACCCTTTCCTTTCCTAATATATCCTATCTTTCCGGTAACCTTCGCAATATTCCCGCTTGTGGAAGAGGTGACTAGCAGCAAAGCTGGGGTTTCCTAATCCGCCAATAACAACAACAACAACAATGTATTTATGGAATGGGAATAAAATAAATCCAAGTCGTGAAAACAATTACATAAGTTACGGTTCATGAAACATAAGTTAGAGATATGTAAAATAAGTTAGTTTTATGAATTCACAATGCAACAATTCCAACTCTAAATCAATATCTGGTATTATGTGAATGAGAACATTTCAAGGAGGATGTAATTGTGATTATTAAAATGCATTTTAATGTATCATAGAGGACCAGTGATGGCAAAATACGAATCCTAAACCCATACCTCTGAAGAGGCGATGCACTTTGCCTAGTCAATTAAAAAATTCCTTTATTTCCATATACAATTGTTTAAGTTATTGACCTGCCACACAACAGATAAACCAATTACTTATCTAATTGCTTCAGAAAAAAATAAAAAATCTTTCGCTACTGATTTATCTCAAAATTGCAAGTATACCAGTCGAGTCACGTCACAGAAGATAGATCTCAACAAACACTCAGCTAACCCTAACTACCAACTGACTGACTTATCATTTGTTTACAGTATTCATTTTACACATCAATAATTCCAAGGCAGATTTCGGAAAACTCCAACACTCCCTTCAGATTATAAAAGGCGGTATTATCTCATTGTTCTGTACACATGGAAAAGACACTTTGGTTTAAATTCTTCCATCGTTATATCTGTATTTTTTATATATTATGGTAACAACCTAAAAATACTGATGATGTACAGTCGATATATTTTTGAACCCATTACGATAGCAAAGTCTAAAAACCCTATCAGAGATCACAAGAACATTCACAAGTTAGTACTGTACTAGAAGAAAGAATGAAATAGTTCAAGAACACCATAAATTAAAATGTTGATGAAAACCCAAAATACTTGAGCAACAAGTTTTTGAGATATCTAAATCTAATACAACAAATAAAATATCCCCATAGCAGCAGACCTGTGTACTCAGGGAATTTCAAATGAATATATATATATATATATATATATATATATATATATATATCTTAATACCACTTAAAGCCACATACCAAGTTTCATCAATATACATTCATGAATAAATTATTTATGACATTTTAATCATTCTCCATAAGAATAACATGGGGGCTGAGTACGCAGGATTGCTGCTACGGGAACTATCAGCAACAAAATTATTTTTCATGCAAATATCAATAGACCACAATGGTATGAAGCAATATACCAAGTTTCATCAAGATAAGTTGATAAATAAGCAAGATACATACTTTTTCTTATTATCTATAAGGATAACATTGGACAACGTACTGTGTTTAGCACTTTCAATATCTCTGTAACCAATTGACATAGAGCAATGATCAAAACACCAAATTGTTTGTTTTTTAAAGTTGAATTTAATGGTGAAAACTAAAATTGTATTTACTAAAATATTATATGTGAAAAAACAAAAAATCCCATTTTTGGGGTACAAAACCCCCCCAAAATACCTCTTAGGATGGAGCGATCTGTCTGGTTTTCGAACTTAAAGTCATAAATGTTGCTTTACATGTTTGTACCAAATTTCATCGAAATCAGACCACTTTTACAAGAGTTATCGCACCCACGGACACATATATATATATATGGGGTTTTTGGCATCTGGGGACCTCAAAACGAAAAGTTATCATGGTATCATGGTCCCGGGCCTAGGTCTTACCATGCCGACTACGGTAATAGCTTCTTCCCTATAAACAAATCAGTGAATTTAAAACTAATGCAAATGACAGTATTTTATCTTTCTCAACAAACAGTTTGTCCATACTGTACTAAGAGATTATTATTGGAATTAATTACAATTTTGAACCAAGAAATTGAAACATCCAAGTTCTAATAAAAAATCTAACGTTTGTGGGTTTAACGTTAGTAGCATTGGAAATTCGCTGAGTACGCAGGTTTGCTACGACGGGGGTGTTTAGTTTTGTATCCTCACAGTAATATTAATGGAGCAGCATGTCTACATAAAATTGAGGATTTTAATCATACTCTTAAACATTAATACGTCCACTGAAATTGAGTAATAATTGTAATATCTATTATTATCAATCATTTTGTAATGCATATCTTTATGACTTGAAAGTTATTCTGTTAAAGTTTCAGATTTCACGCTTATCGAGGTACGTGTCATATATACTGTGCTCTCACATGTTGTAATTTATTTGACAAATTAGTGATTGATAATAATTAGAGCTCCCAAATAACCCAGACAGCGACAGAAATGATTAAATTACTCTACACATGTCATAGCAAAACGATGTTCAATATCCACAAGTTATTTTATTTTCAAATCAAATTTAATATCGGTTTAAATTTAAAATTTGTTTACTTAATATAGTTTTAAAGAAGATGAGTATGCCAAATAATCAACCAAGAATACAATCACCATCTTCAACAACATCAGAAGAATTTAGAAGAAAAAAATTATAATCTTTCAACAGCGATTTCAAAACCTCGTTTGCATCAGACTAAATATTTTTTTTACAGCAACAAATCAAATCGAGCAGTAAATAATTTCAAAGATGACGAGAATATAGAAAACTTCTGGAGTCACGTTTGTTCGCGAGTCACGGTTGCACAACTCTGAAGGCGTTTTTTGACAGCGACGTTGAAGAGACGAATCAAATATTCTGGAGTTCCAGTGTCTTCTTATTAACGTTACACAAGCCCATCGTTGCGCAACCACACTGACAAGTGACATGTACAACGTCCTACATTGTATTGAACGTTATGAGTTCATTTATTAACAATAACCGCTTAGACGTTCCGATACTCAACGTTCGACTGCAAGGGGACTCAGGTTTCCAGGGTGTACACACAAGTTTGGGATCTGTCCGCTTTCTCCAAAATTAATAAATAACCCCATAACAAAACTACCCGGGGGGGGGGGGTTAAAAAAGTAAAATCATACATACGTTAAGCTTTGTTTACATTTATTTGAACCGTTTGGACCGCTTTTTAAAAAGCTGTAATTCCTCTGATAAACAAATTCCATTGGAATTAAAAAACTAGACATTTAATAGTTTATTATTCTGACAATTCGTTCAGACAATCAAAATGTAAGATTTGATTTGTAATTCTGTCTGGCTCGTTCTAACAATTCTGTACTACTCAAAATGTAAGGTTTGTTTGAATGGATAAATAACAGGAAATATTTCAAATTCCCAATGTTTGCGACATTTTCTCAAGACCAGTTACCAGTTAAGTGAAAGTGTTTCTAGATTAATTTTGTTTAATAGGACCACATTTTGTATATTGTATTCCTAGGCCAATTTTTGTTAAGAATAAGAATATTTTATTGTCGATCAACACAAATTAAGGTTATGGACAATGTCAATACATCGAGTTTTATGAAAATAAAAAATCAGAAACAATAATGTATCAAGTATTAAATCTGTACACACAATTTACACAACATCGGTATCTCTATATTACAATATTCTTACTAGGCAAATTTAAAAACTCATCTATTGAATAAAATGGATTATCCAATAACCAATTATATAATCGCTTTTTAAAAACACTAAAAGATAGGGAAAGAACAGTGTATTGAAAGGTACAGTACAAATACTTTTTAAAGGGTACAAATACTTTTTAAAGGGTCCAAACCCCTCAAATTTGTGTGGAGACCCCAGGATTTGAACGTGTGACCCCTTGAACCTAAGTACAAGACGCTCAAAATATATCTGAATTACTTGCCATGCCTTCTCAGCAGGGTATCCCTAGGAGAGGAGGAACGGAAACAATCAACACACAATCACAAGGCGAGACTCGGTCCCCGTGATGCCATTGGTCAGATGGTGATTTATCTGTCCTTCGTCCGATCGAATCTCAATTTTCAAAGTCAACCGTTCGACTATGATAAAAACAACACGTCTGATGCTTTCTAAATCTCACTTTCATTTCGGCTGCAAGGCTCCTCAAAAAGTAAGTAGCTACAAGGCACTTTAAAAAAGAGGTTGAAATTTACAAACTTAATGTTACCGAATACAATTTCCCTCGTCTAGGTCTTCCAGGGAAGTAGTATTATCATTGAACAAATTTGCAATTTTCCTAAACTAAAACATTCCTGCACACACGACCGCATTGCTCATTCCCGCACACACGATTGCATTGCTCATTCCCGCACACACGATTGCATTGCTCATTCCCGCACATACGTTTTTCCTTTAAGAATTTAATTTTACTTGTGTATAATACTAGGAGACCAGTTGGGGCTTCGTCCACGTAAACTATGACAGTTGTGTTTACTGCATTTGGTTAGCCCGTGGAAGTACTAAAAATCAAGACCAGCTGTTTGTGTATTTTCATCAGCTCAAACCAAAATGAATGTCCATAACGAACACATGGTGACTTTGAATCCCCATGGGGCAAAGCCCTTTAGTTGCATCATAACACTCTAACTTTCTTATTTTAGACCTAAAGAATCAATGTATACCTAACTTCTTCACTCTAGCATGCCGGGAAGTTGGAGGATTAGTGATTACGAGTGATTGAGAGCTTTGGCGTTTATATATTAAGATTTGTTGTTGTATACAGTTGGTGAAAAAGCTATGTGAATATTATTGTACTGGATGTAACATTGAATGCAAAATCAATTGTGAGGTTTGAGTTACTGAGCCTTTCATATATCGGGGAAAGGTTGAGTAAATAATCCTATACTCTAATATGAGTAAGGTTTGCTTGTATGTTTGCTTGCTTGCTTGCGACACTGATCTCAAAAACGGCTCCAACGATTTCCTTCAAATGTTCAAAATAACTAATTTATGGGATAAAAATAAGTTCTAGACAGGCCTCATCCCCAGGAAAAATCAAAAAATGTACAAAAACTAAAATGAAAAGTTAACAAAATTAACATTGGGCATATGGTTTCAAATCAACACAAAATAATTGTAACAGCTGTTAATAATCAACCAGGGAACTGTCAAAGTAATACTCATGTTGTTTATGATTATTAACATGTGGTTTCCTGAGAGCAGAGATTAAAAGATTTGAGTGAAGATTATATATATAGAGTAGTAAAATAAATCAAAGGGACATTGAGCATTAAATAACAACTGGAGTGACCTTAAAACATGTGGTTTCCTGAGAGCAGAGATTAAACGATTTGAGTGAAGATTACATATATATAGAGTAGTAAAATAAATCAAAGGGACATTGAGCATTAAATAACAACTGGAGTGACCTTAAAAATGTACAAAAGAGGCAAATGAGTTATACAAATCTGATTATCAGAAGTGGTGAAATATGCTCTAAGTTATCTAAACAAACTGGCTGGTCTTCCCCCGAACAAAGCTCGGCACCCCAGGTACTTAACAATTAAATGTATAAATCCTGGGTGTCAAACGGTAAAGTTTCCAAAGCAGACTACTCAGCTGCTGTCAACGCCTGGGTGACTGAACATAGTCTAGTTGTACTGCACACGAGGCATTTCCATTGCTAATTCCCGGTTATGCGGTCGGACTAAGCTTACACAACCAAACAGACCTACAGTCCCCTCGACACAAGCCTACCGACAACGTAGAAAACATCTGTATCTGTGCTACACTGTTAGCGAATTTCCTACGAAAAAGTGAGCTATTAGCATGACCCGCGCGGTGCAACTAAAGCCCGGGATAAACAGTCTTAACTTGACCCCCTAAACATGTTTTGGGGGTTGCTAATCTGGAATCTGGAATTCGTACAACAATTTTGTACTAAACACTTTTAACGGCAAAAATAAATAATATTTCTGCTCTTTCAAACTTGGAATGCCAATATCAAAACAAAAATTGTGAAACGGCTGGATAACTATTCTAAAAGTGTGCATGACGTACTTAGATTGAAAAATCCCAGGTATAATGAAGGTAATATTTTATAATTGTTTAATATAATTGTTTAATTTAAACCAATCATAAAAATTTGGTTATAAAATTATACTGTTTATTTTCACAGTTCCCTTTAAAAAGGGGTTGTATTTTATAATTGTTTAATTTAAACCAATCATAAAAATTTGGTTATAAAATTATACTGTTTATTTTCACAGTTCCCTTTAAAAAGGGGTTGTATTTTATAATTGTTGGTTGTATTTTATAATTGTTTAATTTAAACCAATCATAAAAATTTGGTTATAAAATTATACTGTTTATTTTCACAGTTCCCTTTAAAAAGGGGTTGTATTTTATAATTGTTGGTTGTATTTTATAATTGTTTAATTTAAACCAATCATAAAAATTTGGTTATAAAATTATACTGTTTATTTTCACAGTTCCCTTTAAAAAGGGGTTGTATTTTATAATTGTTGGTTGTATTTTATAATTGTTTAATTTAAACCAATCATAAAAGTTTGGTTATCAAATTATACTGTTTATTTGCACAGTTCCCTTTAAAAAGGGGTTGCAAGTATTTTATGAAAAAAGACACATTTTAAGCGTGCACAAAAGGAGTTTGACCTGTAGCATTATTTAAACATTCAGAGAAAATAAATAAGAACAAGAAAAACAGCTAAGTCGTGAATCTAAACTGGTTTGTTATTAGTAAACAAAATCTAAACTGGTTTGTTATTAGTAAACCAAATTTAAATCATCGATTAGTAAAGAATCAAAAATATTGTATTGCTCTTAAACACAACACTATGTGCAATCACTAAAATTATTTGCCTACAAAAGTTTAAATTTATACATAAAAACTTGCTTGCAATTCATATGGCTTTATGTCGTAATTTGTTTATAACTGAACAAGTTCAGAGGGACAAACATTAGAAAACTTCAAGCATTCCAGTTTTCCAGAAAAGTGAATTTTCAAACTGGCCACAGTATTTTTAATTACTGTAAGTGAATTGGTTATGAATCCTAAAGTAGACGGACTATTTCCATCAACATTATTCAGATTTACATGACTTTTTTGTGATGAGTAAGTTGCTCAACAATTGTAAGTTGATCTGCTTGTGTCAGCCTATCTGCTCACATTACTATCAAGGCAGCCGCACCATTTTCTTATCAATATTTCCCACAATTTCCTTATCAGTATTTAACTGTCAAGGTAATCTTAACCTCCATCATTAACCTATTACTGAATTATTTAATAAGACATTTAAGCTAACTTTAAAGTACCCTCTGTTTTGATTTAAACACAAGTCTGCAAACATTTTAAGGAATACCGTTAATTACTCAGTGTTACAACTTTTAACATGTATTTCCTGTATGTATCTTCAAAGGACATCAAACTCGACATACAACCTATTTCCTCAATTATCCAACACCGTCTCGTTAACAATGATTGCTAGTCATTTCCAATGAGAATTGTACTTAGAGCTCAATAATACTAAACCAAGTTGCATGTAAAACTTAGTTCAACTAAGGCATAAACTGGAAGAAGGACCACCATAAGCGAAATTTGAGTATTTCGTTTGAGGGGGAGGGGCAAATAATGATCACCATTATGGTTATTTTAACTACAGTAGGACCCCGCTAGTCCGACCTCTGATGGACCGACTCCTCGCTTAGACCGACCATATCCTTATCGGCGTTTTGTTTACGTATCCGGTCATCGCTCCGTTCATGTCGACGCTTGTCGATGACTCATCACTGGCGATGTAAGTCAGTAGGTAGTAGTCTCTTATTTGTCATACATCAGTAACTTTTAGCGAATTTCCCTTATAGGGAAGAAGCTATTACCGTAGTCGGCATGGTAAGACCTAGGCCCGGGACCATGATAACTTTTCGTTTTGAGGTCCCCAGACCCCAAAAACACCATTCGTTCGAAACTATATATATATATATATATAATATATATATATAATATATATATATAATATATATATATATATAATATATATATATAATATATATATATAATATATATATATATAATATATATATATATAATATATATATATATTTATATATGTGTCCGTGAGCACGATAACTCTCGTAAAAATTATCCGAATTTGATGAAATTTGGTATAAACGTGTAAAGCAACATTTATGACTAAGTTCGAAAACCAGCCGGATCGCTCTGTCCGAAGGGGTATTTTGGGGGGGGGTTTTGTACCCCAAAAATGGGTTTTTCCAATTTTGTACATATAATTTTGGAAATAGTCAAATTTTAGTTTTTTCCATTGGATTCAGCTTTAAAAAACACACAATTTGGTATTTTGATAATTCCTCTACGTCAATTGGTTACCGAGATATTGAAAGTGCTAAACACAGTAAGTTGTCTAATGTTATTCTTATGGAAGAAAATACAAATTTTATATCTCGCTTATTTATGAACGTATACTGATGAAACTTGGTATACGGCTTCATCTGGTTGTGGACCATTGATATTAGCTCAAAAAAACCATTTTTTACCAAAGGCTCCCGTAGCAACAAACCTGCGTACTCAGCCCCATGTTATTCTTATAGAGAATAAGTAACGTGTTATCTGCCTTCATTATGAAATAAATTAATGAAATTTGGTATGTGGCTTTACCTACATGAGTTATATTGATATTTGTATAAAACCCCAATTTTTGTATTCCTTGTTGGCAGCAAACCTGCATACTCAGCCGCCATGTTATTCTTATGGAGAATAATTAAAATGTCACAAATCGTTTATTTATGAATGTATACTGATGAAACTTGGTATGTGGCTTTATGTGGTATTAAGAAACATATATATGCATTGGAAATTCGCTGAGTACGCAGGTTTGCTGCTACGGGGGTATTATTTGAAAGTTGTATCAGTTAATATCACATTTTTTTATAGTTTGTCAACACACGCTATGAATTGTGTAGGCCTAACAGTCCATGTGGCAATATGTTTAGTTTTAACTAGAGTTTAATTACGTTTTTATATGAATAAATTTGTTCCTCTGATAATCCGACCTTTTTTACGTTCCGACCATGCTCTCGGTCCCGTTGGTGACGGATTAGCGAGGTTCTACTGTACTAACATATAACAATAAAATGATAACAAATTGTTGGGGGAAATCAGCCACATTTGCCACCCCTGAATTACGTCTATGAATATCACAAAATATATCATTCTAATGGGTTTACCTTTTTAATGGTTTAAAACAACCTGAATTCATTTCAAGCGTGAAATAATTTCTTATTAGTTATGATTGCAAAATCTAGTACAAACCTTAATTGCTAAATTGTACTTTTTAAAATCAATTTTGGGAAAAAGATAGCCAGCGAACATAGTATACCTTCCATTCACATATTTTAAGCAGGCCTGATAATTTAAATACCCCCGTAGCAGCAGGAAACCTGCATACTCAGCGAATTTCCAATGCATATTAATTGATCTTAATACCACATAAAGCCACATACCAAGTTTCATCAATATACATTCATAAATAAACGATTTATGACGTTTTAATTATTCTGTATAAGAATAACATTGCGGCTGAGTATGCAGGTTTGCATAACTCATCCGCGTTGAAATAAGGAAGCCTAAAAATGGGTTTTTATACAAATATCAATATAACTCAACTAGGTAAAGCCACATACCAAGTTCTATTAATTTATGTTCATAATTAAAGGAGATAACACGTTACTTATTCTCTATAATAACATGGGGCTGAGTATGCAGGTTTGCTGCTACGGGAACTATTGGCCAAAAAATGGGTTTTTATGCAAATATCAATAGGCCACAATGAAATGAAGCAATATACCAAGTTTCGTCAGGATAAGTTCATAAATAAGCGAGATATACGATTTTTCTTATCCTACATAAGAATAACATTGGACAACGTACTGTGTTTAGCACTTTCAATATCTCAGTAACCAATTGGCGTAGAGCAATGATTAAAACACCAAATTGTGCGTCTTTTTAAGCTGAATCCAATGGAAAAAAATAAAATAGTTCTTTTTTAAAAATTATGCATAAAAAACTCAAAAAAAAACATTTTTGGGGTACAAACCCCCCCCCAAAATACCCCTTTGGATAGGTCGATCTGTCTGGTTTTCAAACTTGAAAGTCACAAATGCTGCTTTATACGTTTGTACCAAATTTCACCAAAATCAGACTTTTTTTACGAGAGTTATTGCACCCGCACACACACACACACACACACACATATAGTTTCGAACGAATGGTGTTTTTGGAGTCTGGGGACCTCAAAACGAAAAGTTATCATGGTCCCAGGCCTAGGTCTTACCATGCCGACTACAGTAATAGCTTCTTCCCTATAGGGGAAATTCGCTAAAATATAACTAAATGGGGGAAAATCTATAAACATCCAATGAGATAAACAGACGAGAAGTATTTACAGTGTTTTGAGATAAGCCGATTGCTTACAATGACGCAAGTTTGGACTACTCAATTGTACACTGATTGCCCTTATCTGAGTCATATTTAAAGCATTGTTTACTTTTTGTACGGCCTTTAGTTGTTTACCACTTGTTGGGAGGTTAGTAAAATAATCGAGTTTGTTTCAATTTAAGCTGAAATAACGAAAGATGGAACTTAGCAAGGGATATCATGATATGGCATTGCCTATGATAAAACATTAACGTTATGTTAGGTTCTTGTTCGTTTAACGTTTTAAGCAGTGGGACTTGTTGACTCACCCCCACCAGTTGGCGTTTTAAGATTTAATTCACGTAGCTGCGGGTTAAGCCCCCCTAGGTCCACAAAAATGAGCGATGCACCCTTTTTCTGTAAGTGTTTTAAATCCTACTGAAACATGCCACCCGTGTTTATAACTAACAAATAAAAACTCCTATAAAATACACCAACTTCCGCAGAATATACAAACTCAAACTGGAAATACAAAATATTGCATAAAACTAAAATAATGTAAAGCTTAACCATTGAGGTAAAAGCATGCCCATTGCTGAAAAAATATGGTACTGGTCTTACTACAATAATTGTACGTTTGTGTGTGCACGCAATATACATGTTAAGTAACAAATGAGACTGTTATTTACCACCAATTTTGGCCACCATTCGATCTTAGGCTATCAAACACTTAAAATAGTAAAGCAAAGTTCAACCCTAAGGAAACCTGATATTCACCCACCCTGGGAATCTGGCTCCTTTGCTCCTGTCGGAACATCTTAAATAGATTTTTGTTGTTTTCCTGACTGATTTTTACAATTGAGGTGATTTAACAAATTAAAGGGATTTTCCTCTAAATAGTTTAAAAGGAATTGATTTTCCTCTCAAACCTCAAGGCTCAGCCCCATTGGTCCTAAAACTGCCAGTATTATTCTTATAGAAGAAACATTTTACTTAGAAGCCACATGTGATTTCATTGAATTCACCTCATAAAAAACAGCTTTTACAACAAATATTTCTCTTTATAACAGGGTTTATACAGAATTTCAATTTTCTATTTCCCTGACTTTTCCCTGACCCTTCTGTAAACTCCCCTGACCAACTTTTGAAATACGTCTTAGCATTTTTGCTTTATAAACAATCATGTGTGCACAATTATTATATATTTAATATGTAAAACCTTATTAGTGAATTTTCTTTGGAAAGTGAACTATTAGCATGACCCGCACGGTGAAACTTAAGCCTGGGACTACCATAGAAGTTCCTAACGTGACCCCCTGAACACGTTTTGGGGGGTCGTTCAAAATTTTATATATATATATATATATATATATATATATGTGTTTGCACTCTAGCGGTCACATTTTTTATCCGATTTACTTCAAATTTGGTAGAGACGTTCTTTTCTGTAATCAGTTGGACAAGTTCGTTGGGAAAAACAATCGGAAAACTCTAAAACCCTTTTTTTGGGGATTAATCTTTCAAATTTCGAGTTTTTGGGCCCAAAAAGGGTCATAAAAGCACCAGATGTAAAATCAATGCAAGTAAAAAGATGGGAATTAGAGAGGCGAAAGTTTTAAGCCCTCTCTCGTCATTCTAGCATAAATATTTATCGAGTTATTAAAGAAAATGTATATCGACTAAACACAGTACGTTGTCTTATGGGGGTTTTACACTAGAAAAGCCTGTTATTCCTTTTAGTTTAGTACTTTTATCATCCCCAGCAACCTCACGCCTACTTTCAAGCCTCTCTGGACCTTCTCCTAATCTTATAATGTGCAAAATTGTATTCCCAGCTTTGCAAGTAAATGAAACCAGGAGTATCAGAACAGCCAAAAAATCAATGTTTTCAGATTTCAATAAAAATTGGACAAATGTAAGTTTTTACACTTATTTTGAGTTTTACAAGTTGTTATGTGGAAATTCACTTCCCTCACGTCAGCATGCTGTGTGCGAACTCGTTTTCTATATCATGTAAGTCATAAATGTTAGTAAAACAAAATTTAATAAATTTATCTCAATAAAAACTTAATAACTGAGGATTAAGAATAAACTCCTTAGATCATCAGCCTACCATTGGGACTCCACCTGAAAAATACTGATACAAACGATTGTATACAACCTGGAGCAATCCCCTCACTTTTTTCATCAGATGGAATAATAAAAGCATCGAATTGTCATGTACATTTTATGTGATGCCTCACAGGAAGTTATTATTGTTGTGATGATGTCCCTCAAAAACTATTTTGAGACTAAACAAAGATTACAAAATTAATTTTGTGAACTAGCGTTAGGGTGGAATACTAATCAATATTGTCTGTAAGCTACAAATTTATTTTCACATCTTTAGTACATGGGGTCGAGATGTAACAAAATAAGCTTTATCTCTGGGTTCCCTGACTTTCCCTGACCTCCCCTGACCGTAGAAACCCTGTACAAACTGTCAAGTATGAGTTACATTTTAAGTTACTACTGAATCACATTTGATATCAGCAAAATTCCCGTGGTAAGAATGGGACAACGGTTAACCATAGCAGTGGCCAATGGCCGAGATTTGGCCCTTTTCTGCGCAGCCTACTGTGGCAGGGGCCGAGAATCGGCCATTCGGGACCGGAAATTTTGTAACATAAAAAAACCACTAATAATCAACTCAAAAGTGAACTATATATATAAATCATTCGAAAGATAATATTCTGAACTTTCATTTTATTACATAAACAAACCCTGTAGCAGCTATACAACAATGTCACGACGATTAGAAATCAAATGAATTTTTGGCGCAATGCGATTCTTGCAGCCGATGCTAGGAAAATGTCAAAACACGACTTTTTTGAAATTACCCAGCTCGGGTAATTTTTGTCATGGGAAGTTGCGGTTGGTACCAATGCACTGCTAAAGAGTTGCGCTTTATTTTGGTATTGATTTTTTGAACGAAATATTGATTAGACAGATCATATGATTTTTTGAAAACAGGTGTTTTCTGTTTCTTTGTACAATGGCAGATAGCCGAAAGAGGGCCATCAGGAAAATCGGATTTATATCTAGAGTAAGTTATAGTTACTAGTCAAATAATATGTTATTTTGAAGAGAAAGAAATGTAGAGTAATTTAGTTTTGCCGTTGGCAGCACTGTTTTATTCTGGCTTCATCACCAAGGAATTATTTCATTACGTCACATTTTTGCCTAATCGGCAACTGCGCAGCTGTTTGCTGTTTACGAAGTCTCAGTCAGTTTGTTTGGCTCGCTCCAAACTGTATTGTATTTGGTATCACTGTAAACAGCAGATGTCAGGCTTTCTTCTTATATCTGTCTCGATGTGTTGTGTTTTTGTTGACAATATGACATGACATCTGAAATATGCAATGTCCAAGTTCCAGTCCAAAATGGTGCGCTATGTTATTGTTTGACCGCTGTCAGTTGTGTAAGTGTTTTAGTTATTTATTTAGCCGAATTTACGCAAAAATGGATAGTAGTGACATTCGGGGTGCTCTTGAAGAAAGTATTAGTGACATTGATGACGATTTAGAGGGTGATGTAGGCAGTGATATTGAGATGAACGACTTTCCTGATGTTGCGTCTAGGGGTCGTAGGCTAATTGGATTATTTATCTGGTAGGCTAGTGGTGAGTTATATATTTATATGTATATTCCTATATATTCTATGTATAACATTTTATATATTTCTATGTAGGGAACTGAATGTACTACAACATGTTTATATTGATTTGGGGGTAAAACATTTGACAAAAAAGTTATATACTAAATACTGGGAAATCTTTTTTTTCCAAATACACAAAAATAGCAAAACATTGTTTTATTTACATTTATTTATTAGTGATAACAATTTTGTACCATCAACTTTATGACTTTTTTTGGATTCCTTATTTCATTAGCTTTACAAATATGTATGTATCATTATTAGTATAAACATATATTACATGACTTATTTACAGAAAATCTAACACCGTACAGTTTACATATATTTTTGGTTTCCGTTTATTATTATATTAAGCCCCTAAAACTTACAAAACAAATTATTTCCACAACATTTTATATATTTCTATGTAGGGAATTAGATTGTTCACAAAATGTATATAATGAATTTTCCATAAAAAATCTGTAGAAAAAATTTCACCGAGGCTACTTTTGAAATTTCAAAAATAAAATTCTATTTTTTCTTCTTCTTTTCACTTTACTGAAAAAATTACCTTTCTAGATCTTAATTATTTTAGTATTTCTAGATTCCCCTGTTTTTTCCGATCAAAATGAATATAAGGTTGGCTAGGTTTACTTCTACGGTTGAATTTATACGAATTTTCAAAAAAAGTCTGCAAAATCGACAAATTTAGCTTGCCATTCCACACTTTAGCATTGGGCCACTCCTAGGGTTAATTGCTTATTCCACTGAGGAACTTTTGTCATCAAACTTAGTTTATATTCCAATAGGGGAAAAGAGTACGGAAACAGAGTAAAGGTAACACAACAAAAGTTTACGGTAAAAGAATATACAAAGCATCAAGCAGAAATAAACAATGTAAAGTTATAGTATTGGTTATAGTAACCAATTTACCAGAATTATCAGTAAGCATTTATCGGACAGGGCTGAAATGATGAATTGAGCAGATATGCAGAGCAAACTACCACAGATAAAGAGATAAGGTGACTCACACTGCAGCCTTATCACATCTCCAGCTCACCTAGAGGGGAAACATCTTATCCACAGCTCTCAATAGAGGAAACATTAAAATCTCTCAATCTCCACAATACCTTTTCCTCTCTCTATGATGAATTGTCTTACTCGTTTAAAATTAACCTTCAGGGATCAAAGTGAATTCCCGAGTAATCTTGTTTGTCCTAATTTAATTTATTAATACGTTGCTAATTTAATTTATTTGCAAATCCTTCGAACAATACGATAAAATAAGATATTACGCCCTTATTATTCAGGAAAGAAAGGATAAAAGAAACCCTGCCTCGCCTCATAGTCCCTTGAAAAATTGACTTCCATCACGACAAGTAATCTTCGCACTTAACTTACTCCTGTTCTACAAAAAGTTTATCACAATTTTTTGCTAAAAGACTAGGCCTATGTAAGTTATATTTTTAAATTAGGTTAGGGAATTTTCAAATGCTTTAAATAAATATAAAACTAAATAAATATATAACCTAATTATACAAAATAAATGGTTTTTTTAGATTCAAAACCATAAACCGTTTTGTTATGCATTTGTTAAATGTTGTATGCGTTTAATTAATTAACATAAGACTATAATTAAAGTACAAACATCCAAGTAGCATTTACAGATATTTCTATTTAAGAATGTATTTAATGCCGAAAGAAAAATTAATTATTACCATGCTGTAGGGATTAAAAAGTTGTACTTTTGTTACATTTATGGTGAAATGGTATTTTTCCTATAATCCATAAGAATAACATTGGACAATGTACTGTGGCTACAGCTAAAAACGAAAATTTCAATATTCCCTGCAACAGAACAATAATTCAAATTAGGCTACTCATTTATTTAGTATTTTGAGCTTTTATGATTGGTTATAAGTACATTTTATTTAACGTTTAATTTTATGTAAAATCCCAAAACTGAAATTAGGGACCTTTTAAGCTCTGTAATTTCTGAACCTGGATTTTCCTAAAAATGCAATAGGTGTAATTTTATTAGAAATTTAAAGCACTAAACCAAAATTTTATAAGGAATTATAAGGATTTAAGGAATAATTACCCTGAAAAATCGTTTTTCAAACAAATTTAAAATGCCTGAAGATAGCATGGATTACCTAAAAATACAAAATGTTATCAAATTCAGCCCAATGTTGTAATCTCCAGATTACACATCCCCACAGACAAACATCTCTCAAAAACCACTTTTTCGATTCAAGAAGCACTGAAACAATTATTTCCAATGATAACTCGAATGCGAACATTTTTACAAAAAAATACTTTCTCCATAGGCCTAAACCATGTATAGAGGGAGACAGTAAAAATGTACACGGCACTCGAAGTTAAAATTATCTGACTAGAAAGTGGGAAAAAATTCTTCAAGATCGACTCTTAGAATTGGAAAAAAATTAATTGGAAAACACAATTTGTTCAGATCGTTTTAAGTTTTCACTTATTCTTATTAGATCCTCCAACACTTCCCAGAACCCAATTTTCCCACTTCCCCCATTTTCAAATCAAATCTTGATTTCCGTTCATAATTACAACATGTACCTACATTTACCTTAAGAAAAAACCTACATTGAGTAATAGTCTGTGGGTCGGGACGAGTCTGTAATAAAAATAGTTAATGGTGTTTGGAAAAAAATGCAAATTTAGTTGAACAAATTTAAAAAAAGAAAATCCAACTTTTTAATGTGGTACACTAGATACAAGGTTGATCTAGGATCCTATCTGAATAAATTACTATAAACGCCCTATAAAATTCATCTCCCGTTTTCAACAGAAAAAAAGAGAAAATCCATAAATTTCAAATCAGGACAGCCGCACTGACGGACAATCCTCCCGACATTACACAACGACACGCAACACCAACACCGAGCCATCGTGTGGAGAGATTGTTATCGCACAGAAAGGACGGAAAAGTAAGTTAATTAGCGATAGTATTCCGTAACAATAACAATACTGGCAACAAGAAGGAACGAGAGAAGAGAGAGAAAGGGGGCAGAGGTACAGCCGGCCTTGAAAACATCCCATGGCAATAACCCTGCACAGACAGACAAACATGCGACACCACAGCAGGTGTATCAGTGAATCACCTATACTGGATACCTCTCAGACTCCGAATAATTGTATTCACTCGTTTGAACAATACATGCAAAGCAACGAATGGCATTCATAGAAAACATAAAAGTATAATATATAAAATCTAAGAAATATTGTAACGGAAATCAAACTTAATTTATCTCTTTTTAATTGTTCAGTTCTTTGAAACAATATATAGGACCTTATCTATATTATTCCAATGCTTTTTAAATTTATTTGTATCTATTGATAGTTCAATTTTATTGACTGATGTATTTATTGATTTAAAATTAATAGTATCTGACAGTAAACGTATTTCTTCTGGAATCTTGTACAAATATTTATTATTTCCAACTAAGTTGATTTTGTTAAAAAATTGTCTTATCTATGATTTTGAATGGCAAAATTATTTCTATTATGTGTTTGATACCATGTGCATCATCTAATTTTGGTAAATCATTGTGAGATTTTTTTCGCCATTATTATTGTTTCCAAATTGTATAAAAAATCTATTTTTATATACTACATAAATATTTATATGCTATTAAAATGCCTAGTTTTGAGGTATAAAACACAATTGTTTGAATTTGAGCAACTGGATTCGCTTATATTAAGCTAAAAATATAAAAATGTATGCTTTTGACTGACTTTCCCTTGTCTAGAATTTGTTTAGCCTGGACGACTTCATAAATCATAATTTAGACAAAAGGATAAAAATCTACCGTACGACTATTCAAAAATAAAATCTATAAGTTAATATTAAGTAAATTTTATCTAACCGCTTATTAACACATTAACAGAAAAGTCAGTTTAAAAATTTGTTTTCAAATAAATCAACAATTTAATTTCTTCATGATTTTAAACTACTAACACAATATCTATTTAGTTGAAAGGCCAGAGCCACTGAGGTAGACATGAACAGATTACATTTGCCACTTGTGTTAATCGGTGAACAATGATGTAAACATTTCAAATTTAAAACAAACTGTCCCACCAACACTTTGCATAGTGATACCAACCTTGAAAACTGTTTAGCTACAGTTTGAGCACAGTTGCAACATTAAAATTGAATGTTTTTTTACATCGATTACCAATTTATAAGACAAACAAAATATTTATTGTCGATTCCTGTGGAGAAAACGCAGTTAAAATTTGAAGCAGCCTTTGGTCAGGGAGTTTATTAAATCGTTTTTATGAATCTGTGTAACAAATTTTGAGGTTAACTTCCTATTTGAATTTAAACAATTTTTAAATCCTATTTTTTTTAAACTGTCTTTTGTTTGTTTTTTTTTAGAAAGACTCCGAGACAAAACTTGTCGGATGATTATTTCTTTAACGGGAAAGTAATTTTTAATAACAGGGAATGTCGAAGCCCGAAATTATTTTAGGTTTAACGGTTTTTACAAATGTAACTTTAATTTTCAAAAAGCCTAGCAGCCAACGCAAATATCTTAAGTTTGATTTCAAATAACTTTAAAATTATATGATGTAAACTATCAGCTGTGAAAAATTTCAGCCATGTAGTAGGAGGCGTGAGTGAGGATGGTTCGTAATCACAAGGGTACAGAGTGGACATCGCATAAAAATAATCCTATGTTTTAGCGTATGTAGGCAAGGCCACAAAAACAGCTACTTCAACTTTATTTTCAACCAAGCCTTTTGATTTTACAAGTGTTATCACAGGTTTGAACAAAATGGACATTGACATTTTCATACATTAATGACTGATATACTGAATTCAAAGTTATAACACTTTTAATTCAGTAGGCCTATTTAAAGACTTTCATTCGTGTTTCCTACAAATTATCTGTTTTTATTCTCATTACGGGTAAAAAAAAATTACTAACTTCACAACAACCGTTTTGTAACGACATATTTCATTCTTATTTTACATGAAGATAACATATTTTAAACCTTGCACTGTGATTATCTTTTCCTAAAATAACGTGAGGCTTTGGTTAACAAGCTGTTTGTTATTGAAGTAGGGAAAAAACTGATTTGAAGTTTCACCTTAAGTTCACCAAACTAGGACTAGGTTTTAACTTAACACTTTAAAACCTTCAACAACTTTGCCCTGTAAACATTGGAATGAGAAGGAAGTATTAGTTGGAGAATATATAGGACCTAAAGGAGAAAACATTACCCAAAATTAACGACCTACAATTCTTATGGTAAAATTACAAACAAAATTAGGACATAAATATATTATATTAGTAAATCTTCAAAATGTTTTAAAAACACCAATCAAATTTAGTTTAATTTAACCTAAATTGGACACAATTCAAGTTATTGATTAGATAACTCCAATCTAAGAAATAAATTGTATCCAATTTTTTTTTCAACAACCGCAAGAAAGTCAAAAGTAATTGAATCACAGGATCATAAAAATTAAAAACTTTTCAACCAAAACTCTCAAATTGCAGCCTAAAACCAAAGATTATACATCTTACGGATTCCTATGGAATGCTAAAACTAAGAAAAAACTTAACAAACACCTAAACAAAATTTACTGTTCCCCTATCAACAGAAACCGTTACTCTCAAATAATATATTATTAGTATTCACATTAAAAATAAACTAATAGGCCTACACACCACACAAATAAAACCCTGAAATTTTAACAAAAAAATAGCACTGGATAACAATGTTTAAACCTTTTAAAGGAATAAATACTTGGAAGCAGTAATACCTCAATACCCCCGTCGCAGCAAACCTGCGTACTCAGCGAATTTCCAATGAATATATAACATAGCACATTAACACTTAACAGGATTCATAAGAAATATATTCACAAACAAGCAATATTAAAAATATTAATTATTCTCTGTAAGAATAACATTGGGGATGAGTACGCAGGTTTGCTGCAACAAGGAACACAAAATAATGGGTTTTTATGCAAATATCATTAGAACTCATCTAAGTGAAGTCACGTACCAAGTTTCATTCATATACATTTATAAGTAAGCGATATATAACATTTTAATTATTCTCCATAAGAATGACATGGGGACCGATTACCTAGGTTTGCTGCTACGGGAATCATACGTGAAAATTTGGTATTTTGTGCAAACAACGATAAACCCCAACAAGATGAAGCCATATACCAAATTTTGTCAGTTTATGTTCATAAATAAGCGAAATACACAATTTTTCTTTTTCTCCATAAGAATAACATTAGACAACGTACTGTGTTTAGCACTTTCAATATCTCAGGAACCAATTGATGTAGAGCAATGATAAAAATACCAAATTGTTTGTTTTTTTATGCTGAATTAAATGGTAGAAATTAAAATTTGATTTAAATAAAAATTACATGTGGAAATCCCAAAAAAAAAAACATTTTTGGGGTACAAAACCCCCCTTTGGATGGTACGATTCGTCTGGTTTTCGAACTCGTTCAAATAAATTGTGCTTTACACATTTGTACCAAATTTCATTATGATCGGACCTTTTTTACGAGAGTTATCGTGCTTACGGACACATATATATATAAATTTGAACGAATGGTGTTTTTGGCATCTGGGGACCTCAAAATGAAAAGTTATCATGGTCTCGGGCTTAAGTCTCACCATGAGACGTACGGTAATAGCTTCTTCCCTATTGGGGAAATTCGCTAAAATCAAACAAACATTCATGTAAAACCTTACTTATTATTTTGTTTACTGAAATAATTCAGAGACAAGTTATTATAGTTTGACTGAGGCCCACCACACTACAAAAAAGGCAAAATTGTCGCTGACATAAAACAAGGTCGATACTCTTATTGTACAGTTTAACATGAAACAAATTATAAAATCAACTAAGCTTTGTTCAGCCGACTAAACAGGAAGTGCTGAGACACCCAGAATATGTTATGCATCGACGGCACAATATCATTAACCTGAGCGTGCACACAAACCCGACTATATAAGCCTAGACTTGTTCATTATATAAACCGAGAAGGCAGCGAGTATTAAAAACAACAAACAACTTATATTTCTATAATAAATTTCAAATTTTACACCATTTGGCTATAACGGACAAATTTGTATTTTTACCTATAGAGCTTGTTTTTCATCACTGAATCGCTTAAACGAAAATAACTTGCTGACCAAGCAAAATCCACCATTGATAAGAAGATAAAATTTACTTTAAGATAAATTATTCATGCAAAAAAAAAACAAATACTTTATCTGTTGTGATAAAAATATTAGTTTTTATATTTTCTGAAACTTACGTTTCACATGTTGTCAATAAAAAAAAAAAAAACACTATTAACAAAAGGTAAAATAACAATTTTTGCAATATACAAAAATTCCAACTATGGTAAATCAGGTAAAGAATTATTGAGATGCTATGATAATCTTTTTTTCTTTAAGTTAATCTATATTATTAATACCCACGCCACAGCAAACCTGCGTACTCAGCGAATTGCCAATGCATAATATATGTCTTAATACAACATAAAGCCGCATAACAAGTTTCATAAAAATATATTCACAAAAAGTGATACAGTAGAACTCCAATTATCCGAATTAATTGGGGATCGGACCGATTCGGATATGCAGAAATTCGGATAATCAGATATACCTCGGGAATTAAGCAAAAAACATCACCATACATAAAAAAATCAGAATTTTATTGACAAAGTTATTATAAATGTTATGAACAGAAAGTGAGCGAACTGTATCAAGAATATACGTCATAAAAATTAAATTACAGGAGTTAAATTGAATACAGTGTATACAGTTGCTCTTTTCAATACATACTGTACGTATTTCACTGTTCAATGTTGGTTATTTCACTTGAACATTTCGAGCAAAGTGAGTTTATCACTTAGCGAAAGGACAACACGTTTACGTTTTGTACTCATTTTGAACGATAATCTCGGTGAAAGAACAGTAGCGACTGATGTTGAGCAGGGCGAGAAGGGGGTATGACTCATTGTTCCCGCGAAAATATCGTCCGGAAGGTAACAGCGCGGGCTTTTATTTTAGCGCTCACGGCGCATTATCGCTACACACGCTCGTGCTGTTATTTTCTTGATTTTTATATTTCTATTATTTCACTCAAAATCGATTCGGATAATTGGATATTCGGATAATTGGGATTCGGATAATTGGATTTCTACTGTATATACAATTTTAATTATTCTCCATAAGAATAGCATTGGGGATGAGTACATAGGTTTGCTGAAACAAGGAAAACAATTGGTTTTTATGCAAATATCAATATAACTTAACTAGGTGAAGCCACATACCTAGTTTTATCAATATACACTCATAAATAAGCGATATATCCCATTTTGATTAATCTCCATAAGAATAACATGGGGGCTGAGTACACAACTTTAGCAAAAAATTGTTTTTTGAGCAAATATCAATAGACCACAACCAGATAAAAGCCGTATACCGTGAAGTTTCGTCAGTATACGTTCATAAAGAAGCGAGATATCATTATTTTCTTATTCTCCATAAGAATAGCATTAGACAACGTACTGTGTTTAGCACTTTCAATATCTCGGTAACCGATTGACGTAGAGGAATGATCAAAATACCAAATTGTGTGTTTTTTTAAGCTGAATTCAATGGTGAAAATTAAAATTTGAATATTTCACAAATTATATATCAAAAGTTCAAAAAAAAACTATTTTTGGGGTACAAAACCCCCCCCCCAAAATACCGCTTTAGATAGAGTAATATGGCTGGTTTTCGAACTTAAAGTCATAAATGTTGCTTTACACGTTTATACTATATTTCATCAAAATTGGATCATTTTTACGAGAGATCGTGCTCACGGACACACACATATATATACAGTTTCGAACGAATGGTATTTTTGGGGTCTGGGGACCTCAAAACAAAAAATTATTATGGTCCCGGGCCTAGGTCTTACCATGCCGACTACGGTAATAGCTTCTTCCCTATAGGGGAAATTCCCTAAAAGAATTTCTTGATTTTTTATAGCGATTTTAGACCCCTAAAACTATTATTTTGTATACATGTTTGGTATCAATGAAAAGCTCTTACTCTCTAGATGTGCCTTTTGGGGGTTTGAAAAATCTATACCTTCAGAGCTTCGCGCTGCAGGCTTTCAAAGTTTCAGTGTTATTCTTATGGAGCTGTATTTGATCTTTTAGTCAGCTGATTATAATGTAAATAAACTTTTAAAACATCTGGCTCTATGCCAGCTAGATCCTTGTGAAGAGAACGGGACATCTGCTACCGTAGTTGTTTTAAAAGACCCTTCTTAAGAATGAAGCACATAAAATGTTTTAGAAAAAGTATAGGGTTATTTGTTTTATCTTTTGTTCCTCAGATTCATACAACTATTTTCTTAGTTATTTTTCCTTTATCCTAACCTAAAAAGCATTGCAATCTTGACTTTTTATATTCTTTTTTTAAATGCGTTAAGTCGTGGTTTTGGTCCCGATTGTTGTGCAACATCACAGTACTCCATCAGGGTAACCACTCAAACTTAATAATCAAATTCACGGGGTTTTCACAGTTTTCAAGGTCTAAAAATTATCAATTTCACAGTCGAAATATTTAAAAACAACATTTACCAAAACATTTCGCAAAACAACAACGCAGACGCAGCGCAGCGGTAAAATACTAGTTAAAAATTTTCCATATTCCAATTACAATAAAGGTAGTGGCTACGTACACGTCCGACGTGAGCCGCTACTGTTCACGTCCGTTCCAAATTATGCACCTTACGTTACTTTTCCTGTGATTTTTAAAACAAATTGAGAGCCAGAAAACCTCCTAACCTAACCTAACGTAAACTAACCTATCCTAACCTAACGTAACATAACGTAACGTAACCTAACCCAACCTAACCTAAGCGGTAGCGAAGTGAATTTGCCCTTACATTGGACGTGTATGCAGTCACTTCGAATAAATAACTTACAAGTAAACCATTTAAAAATAAGAGTTAATGTAGAGGTCTCTTACTGTTTTATTGTCGTGAATCATCGGTCTATCGGTTATCCCTGCGGTTATCGGTTGCTGGCGGTTTTTACTATGCACAGTGTTGCCAGTCACTTTTTCCCAAATTACCCTCGAAATCTAAACTCTCGTATATGAGTAAAAGGTGCTAATAATGAAATAAAGGAAATGTGCTTGAAATTTGATAGGTTTGAGGTGCCGCCTATAGATGTTGCTGATGTAGCATTAATTTTAAAGCTTAAAATAAAGAATGAAAATAGAAGTTGCACGCCAGCCAGTTTTTTGTCTCAATTTTTCATGTGAGATATAACGGATTTGTCGTAGAATTTCTCTTCCTGCTTAACAAATCAGTTTATAAATCACTATTCTGATAACATTTTGTTTACAGCCATAAACAAAATACAGCTAAAGCTGTCTAGACACCGTGTAATCGGAATGTGCGAGCCACTGACGCGACATTTGTATAGTTACAATAGGGACACCCGTGCGAAGTAGCTGTCTACTGTTGCTTTTTTACACTAACTAATAGAAAACTACAGGCAACTGACATATAGAAAAAGACGTATAAACGGTCTTAGTCAAGTGCAAGTCGACAGTCAGTTGATAGTGAAAAACAACAGCAACTTCAGTCGCCCGAGTTACTTTGCACCGTGGAAACCAGGCCTAAATCATCCACATTGTCTTTGCTCAGTGGCCAGACAATTCATCCGGAACAGAGAGCTCATAAAAAAGCTTTGATTGGGAGCAACTATTTTATTTCAAAGTCAATTTACACAAATTATTAAAAAAACGTTTACTCTAGCAACTTTTTTCTATCGGATTTCGTAACCCACCTATTTCTCAAACAAAATTTTAAATTTCATCAAGATTTAAACAAATATGTTTTTAAAAATTTAAATATTTGGTTAAAAGTATTTAAGAAACATGGTTTTTAGAGGAGTCAAGGTTTATTATATACAACGCATCAAAAGAAAATTAAAATTTTATTGATTTGACTACCCTCAGCTGGGGGTAGCTGGGGGTACCCTTAACTCGTTCGCTGCGAGTACGCCCGTGGGCGTGTTACCGCCACGCTGCAACTGTTCCGATAGGCGCGGTCAAATTTTGAGTTCCCGGCTAATGAATGAATAAAAACACTGTGCGGTGCTGTACTGCGATACAACACCACTGGACGTAGTTCTACAAAACGCCACCAGGTAGCAGAATTATCCAGATAGCAGTAGACAACCAGGGTTGCCATCTACAGGGAATAAGTCGGACGAAAACGACTGCGAGGAAGTCCCGTGACGGCCGGGATACAGGGGGAAATTTTACTACCAACCTACACTAAAATAAAGCTCGCATTCTAAGCTACACGCTGGCAACAAATCGTCTACCCTGCCCGCCAAGCTGGCGCACACTGACCGCCTATCTGTTGTGCAAGAAGAGCGCGCTAATTGTCGTAGCGCACGTGGCGGTAGACGCGGCACTACGCCAATTGGCGTAGCCCGCAGCCGACGTGTTAAGGGGGCACCAGTAAATCCAGGTAGATTTCTAAACCCATAAGAGTAATGCTATCTTTAAGTTCCATCCAGCCTAAACGGGTGGTCGCATATTGTTGATTAATGGCTTGTTTTAAGAGGGAAAAATAACAAAGCAATTTCAGTGAGCAGAGTTTTGAATTTTTCAATTTATTGATCATTTTGCCTCAAAATAACTTAGGTACTAAAAATAAATAAATATAGCTCATTTTGCTACAAAACTTAAAAAATTTAAAACGTAATTTTGTTTAACTGAAATTGCTAGATAATCACCAGTACAACATTTTAAAACTATAAATCCACAAATAATTACTGGATGTGCCTTGAAAGTTAACTTCTTGGCCTTATGGGGGAAGCAGGTAAAAAACGCCAAAAGGCTCGTGACTGGTGCCCCCTCTAAACAAAAACGGACGCCGCTATTAGCTGTGAGCAACTGGGCAATCAATAGATCAACTTTCCCAGCGACCTGGAGCTCGGGAACTTGGTTGCGCAACTGCACAAAAAGTATAGACAGAATTATTCGTACGCTTTGTCAATCAGTGTTGAGCAGTACAGAGCTCCTTTTGTCTTCTATTTAAAAAGAGAGAAATAAATAACTCTATTTAAATATGCCCATTTTGTAACTGGAATTAAAATTCCCTTCGTTCGATATCTCACAAGCTGTTCATTTTCATCACCCTTCCCCCCGAGGGTTAAATAAAAAAAATACCCCCACCACAGCAAACCTTTGTACTCACTGAATGTCCGATGGCTATATCTGAACCTCCCTACAACATGTTGGTACTAACAAAATTTGATCAATGTATACTCATTAACTCATATAAACATCGTATATTTTCCATGAGAATAACATTGGGGCAGGGCTAAGTACGCAGGTTTTCTGCTTCGGGGACAACCAAAATGATTTTATATACATAGCAATAGACTACAACCAGATGAAGCCATATAACTTACCGAGTTTCATTTAATTACATTCAAGTTTTATCTATATACGTTCATAAATAAGCAAGATAAGTTTAACAAACTGACCAGCCCGGCAAATGGTTGCACCTCTATTTTAAGTTGCGCAACTGATCACTCGTGACTAGTGGCTTCAATTTGATTCAGTGCCTTGCCATATCAACGTAAGCCTAATCGGTTGCCCAAATAGTTTCCGAGAGCTAACAGCAGCCTAAAACTCTCCC